>CM042164.1:58198581-58226081 GCA_023376005.1 Doryteuthis pealeii
ATGAAAGATGTTCAGTGTATGTTGAATGTGTAATAAAAGGTTATTTACCGTTAGATACGTGGCGTTTATAGATGAAAGCAATGATCGCGTCATCGGCTTTCATCTATAAACGCCACGTAAATAACGGTAAATAACCTTTTATCACACATTCAACATACACTGAACATCTTTCATCTTTTACTCATACAAATATTCAATGTCCTCAAGAAGGTCTTAATTAAAAAAAAAAAAAATATTTAAGTATCGACATAAAGAGTTTCCATTATTCATAACATCCTGTGTTTGTTTTCTTTAAAAATGTTCTCCACATATATATATGTATTTTTTTTTAAATAATTAACATCAAAAGACCCTTTTGCAATAGAGCATCATCGGAGGAGTGAGTGCACATGAGAGTTAATGAGCAAAAAGGCAATAGTAATAGTCATAGTCGATAGTTTTTAATGAAGAGTAGCAGCAACAGTGAGAGTAGCAGTGAGGAAGGTGTTAGATTTATAACCAACTCACAGATGCTAGAAGTCTTGCGTCGTTTGGGTGGAGGGAGGTTTGGACTGGTCACTGCTTTACCATCTTCCATGTGGTAATACTTGACATGATATTCCAGCCGGTGTTCCTTACGGAAGCTCTTGTGACAGTCCTCAAAGACACACTTGAAAGGATTGTGGTCCTCTTGGATGACAAATTCCTTGCTTGCTACTGAAACAGAGAATATCCCTTTATGCATCACCACCACACTCACACCCACAAACACACACTCAGACAGGTAAGCAAGCAGGTAGAGGTCAGATAGGTAGATAGACAGGTAAAAATAGACTGGCAGGTAAGCAAACAATCACAAAGTTCACTCAGTTCTGCCAAAAATTAAAATGGTAAGAGTTTTTTGTTTTTTTTCTTTCTTTTAAGAGCTACTTTGAAATGATGAAATTTGTGTTATTTTATTTAGAATTATGGGATCAAGTCACCAATAGGCACCCCAGCCGAGATCAGTTTTGAAAGGAACTGAATTTTGATTTTCACCAGTTGTTAGTAAACAAAATCAACAGACATTAGAATTTCATACAAACCAAAGATATGTTTTTATACTAAAATAGTTTTTTATTTTAATAATAAAAAAATAGTTATTTCATGTTGTTTTTGCTAGTATATGTATCTTCTGATTAAATAAAAAATATTTTCATATAAAAACGTCTTTCGCTTAATGTTTTACAAAAAAAAAAAAAAAAAAAAAAAAAAAAAAAAAAAATTAATTTTTTCACATATGCTAGCAACAACAACATGAAATAACTAAATTTTTTTAAAATTAAAATTAAAAACTATTTTTGTATAAAAACATGTCTTTGGTTTGTAACTAATTAATTATTAACTATTTTTTTTTTTTTTTATTAAAATCAAAAATTATTTTAGTATAAAAACGTCTTTGATTTGTTTGAAATTCTAATGTCTGTTGATTTTACTATAACAACTGGTGAAAATCAAAATTCAGTTCCTTTCAAAACTGATCTCAGCTGGGGTGTCTATTGGTGACCTGATCCGAATTATGTCTTAATTATTTTTTTCATTTTAGTTCTACTTTTGATGATTTTAAACTTAAATATATTATGTTGAAAATATAGATTAATAAATCCTCTTCCACATACCTGTACATTCTTAAAATGCAGGAGAAGCTTTATTTTTTAATTTTTAATCATTTTCTATTAAAGATGATTTTTTTTTTTTTTTTTTTTTTTTTTTTTTTTTTTAATTCTCCTAAGTTTTGTTTCCAAACAATTTCAAATTAATTTTTACTACATACATTCCAAATATCTAAAATTCTCATTTTCATGCATTTTAGTCCAGGTTAAAAGCGTGATAATGGTATCCCGAAGCCAAACTTGTTTTTTTGTTTTAGACATTATTTTTCCAATGCAAGTATCATGGGGAAACAAACCAAAGCTTTGCTCATTTACCAATGATACCCGCATTGAAAAATAAGGTTTAAAAAAATAAAAGGTTTGACTTCAGGGTACCCCTACTGCACTTTTAACCTGGACTAATTTTCAAGACAAAACAAAATCTAATTTATATATGAATCAATTTTTAAAGTGTATAAAAAAGGTTTGCAATCCAAGTGCCTTTAAATTTTGTTCACATTGAATTACCAGAGAATAAAAAGTTATTATAAAGATTCAACCCTTTAAATCCCACTAGGATACCGTTGTCCTAGTCGAATATCATTTTAACCCTTAAAATAAAAATAGAAATTAAGAAAAAAAAAAAACTGGTAGTGAAAGGGTTAAACTTGTAGGTGTACAAGAAAGTAATAAAATTATTCTAAAATAGCAGATAATGTTGGTTGATTGATTATAACGGCATATCAACCCATCTGGGGTTATGTCATGCCTAGTGCATAGGAAGTAATAAATGTGTATCTATATTTACACTTTTGTAGTAACTGGTTGTAACAATGTGTTAGCATCACAGGGGATTATGTTGTATGGTACTGATTAGGTTCATGTCTATATTCTATGGTATAATTTTATTTCCTTCAAAAAAGGACAGAATATCTTCTATGTTGACTTTTTCAAATAGATCTTTCATATTGTTTGCATTAAAATAACGGTTTCTGATGTGAGCAAAAACCCTACATTCTATGAATAAGTGTTTAACAGTCAAAGGTTGTTGTTCTTGTTTGAGTATATAAGGAGTGTGTTAGTCTTGTGTGACCAATGCATAATCGGGACACAATGACTTGTTCCTTTCTAAATTTCCTTAAGGTTGGTTTGGTTTGGTTTTACGGCATATCAACCTCAGTGGGTCACTTAATGCCGATAAAGTTTTGAAATAAATCAATTCTTAATGGATAATACAATTTTTTTATAAATACATTTTTCTATTTAACCCATAGATGGGGCCCTAACAAGTACTACCACTCCGGGTCAGAGTGGACCAGGGAGCAATGGTGATGAAGGGGTGCTCCACATTCCCCAAACTCCAAAACTGGAACCTCACCATCAGATAGAGTTTAACGTCATTCCCAGGACATGTAGACCCGCAGCCACCGCCTTCTAGCACCCATATGATAAAAAGGGGTTGGGGGCTTGCCATAAGGGCAACAGGGTTGGGAAAATCATATAGGTGCTGGGCCTTGACGTGACCAGCCGATTGATCGGAATCCTTAAGGTTGGTCTCCAGTCTCCCAGAGTGGGTTTGATTAGGAAGAGTTTATTGTGGATGTTGTTATTCGAGTGTTGTTGCCAATAAATGGCAGACAAGTTATAAGTTATGAATCATGTCTGATGTAAATTCAATGTATGGTAAATTTATCACAGATAAATTATTCATGGCGGAATTTAATTATTGCTTTCATGTATTTAATAAAAAGAGATAATGCTTTAGAGAAACCCTATTATAATCATTATAAGATCAATCTGATATAATGAATTTACCTAAAATAGTTAGGAATAAGAGAAATATAAATCTAGTCACAAAGATACACGGAACATATCAGAAATAAAGATTATCTCTTTATATGTTATAGATTTATTTAGATAGATGCATGACATTTTAAAACTTTATTGAATCTTAGGTTTAACTCTTAAAGTACTATACCACCTTATTCCACCCGGCTGGAAGTCACATTCGTTTTAACTAATCAGCCCCAAACAATAGCCTTTGTTTAAATTTAATATTAAACATATGTAGAAGTCTTTGATTTAAGAGAAATAATAAGTAACTTTAGATGCAAAGGTCATTTTTAGCCATTTCTTTTATATATCCTTATAGGAATGCTCTGGACTTAGAAAAATCTCAACAGGATGTTAAGAGTTAAAAAATAAATCATTTTAATTGACTAAAAATATTCATATGCACTAAATTTAGAAACATTTTTGTCCATAATTAAATTCCTGTCTTTGAAATGTCTCTAATCCTGCTTTCCAAAAAAAAAAAAGGGGTCATCATTAAAAATTCTGTTTTGTTTAATGAAATATCAACCTTTGTAGGTTATTTAATGCCAAAGCCATCCTTATAAAAGAACACTAGTGGTACTATTTATTTCATAGCTGGGATTAAATATACAACTCAACCTTGGCATTTTTGACTAAACTTGGACTTTCTCCACCAGACAAGAGGAAATACATAAAAAAGATCCAGGATAAAGCTCTAACCGCATCAGTGTGGATATGGCAATTCTACAATGTGACATCAAACCGACAAAGTCTGGTGGTATTGTGAGATACTGCTGGGGCGCTCTAGGTTAGTGGTAATGATCCTTGAGCACAGAAACCATGCTTGAGCCCAGAGTCATCATCTGATGAAGGCTTTGTTGGTTGCAATGCTACTATGTAAATAGCAGTCATTGTATGAAGATTATTAAGTAAATATAACCATAAATAAACATTGTTAAAACAATGTGGAATATAAGTTGTGTTTGAATTATCAACTTTGGATTTTCTTTGAATACTAAAATCGGGTTTGAAACAGAGAGAATAAAAAAGAATGAACTTGCCAATATCAAAACAGAGAAATATTGAGATTTTAATAAACAAAAGAAAATTAAAATTCTAAATTTACTGTTGTCGTACTAAATAGCTGATTTATAAAGATGTTTACAGGGGATTATTTTGCTGCAGTGTTGAGAAATCCTAACAAGTCTCTTATCCCTCAATTATATTAATTGGTGGATCCTAAAAATTCCATACAGATTCCAAGTAATAAAAAAAAAAATTATATTTGTTATTTACATCTCTATTAATAATGGAGATTCATTGTGTCTATGTCTGTAACCAAAATTACATCACTGCTTACATCCCAAACCCTCAGGAATTGTGTAAGTTTATAAATGAATATTCAATTTATATTCAAAATTTTTAATACATAGAATTTGAGTATGCAACATTAAACGGTCCACATTGTAGTTTTTTTTTTTTTAAACATAAATTTTAATAAATACATATCCAGTATTATAAGTATTTTTTGTTTTAAATTATTTTTTACTTGTGTTTTTCTCAGTAACAAGAAGTTAACTTAAATGTTTACAAATAACTAAATATCTACGATTTTGTGTAAAATTTGTGTAAAATCCTCAAAATAATTATTCAATTAATTCCTCGACTCAAATTAATTTTTATGGAGGGTGTTTTATTTTTTTGCTAATATCAATAATACAGATTAGGTCTATTTGTAACCAAAAGCATGTCACTGCTTACATTACTTGGTTGTATTAGAAAGACAACATTTATTTGAAAAGGAAAACTATTTTTTAATGTCTATTATTAAAAAAATATAAGATTTCAAAGATCTTTACATTTTTTTATGAAAGAGCATGGCTAAAAAATTCTTTATACAAATTTTTGGACGCCAATAAATTTTTTTTTTTTTTTTAACACTAAAATTGAAATATTCAATTTTAATAAGCTTTTGTAGAATTATGTATGACTGTATTCTTAAATAAACATTGTCGTCTGTTGTAAAACAAAAACTCCCACCCCCTTGGGCAATATCTTTCAAAAATTGATTTTTACACTGCCCGGAGGATTTTTTTTTTTTTTGGCTAGCAGTACTAATAACTAGCCCGGATCTGACAAAACTCATCCTCCATTCTTTTAGCTGCTATAATTAAGCCCTATATATTTTGCCATGTAAAACTAGTGGGCAAAAAATTAAAAATAACCAGATAACTTAATGAATACGTTGATTGTGAATAAAAGTATATCCTTCCACCACCTTATATCTATTATTATACTAAAGCTGAGAGAATCAATGTTGGTTTCCTAAAAGCATTTTTACTGTTTAGTTTAATGACACAAAAGTTGAACTAAATTATCCCTTAATTTTAAGATGGAGTTATGTTTGAAAAAAAATAAATTCCATTTTAATTGGTTCTAATTAGTTGTAATTTGCAATTAAGTAAAAAACTGACCCTTCTCTTACTACACATTCTGCCTATCATTTTCTTCCTCTCTATGCATATCTTGATTACCTCCTCATTATATATGTTAGTTTCTCAGTGAGTGTGGAGAGAGAGATTTGAGAGTTTGAAACGGATTTGTATGTTAAGTTTCAAAAGCAGCCAACCCGGTCAACATCTTGGCTCTTAATAAATTTAAATTAGATCAAACGTTCCCTTTCTTAGAAATCTTACGAAATGATTTTAATGTTTTTCTTTCTTTTTTAAATTCTCAGGCCATATTTTTTTTTATGTTCAACTCGCTTTGCAAACTCACTTTTCCCTAATCCCAATTATCTACCCAGAGTTCAATGGGTGACTCAACACAGGTCACGTTTTGTCTAGCGTATATATAGATACTTAAGGTGGTGGAATGATAATCAGGGTTGAAATGGGATAAGTAAACCAGGTTTAAATCCTAGTTAAGATTTGATTGATTTTAACGGCATGTCAACCCATCTAGGGTTATTTTATACCTAGCAGTTAGGGAATTGCATTCATTGAAAATTTATATTTACACTTTTTGTGTCATCGTTTCTCAAAGAGTTGTTTTTTTTTTTTTTTGCACAGTTATATGATGTCAAGTATTCATATCTAATACACAGGATTATATGGTTTCAAGTAATTATTTCTATTCAATAAATTATTTGTTTGCACATAGTTATATGGTTTAAATTAACTAATTGTAATCCTTAATAAATGATTATAGCTTTAAATATCTATTTTTAATGAAAATAATTTACAGCTATTTGGTATTAAGTATGCCTATTGGTTACAAATAATTTCTAAACAGATCTATTTGACCTATAGATGAGATCCTAACAAGTACTACCACTCCAGGTAAGAGTGAAACTGAGAGTAATAGTAATGAAGGGGTACTCCACATTCCCCAGGACTGTAGGCTCGCCATCAGATCCAGTTTAATGTCATCACCAGGAACAGAAATATCGTGTTTGAGATAGAATCCTTTCTCTCTCTCGCTTGTTTTTACAGTCTGAACCAGAGAATGTAAAGTTTCAAATTCATTGTTTTCCTCCTGTAAACTAACGGGGGAGATTTTCTTTGCTGTAGAGGGGGGTGGGGGCTTTTTTTTTTTTTTTACTTTTTAAGGCCAGTCGAATCCCACATGATTCATGTGAAGGAACTTCTGTTGCTATAGTAAGTAGGCGGCAGAGAGGCCTATTGTCAGTATCAGCCAGACTAGCGCGAGATCGGGGAGATTTTTTTGCGTCTGAGATGAAGTGCCACACCTACCATCAGCTCCCCACTTTACAGCACAAACCCTAGCTGGTTAGGGCCGATTTCAACCTGGAACCTTGTGGTTTCAAACTTTGACTTTTAGTAGCAAAGTGGCCTATTGTCAGTATCAACCAGACTAGCACTAGACCAGGGAGATTGTTTTGCATCTAAGATAAAATACCACACCTACCATCAGCTCAGCCTTTTAGTAGCCTATTCTCCTGATCAGTTGGGCAAATTCAGAAAATTTGTTATCACTTATTAAATGAAGCAACCCAAACAAATTTCGAGAGAAAATAGTGATTTTCACAAAGCTATCAATTCAGGGAAAATTATTTCTCCTCATACTCCACATTTTCAAATTCTATAGTCAATATAAGTTTCCAGGGTGACCTAAAGTCAGTATCAGCCAGACAGCAAGGGAGTCTATCCCCTTTTCCCTAGCACTAGAAGACCAAGGAGATTGTTTTTGGCGTCTGAGAGGGAGCGCCACACCTGCTTTACTTTACCACACATAACCCTATGCTACTCATATGCTGAGTTGGCGAGGGCTGGTATTGAACCAGGAACCTTGTGCTACCAAGGTGGACGCTCTACTGACGGAGCTAAACCAGACCCTAATGACAATAATTTGGGGGCTGATGCTTTAAGGTCAAATGTCATTAGATGCCACAATATATAATGGGTGCCATAGAACTAGAGTTTAAAAAAAGAGAAGAGATGGCTATTACCAATTATTTTCAAAAAGATCTAGTTTTGGACAGAAAAAAGAATTGCATTTTTTTTTTTTTTTTTAAACATTTATACTAAATTCAGACATAAGAAGGATTAAGCAAGAAATATGTGAACTTTCAAATCAATTCCTTTTTTTTTTCTTCTTTCAAATTTATCCCAACTAACCAGGTTAAAAGAGCACAGTAAGGGTAACCCAAAGCCAAACTTTTCTAATTCCACAATGATACATTGAAAAGATAAGGTTGAATAAAGTTTGGATTATTTGGACTATTGTCCTCATCTTTATTGTTATCTGTACATTTCAGACAATGTGCCCTCCGGCCTTCTTCAGGTATTTCTTGTCGGACTCGGGAACCTTCTTTTCGAACTCGGGAGCCATCACGGAACTTTGAACCCAACCCTTTATTCAATCCATGTGATAGCTCCTTATTACGACAAGAAGGCTCTTGAGTCCGAAGAAATACCTGAAGAAGGCAGGAGGGCACATTGGCCGAAACATTGTACAGATAACAAAGATGAGGACAATTGGTTGAATAATCCTAGTAATACTAATTATCAAGCCTCATCTAAAAAATTCAGAGACATAGAAAAAAAAGGTTTGACTTCAGTTTACCCTTACAACATCACTTTTAAGCTGGACTAAACCAAAACTTAAAAAACATTTGAGCAAATTTCATCACAAATTCTTTTCACATTAAATAGTGACAATTTTTTTTTTTTTAAACTAAAATGATTCTTCAAATCTATGTTGCAATAAAAATGAAAAGAAAAAGAAAAAGAAAAAAAATGAAGCACATCACTAACTACTTCTAACACCCCAAATAAAATACAATACTATCAATCCAGTTTTAATAGCGACAATAAAAAAAACTACAACCAATAAAATAATAAAAAGCAAAAAGAAAAGGGACTATATGCGGATTTTTTTTCTCTTAAATCTTAATTCATCCAGAGCATAAAATATATGCAATAATTAAAAAAAATAAAATACAAGGGTGAGTCAAAAAGTAATGCCATTTTATTTAGGACAGGTATAATTGCCAACACAGGAACATGTATCATACATCAAAATGAAGCTGGTCCTCTGTGGATCACATCCCTACTTCTCCACATATGTGAGGCAAAAAGTAATGCCATTTTATTTAGGACAGGTATAATTACCAATACAGGAACATGTATCATACATCAAAATGAAGCTGGTCCTCTGTGGATCACATCCCTACTTCTCCACATATGTGAGGCAAAAAGTAATGCCATTTTTTTAGGACAGGTATAATTACCACAGGAACATGTATCATACATCAAAATGAAGCTGGTCCTCTGTGGATCACATCCTACTTCTCCACATATGTGAGGCAAAAAGTAATGCCATTTTATTTAGGACAGGTATAATTACCAACACAGGAACATGTATCATACATCAAAATGAAGCTGGTCCTCTGTGGTCCACATAGGTGGCAAAAAGTAATGCCATTTTGTTTAGGACAGGTATAATTACCAACACAGGAACATGTATCATACATCAAAATGAAGCTGGTCCTCTGTGGAACACATCCCTACTTCTCCACAGTCACCGTTTCTCTCAATAGCAATGTTCCACCTTCGAATTAGAGCATGTATCCCTGCCATGTCAAATTCTGCTGACTGTTCTTTGAGCTACTTCTCCACTACAGATTTCATTTGTCACTGGAATAATGTTTGCCTCTCAAACCCTCTTTCATGGGGATCAAAGAGATGATAGTCTGAAAGCGCTAAATCTGGTGAGTATGGAGGATGCGGTAAAGTTATCCACCCAAATGAGGCGATTTTCTCCCTTGTCCTGATGCTTGTGTGTGATCGAGCATTGTCATGCAGTAGGAGGATATTGTCGATTGGCAAGTTGGGTCTTACTCATTGGATTCTTGTTCTGAGCCTCATTAGGGTCTCAATGAGGGCTTAGTTTTTTTGTTTTTTTTAAATTCCCATGTAATAAAGAAAATGGAATTACTTTTTGACTCACCCTCGTACATAGAAATTTCACCTCTTGTATAAATTAAGTAAAAACAGCAAACTATTTTTAAACTATTAAAAATCTAGAGAAAAAAATTTAAAACCAAAAATATTTTTTTTAAAAGTTGTCATTTGCCAGTTTTGACTCATTTAAGATGATTTTCTTGTTTCACTGAAAACTAATTCGATATTTGGAAAACGGAAATCAAATGTCCGAATATAGTGCCATGGTTAGAAAATCAATTTAAAAGAGGTAACAAAGGATCAGTTAAATTTTGATCAAGTAAATTTTAAAAACGAAATGGTCAAAATAAACAACTTTTTAAAAATCTTGTAGAATATCAGAGGAGATACCTTGCTCTCTTGCGATTCATAAGTCAATTCTTTTTTTAAAGTGGGTTAATTAAACAAAAATATTTAATCACAATAAAAATAAAATAGGTGTAGTAGGTAAAATCTGCGTAATGTACTATTGTTGGTATTAGCCGAACAACGAGGGAGTCTATCCTCTTTTCATGAGAGCTAGAGCAGGGAGATTGTTTTACTGAGGTGGAATGAGAACACCTACCATCAGCTCCCAGAGGCTTTACGACAGATCAGATAACAAATTCTAAAATGAAATGGTAAAAATAGACAACTTTTTAAACATTTCTGCCAAATATCTGGGGAGATATCTTGCTCTCTTGTGATTCAATCAGTCAAAGTTTTTTTATCTTTTATTAAAGTGGTTTTGTTAGACAAAAATATATAATCACAGTAAAATAAAATAAGATTCTCTACCATACTGAGATAAGTGTAATTGTTTGGGGTTTTTTTTAACTAACAAAAAGAGAAAAAAAAACAACAAAAAAAAAAAAACCAAACAAACATTAAATTTCAATATAATTGAATTCCTTAGTAAAAAAAAATTTTTTTTAACTTTTAAAAAAGAGACAGATAGAGGAAGAGAATTATCTCATTTAAACAAAAATGTCAATTAAAAAATAAAGAAATAAATTTGAATAATTAAACAAAATTTACAAAAATTTAAAAACCAAATCCACTGAAAGAACATTGTTCAAAAAATAATAAGAAAAAAACAGTAACAATTCTTTTTCTATAAATTAACGCGTTAACTTTAATTGCCAGAGACAAGGGAATGGGTGGGAAGATAAGAAAACATTAAATACAAATAAAACATGAAAGCGAAATAAATAAAAAAGAGAGGAGAAAAGGGACTTACCTTTTTCACCTTTTTCCTTTTCAGAAAGTTTAACCCTTTTCTTGGGGACATTTTCCTGAATTGCAGCAGGAGAAGAAGAAGCATGGGTAGAGGCCAAAGTTGGTTCCTTCTTTAATGGACGTTCTGTGGTACCTGTACCATTTTGGTGGTCAGTATGGCTGCGTTTCCTGCCTGCTTTTTGAGATGCTGGCATTAGAAAACAAAAAAATGTTTCTTATATCGCTTCAAATTTGTTACAAGAAAAGAAAATTCACAAACATATTTTATTCAGCTCTTTGCAAAAAAAAAAAAAAAAAAAAAAAAAAAAATTAGATCTGGTGATTCGAAAGGTATATTTATTCTGTTGGAACAGAAGCATTTTAATCTAAACTGCTGAAACTTATTAATTACTGTGAAAAAATTAAAGGATGAACATTGGGTAATCTGAACATTAGCTACATAAATGAGAGTAACCTCCCCTTGTTTCTTTCACTTTGAGGAAGCCGTCTGTTTTGGTTGGCTATTTTCATTTACCGTTATCAATCCAACTGCATGTTTTAACACGAAAATATCATAAAATGTGTTCTTAATAACAATTAAGTTCATTTCAAATAATGCACAAGCACAATTAAAAACGCATTTTATGATATTTTCTTGTTAAAACATTCAGTTGCATTGATCTGAACAAATTCATATTTTCAGTGTAGAATGAAATGAAAATGGCCAAATAAACAGACGGCTTCCTCAAAGGGAAAGAAACAAGGGGGGGTTACTCTCATTTATGTAGCTAATGTTCAGATTACTGAACATTATAACCTAGGACATTTAATAAAACATTAATTAGATTAGTGCTACTCAAGCAGTGAGTTGGCAAAGGTTGTTATCAAACCAGGAATGTAGTGGTTCAGAGAAGGACCAGTTTAGATTAATTTTACTAAAGTTGCAATTCACTTAGTTATTTACATCACATTCTCTATGGTTTTATTTTTTTATTTAAACCTTAATAATAAAATTGTTTTATATTATTAATACTGTTGACCATATCTACATACTAATAACATGCAATTGTATTTATATATACAACAAAATTAGGAAAATTTAGCTATGAAAGATGGGATTGAAGGAAGAGTAAGTTAAGGTGTTCTATTTTTCGATTATACCCCCCTCTGTTTCATATCTTTTTATCTGCATTCTTATTTAGTTTCATTTGCCTTTCTAATTTAATATGATATTTCATTACATCAAAACTTAGATACTTGCAGCCTACGGAGGGTGCATATATTTGCTAGTAATAATATTATTATAATTTAACTTTACTACCTGTCCTGGTCAGAGTAGACCTGAGAGTAATGATAATGAAGAGGTACAGAACCGGAAATGGAACCTCACCATGAGATGCAGTTTAGTGTCATACCCAGGACATAAAATTTTGAAGACATATTTCAAAGTATACTTACATGCTGAATTCCTATGAGCCTTTCTACCTGAAAACAGTGAAATGAAAATAATTTAATAGAAATCAAATAGAAACAAAATATTGATCTCCTAATATATAATTGGTTCTTGGTATCCTTAAAACCAAAACCTGAGAAACTACCAAATTATTTTGGTATATATATATATATATATATATATATATATATATATATATATATAACATGTATATATATGTTTAAAAATAAGTAAGAGTAAAAAAAAATAAGGATGATTTATTGATATTTGATGAAATCTTCCGACACTAAGTGTTTTAATTAATGGATCCACAGTATAAAAACATATTCAAAACAAATATGTATTTAGTATGTGTCTAATCTTCTTCAGGATAATAAATATCATGTGTTGATTTTGGTTCCTATTCAAATGAATAATATGAGGAAATATGCATCCACATTTCTGTTTGATAGAACAGGATTTGAAATTTTAAAAAGTCGTTTTGTTTACAAACAATTTTTTAAAGAAAATGTCAACAATTTAATGAAATATTTTAGATTAGAGGAGAGTTTAATTTTTCTCTCTTACTCATTTTTCAATATACTGTCGGATTCATTTCCATTTTTCTTCTTAAATACATGCAGAGATGCCGATAGGGACGCGTCTAAAAGGACACAGTAAAATCATATCCATGCGTTCCAGGGTTTTTCTTTTTTCTTCCCTCACCATTTCAAGCTAACTGTAAATACATTTCAATAGTTTCTTAGAAATTAATTATATAGGATAGGTTACAAGGTAGGAGTTAGATGGCTTGAGCTGAGACCCATAAATTTTTCTGGAGACTCATTCAAAGCGAATATGTCCATCCACGATGCACTAAATCAAAAAGCTATCAGCATCACTGTACATGCATATATATATATATATATATATATATATATATATATATATATATATATTTAAGAGAGTTTTTATAATTTGCTTGAAGCATTGTGTATATATATATTGGTTAGGAGGTTGATTTAGAAGGCTATCACAATGCAGGTGTAAAGAAAAAAAATAATAATAATACGGTAACAATGGTGTTGTGTGTTAAACTGTATTTTATTCTTGAATTTTCGAGATAAAATCTCTTATTCAAAAGATCACTGGAACTGAAGCAGTAAGTTCCAGTGATCTTTTGAAAAAGAGATTTTATCTCGAAAATTCAAGAATTAAATACAGGTTAACACACAACACCATTGTTACCGTATTATTTTTTTTTTTTTCTTTACACCTGCATTGTGATAGCCTTCTAAATCAACCTCCTAACCAATATATATATTTATTTGTTTGTTATGCCTCCTTGGGTATCTTCCATTTTTTCCTATCTTCTTAAATCAACCTCTTAAAAAAACATTTTTTTTTAAATAAAATAAAAATCCTTGCACAGAATATATTCACTGTTAATATAAAATCCATCTATAGATCAAATTATGTTAAGTAATTCATCCGATAATTCCTAACAAATTCCCTCTTAGATTATTCTATTTTTTTCTGAAATCCTCCAAATGAATCTTAAAATTTTGTTTTAATTGCTGTTTTTAGATCTGAATAGTTAATTTGTTCCAAAAATATATTATTCTATTACCATAAAAATCCAATTGGTTAATTGACTGTTCTTTGAGCCACTTCTTCACTACACATTTCACTGGAATAATGTTTGCCTCTCAAACCCTCTTTCATTGGGCTGAGGAAGTGAAATCTGTAGTGAGGAAGTGGCTCAAAGAATAGTCAACAAATGTTACTGGGCAAGGATACATGCTTTCATTCAAAGGTGGAACATTGCTATTGAGAGAAACGATGACTATGTGGAGGAGTAGGGATGTGATCCACAGAGGACCAGCTTCATTTTGATGTATGATACATATTCCTGTGTTGGTAATTATACCTGTCCTACACAAAATGGCATCACTCGCTTGGTTACCTCATTTTAGGAATGAACCCCGCCCATTTTTATTTTTACACACCAGACCTGTGTCACCCATTACATAAAGAAGAGAAACCTTACCTGGCTTGAGTCGAACTTTTTCACCTGGTAATTTGCTAATCGTCGCATTTGTGATGGGACTGTGAAGCAGTGACGTCGTAGAAGCCGCCAACTTAGATAAGGTAGACAATGATGGAGTGACTGTGCTGGAGAGGGGAGCCATTCCCGGTTGAGAGTTGGGAAGGAAACCAATTGTCAAGGCCTTCTCTAACTCTTTCATCTCACTCACTAGCCGGTCAGTATCAGTCCTCACCTTGTGGTGCGACAAAAGTGGCTCTTTCACTGTGTTCCGTGCAGCCAGGGGAGCTGGCGTTGTGCTAGGTGGTGTCGATAATGATGATGATGACGGAGATGATGATGATTTATCACTTGCAGCTTTCCTTTCTGAACTTGTCTTCTTTTCAACTGATTTTTCTTCTTTCTTTTCACTCTGAATTACAAATATAAACACAATAATCAAGACTTGTGAAGAAAAGTTTATAGAAAAGAAACAACAAAATGTTATATGTTTTGCTGATAAACGTTTGTTTCGACCCTATGCAGAGGTCTTTTTCAAAGCAAATGGAAAAACGAAATAAAAATATCATAGATCCCGAGGCACAGAACGCTCTCGCTCATTACCGGAAATTTTTTTTTAAATGTTTAAAAATGCGTATTTTGTGTTTAAAATAAAATTAATTTTTTTTAAATTATAAGCATTTTTATTAATGAAAAAACTCAAAAGAGTTTGCAGTAAAAGTTTCAAAAAGTTCAGGAAAATGTTCCGGCTACAAAAGAAGTTAAGAAATATAACAAGTCCGACAGTGTAATAGATGAAGTTGTAAAATTTTGGGATCCTTGTTTGTAAGCAAAACATAACATTTTGTTGTTTCTTTTCTATAAACTTTTCTTCACATATTGTCGGATTAATATCCATTTTACCTTTTCATATATATATATATATATATATATATATATATATATACATTCACACACATATATATACACCCACACACTTTATGGTAACAATTTCAAATTATGTAATGTATCTATAATAATGATAATATTTATCTTTATATATAATTAATTTTAAAAAAATTTCATACCCTCTTAAAATTAAGATCAGTCTTAAGTTATTGATAAAGGAAAAATAACACTCAGCCAGTTATATTTTAAATATTTTATTTTATTCTATTTCCTCGATTTAAATTTTAAAAAACATAAAATATAGTTTTCTTAAATCATTCATCAATTTAAGTCTGAGTAAATAACCTATACATTTCTCTAATAAATAATTGAAGATAGATAGAAAAATAAATAAATAGAACTATTTATTTTTTCAATTGTTAAAATTATTCAAAATTTTCCATTAAAATATTTTGGTTTATGTAAAACCTTCTTCAGGACAATATAATAGAAAAGAATAAGGTTTTGTTATTCAAACGGTGTTGAATATTTTTTAAATGACTAGAGTTTTTTTGTTTTTTATCCATACACATTTACAACTCAAGTCATTTAAAAACAAGCATCACCGTTTGAACAACAACAAAAAACTGATTCTGTTCTATTATATTGTCCTGCTGAAGAAAGTTTTACATAAACCAAAATGTTTAAGCATCACTTAAACATAAATTCAACTTTTTTCAAACACTTTGTTTTCCAATTTATATATATATATATATATATATATATATATATATATATATATATATATATAATATATATATTATATATATATATATATATATATATATTTATTTATTTTACAATGTTTTCATAGATCAATGTTCATTATCAGCGACCGCGGTTTCATGCTAAATAGCAATCATCAGGCTGAGGAGCAAGATCCTATGGTGTTTGTTGGAGTTCTTTACTCAATGTCACATTTAGGATTTGTAAATAACGTGGTTAGTTTTGCGGACGCTGTTATAGTCCAGAACTACAAAAATAAATTTTTTTTTAAATTTGTATTTTTTTGAAGTAATGCCAACGAAGTTGCCTCCCTTTATTCGTTAAAAATAGGACGTTTTTTTTAACTTTGAAAAAAATAGGGCGTTTTTTTAACTTTGAAAAAAACGTTTTATTTTTTATTTTTTATTTTTTATTTTTAAAATTAATTCCGTTTGGCAAAGAATGCATATGTCTTCAAAAAACCATTTTAATATATATGGTAGAGTCTTTTAAATTTTTATCCAACATAATATAAAGGTGGATGGTGGATGGTATTTACAATCCTAAATGTGACATTGAGTAAAGAACTCCAACAAACACCATAGGATCTTGCTCCACAGCCTGATGATTGCTATTTAGCATGAAACCGCAGTCGCTGATAATGAACATTGATCTATGAAAACATTGTAAAATAAATAAATATTAGCTCTTACAAACTGTGATTGAGCACTGTATTTTCTTTGTTTCATCGCAAAAAAATTTTGTTTTTACATATACCTATATATATATATATATATATATATATATATATATATAATATACTCATGGGTATACTGCAAAGTCCAAATAAATTTAATACCTGATGTATTAATAACGGTTTACTTTATATACAATACCATCTTATATGCAAGTGCAACACACACATACATTTTTAGCTTAACATAGGTTGTCACAAATGTTATGGGGTACTCCATGAGGATCAACCTTATAAATACACTATCAGATTAGTATTATTTGGATTATTCGGACTATTATCCTAATCTTTATTGTTATCTGTACAACGTTTCAGCTGATGTGCCCTCTGGCCTTCTTCAGGTATTTCTTGTCTGACTCTGGAACCTTCTCGTCGTAATCGGGAGCCATGACAGAACTTTGAACTCAACCCTTTATTTAATCCACATTCTCATTCCACTAATCATAGCTGGGGTACAGGTGTTAAGCTGTGTTAATTATCATTCTATGTTACTGTCACCTTTGACCAGGATTGAACCTGCAGCTTAGAGATTACTGTCACTTAGAACTATATTAACCCACACCTTTATCCACTACGCCATGTGCCCAAGAAGGTTCTCGTGTCTGACAAGAAATACCTGAAGAAGGCCAGAGGGCACATCGGCCGAAACGTTGTACAGATAAATATAAAGATGAGGACAATAGTCCAAATAATCCAATTACTAATTATCAAGCCTCATCTCAAAAATTCAGAGAAATATTATCACAGATCAATTTGCTAACCGTATGCTAGTATGGGTGCTCAGAAATGTATATATACACCACACAGGAACAAAAACACCTGCAAAAAACACATGTTACAAAATGAAATTCCTCTATATTCCACTCCCAACGAACAGAAACGAAGGGGATGGATGTATATATATATGGATGTATATATATATATATATATATATATATATATATATATATATGTACAAATTCATATTCTGACAGAATATGGTTAATTAACGCCTTGAAGAAGATATCAGAAGATCTGAAACACGTGTAGCAAATGTAAAATAATAATAATAAAAATGTTTTTTAGAAAACAATCCATTTTGTGGACCTTTTTTTATAAAATATTTAATTTTCTCCTGTTGGACCCATAACACATTTTTTATATATTTATATATATATATATACACACACGTGTGTGTGTGTATGTGTGCGTGTATAAAATATAGCATTATTCTTACCTCTGATAAGAGTTTTGATTTCCCTGTTGGTGCTTTGAATTTGGTCAGAGTTTGTTTTGAAGTGGGCACAGGTGGCGATTTCTTGTTCATATCCCGTTTGGCAAGAAAAGCACCAGCCACTATCAGTCTCTGTCGACGTTTGTTTGGAAACACATTTGACTTATCTTTCTTCTTACCCTCTTTTTTAGATCCTTCTGTCGTACCAGAGTCTCTCCTCTTTTCTGACATCACAACAAAAAAAAAAAAAGAAACAAAACATTAAAAATAAATACATACAAATTTTTGTTATTTATTAGATGAAGAGATTAGAATATAAAACAGTTAAAACATTGCTAAACATTCATTCTATATAAAAAGGTGAATAAGACTGTCGTTAGAATTAATAAACCAATGACTTGACAAAGATTTCTGAAGAATTTACAAAGGATAAAATTGAAATATAAAGAAAAGTTTTAAATATCATGTAGAAGGATAAATACCAATTGATAATCCCAAAGGTCAAAATGACAAAGACAATCCAAAGATGAGAATACTGGTCTGAATCATGTAATAATTCAGAGCTTAGTAAAACACACACACACATATATATATATTGGGCCAGTTAGCTCAGTCGGTAGAGCGTTCGGCTAGAAACCACAAGGTTTCTAGTTCGATACCGGTCCTCGCCAACTCAGCGTTATGAATAGCACAGAGATCTGTGCGGTAAAGTAAGGAGCTGATGGTAGGTGTGGCGCTCGACCTCAGACACCAAAAACAATCTCCTTGGTCTAGCGCTATTGAAAAGGGGATAGACTCCCTTGCTGACTGGCTGATACCGACTTTAGGCCACCCCGACAACTTTACTTATATATATATATATATAAGTTTAAAATTACTGACTATAGTTTCTAGTTATCGACTTAGTCGGTAATTTTGAACCATTTGATTTTAAACGTATATTTAGCTCTTTATATTGAGCACTTTTAAATCTTTTTTTTTTTTTTAAATCCAGAAGTAAATAGTATTTTATATTTGTTTACTTGGTGATTTAATGGTAACTGCGATATATAATATACCAAACTTGTTGGTAAACCCTTGCGGTAAGAAAAAAACCGGCAAATAGTTTGATTGTAAAAAATACTACCAAACTTCACCTGGGAAAAAAAAAGAAAAAAAAAAAGAAAAGACCAAGTGGGTCATACCAACCAAAATAATCGGTTAATACTATAACACTTGGCCAAAAGAAAAAAATTATATATATATATATGAAAAATATACATATAAAGCCCCAAGAATACCTAAAGCTAAAAAGTAAAGAGTGCTCAATACTTAAATAGAGCAAATAATAAAGTTAAACCTAATGAGTCAGATATACCTACTAACAGTTTCACTTAGTTTCAGAGCAAAATCTGACTTAGATTTTGCCTGATGAGGTACTAAGCGAAACTGTTAGTAGTATATCTGACTCATTAGGTTTAACTTTATTATATATTATACAGATATGCTGATAGGTAGGTAATTTGAACATTAAAGTACATAAATATGAGTAACCTCCCCTTGTTTCTTTCACTTTGAGAAAGTCGTCCGTTTTGATCAACCATTTTCATTTCACCGTAATCAATACAACCACGTTTTAACACGAAAATATCATAAAATGTGTTCTTAATAACAATTAAATTCATTTCAAATAATGCACAAGCACAATTAAAAACACATTTTATGATATTTTCTTGTTAAAACATTCAGTTGTATTGATTAGAACAAATTTGTATTTTTCAGTGTAGATTTACAGTGAAATGAAAATGGCCGAATAAACAGACGGCTTCCTCAAAGTGAAAGAAACAAGGGGAGGTTACTCTCATTTATGTAGCTAATGTTCAGATTACCAATAGGTACACGTCCTGCATCCCTGATGCACAAAAATCTAAAAGGATGCAGTAAAATCATATCCATGCATCCCAGTGTTTTTCTTTTTTCTTCCCCCAACATTTCAAGCTAATTGTAAATACATTTCAATAGTTTCTTGATAGGTTACAAGGTAAGAGTTAGACGGCCTCAGTTGGGACCCATAAATTTTCCCGGGGACTCAAGCAAATATGTGCGTCCCAGGATGCACTAAATCAAAAAGCTATCAGCATCACTGTATATATGAAGGAAAGACAATTTTTAATAAACAAATTAATAAATAAATAAGAAATGATAATTCTTTATATGAAGATGAAAAAAGTTTACAAGAAAAAGTGTTCAACAACACAACAGCAGACTAGGTATACAGCCCAGAAAAATATCAAATTATTATACACACACTTACATAAAAAGAATATATATATATATATCTTTGAAAGGAAGGAAAACTCAACACCGTTATTCCATAATAATTTATTTCGACCAATATATATATATATATATATATTCTTTTTATGTAAGTGTCTTTTCTTTTTGTAAGTGTGTGTGTGGCTCTCTGTATAAACACAAAGAATTCTTTTTATATATGTATAAATACAAATATATATATATATATATATATATATATATATATAAAAACACACACATACATAAAGAAAATACTATTCTAATTACTTTCAACTAGAAACATAAACAATCCACTGAAAGACAAGATATCAATTTCCTATCATATTATAATTAAGGTAATAATAAGATACGAAACTGCAACAGATAAAAAGGGTAATTTTACAAGAAAAATGCAAACACCTAAAAACCATGCTGAACAGAACGGCATGCTGGGATAGAGTGCATTGGAGAGAAACAAAATTTTTAGCATAACAAAAATAAACAACTTCAAATATAAAATCAAAGAAAACTTTATTTCAATAATTGAAAGCATTCCGTCTAAAACCAATTGAGATATCTGACTGTATTTATAGAAACCTAGCAACTATTTTCTTTCTAGTATTATTTGGATTATTCAGACTATTGTCCTCATCTTTATTCTTATCTGTACAACATTTTGGCCTATGTGCCCTACGGCCTTCTTCGGGAACCTTCTTGACGTAATCGGGAGCCATCACAGAACTTTAAACCCAACCTTTTATCCAATCCACGGGGGTATCCTGTTCTCATTCCGCTAACTATGGCTGGGATACAGGTGTTAAGCTGCGTTAATTATTATTATTCTATGTCACTGCCCTGACCAGGATTGAACCTGCAAATCGGCTGAAACATTGTACAGATAACAATAAAGATGAGGACAATAGTCCGAATAATCCAAATAATACTAATTACCAAGTCTCATCTCAAAAATTCAAAGTAGTATTTTGTTTCTATATTGAAAGAATCTTTCTAATATTGGATAATGAAATCAAAATAGGACCATTCTTTTGTAGCCTCTTATTAATCGACCCATGGAAATTCCACAGAACACCCCGCAAAAAAAAAAACAAATCTAGGAGATATTTAAACGAGGACAGATGTTCGACTCCGATTGAATTGCCCTGTGCTATCCTCACTAAGTAACATAGTAAACTTAAATTATTGCAGAGATGCTGATAGGTACACGTCTGCATCTCTGACGCACAAAATTCTAAAACGAGGCAGTAA
The DNA here is from genome assembly GCA_023376005.1 of Doryteuthis pealeii. Taxonomy (NCBI): domain Eukaryota; kingdom Metazoa; phylum Mollusca; class Cephalopoda; order Myopsida; family Loliginidae; genus Doryteuthis; species Doryteuthis pealeii. The sequence goes on from CM042164.1 coordinate 58,220,289, forward strand.
AATCATATCCATGCGTCCCAGTGTTTTTCTTTTTTCTTCCCCACCATTTCAAGCTAAATGTAAATACATTTCAATAGTTTCTTAGAAACAACTTACACAGGATAGGTTACAAGGTAGGGGTTAGACAGCTTTAGTTGGGACCCATAAATTTTCCCAGGAACTCATTCAAAGTAAATATGTGCGTCCCAGGATGCACTAAATCAAAAATCTATCAGCATCACTGGTGTATTGTATATTGTTTTGCTGAGGATCCAATTGTTACATAATTTGTGGGTAGAATGGTAAATGGAAAATTACCATTAACTGTTGTAAAAAAAATTATTGACGGCAGCTAACCTTTCGCTGACCTGTACGACCAACTTCTGATTGGCTGAAGGAAAGGTATGTGAAAGGGAATTGGTCTAGTTAGAGATTTTGGCAGTTAGTCAACTGGAGCAGATGTAAGGATCGTTGCTCCCAAGATGCCAGCTTCTCACTGCGGTAGACAACCCTTTTGGGCTTGTACTTTTTGTAATAAAGAATAGTTGTCTAAAAAAAAAAAAAAAAAAAAAAAAAAACGTCTTGCTTATTTATTACCAACAAGAAATGAGCACAAACAACGCAGCTCAAAAGAGAATCAGCCCACCAATGAAGCAGGACCAAGTAAAGGAGATGGCAGCAACAAAGTAAGAACAAGTAGACAAGAAGAAAAGTAAAAGCCCATCTCCTCTATACTCTCCCCATTATATACTCAAGATGAATGGGTATATAATACAATGAGCTCTAAAATTCTGATAACACACAAGTCAAAAAGGCTGGAAAAGAAAAAACTGGTCTAAAGATTCCTTAGTAGCATCAATACCATTATCAATAAAATCAAATATACAACCACATATTGATCTTATAATTTTGGTAGAATAAAATACTAACAAATATTATGTGTATTAATTATTACTAGCAGACCTGTGGATATACCACAGTATGACAATTTAATCATTACAGCGTTTGATATGACCCACATCCCTACAGACAAAAAAAAATAATGTAAGAGAGAAAGGGGGGGGGTCCTTTCATTTTCCAAGAACAAAAATTAAAAAAAAAAAAAAAAAAAAAAAAAGCCGCACACAAAATTTAAAAATTAAAAAAAAAAAAAAAAAAAAGAAAAATACATCTTTTTTAAAAATTAAAAAAATAATGAAGCTGAAAAAAAAGATATTCTGGCACAAAACAAACATTACTTCTGGCACAAACAAAAACAAAAACATAGGGGTAGGAAGGAAGGTAGGAATGGATGGAATACCAGAAGAACTTCCTTGGGGCTTAGGGACAGGCTTTGCAGGAGTTTCCTCTTTGGACTCACTAGCTTTGGGGAAGTCTTTACGTTCTTTGCTTTCCTTGGGTTCTTTGGGAGTGGTGGTGGTTGTGGCGGTGTTGGTAGTGATCTTTGGTGATGGGGCTGAAGATGGAAGAAACAACACCAAAGGCATCATCATCATCATTATCACACACACAATCATCAGATGATTTGGAATGCAACTTTTATTGCATATTCACTTCTATATAACTATATCACAAAGTGACAAATGAGAAGGGATTTTGAGGGGGAATTCACCATCGATTAAAGCTTCAGATTACAAACAGTTTAATTGCATACTCCCAACTATATAATTAGTGTATATACCAGTGGAGTGAGAATGGGAAATGAATCCGACAATATGAGGAAAAAATGAGTAAAGAAAAAAAATGTAGATGGATAAAAATGAATTTTATCGATATCACTTACACATGTGTTTCGGTCTGTTTATCAAAATGTATACGGATTTACGTTATTATTATTATTAAAATAATCAGATGGAGTTGAAATGATAATGATAATAATAATAGGAAAAATGCATAAAATGTTCCGTACTCAGATTTTTTTTATCAAAAAATGTTCCGTACACAGATTTTTTTATCAAAAAATAAAGACTACTCTGATGAAGGTCGGCAAAATCTGTGTACGGAACATTTTATGCATTTTTCCTATTATTATTATCATCATCATTTCAACTCCATCTGATTTGCCATAGACTGTGATTCATAATGCAAATAACATATAAAGGTTGCGTTTCTTTAGCCTTGGTTAGGCAACCAGCCTAGAAGAAGGAAAACTGAATTCAAATCAACTGTAAAAAATAATGTTGGTGGAGTGGTTTATTGTCAACATCAGCCGGACAGCAGGGGAGTCTATCCCCTTTTTGCTAGCGCTAGACCAGGGAGATTGTTTGGGTTGAATTGGAGCACCACAACTACGGTCAGCTCCCCACTTTACAGCACAGATCGGATTACCCAACCTGTGCTACTCATGTGCCAAGTTGGTGGGGACCGGTATCAAACCTGGAAACTAGTGATTCCAAGAAAAGCTAATTAAATAAAATGATATCGTATGGATTGAAACCGTGGTAGACCCACAAACTTTTCTACTATTACTATCATTATCAAACAAACATATATATATATATATATATATATATATATATATATATATATATATATATATATAGCTTGCTATGTTTGTAAGTAAAAAATGCTTAATATCCTTGATAGACTATGTATATATTGATTTGAAAATTGTATAGGCAAGAAACTGTCAGTTACCAAGCACTACTGATGTCATGCCTCCACTACCCTAACTTTCATACACACATCAGCATATATATATATATATATATATATATATATATATTATTTTGGAGAATAAGTGCTTAATTGGAGTCGTACCTAATTTTGAAAATTAATTAATTAATAATGAATTAGGCGGGAATACCTATTAAATGTATGGCTAAACAAATCGAGAAAAATCAATCTCTGTATAGGCTGAAATGTACATACAGAGATTGATTTTTCTCGATTTGTTTAGCCATACATTTAATAGGTATTCCCGCCTAATTCATTATTAATTAATTAATTTTCAAAATTAGGTACGACTCCAATTAAGCACTTATTCTCCAAAAAATTATCGGCAAAAAGCCATTCTAAACAAACCTTGTTTACAACTTATCATATATATATATATATATATATATATATATTAGTTTGCTATGTTTATGCCTAAAGAGTGCTCAATATCCTTGATAGAGCATGTATATATTGATTTGAAAATCACATAGACAAGAAACTGTCAGTTACCAAGTGCTGCTGACACACACACACACACACACACACACACACACACGTAGGCCTTTATTTTTTTTTGGTAGCTATTTTTAATATATTTTGGCAACTATTCTTCAGCTTTTTTTTTTTTTGTGCTTGTTGTTGCCAATAGTTGTCTATCCAACCATTATTTTTGTAACCAGTTATGTCACTTTGCCAACTGTTTCAAACATTTTTATACTTCTTGAGACGTACAAATTAAAAACCTTGTAACGAAATTAGTTTTGTACCTATCAGCTGTTCAGAAAATGTTGGACACGGTTGATACTAAAACCTTCTTTTTTTTTTTTAGCCCAACTCATATACTAACAGATACTTTCAGCTAAAAACTTTCAAATCTGGACTGTTAAACTCTAAATTGAGAAGCATTCATGGTTGATCTAGGAGCTGATGATAGGTGTGGTGCTCCACCTCAGATGCTAAAAAACAATCTCCTTGCTCTAGCGCTAATGAAAAGAGGATAGACTCACTCGCCGTCCGGTTGATACTGACATTAGGCCGCCCCAACGATTATTTGGATTATTCAGACAATTGTCCTCATCTTTATTGTTATCTGTACAACGTCTCAGCCAATGTGCTCTCCAAGTCTGACACGAAATACCTGAAGAAGGCTGGAGGGCACATCAGCCAAAATGTTGTACAGATAACAATAAAGATGAGGACAATAGTCCTAAATAATCCAAATAATACTAATTATCAAGTCTCATCCTAAAAAATTCAGAGAAATAGCATTGTTGGTTGGTTGGTTGGTTGGTTGGTTGGTGTCGTTTTATGACATATCAACCCTTTTCAGGTCATTTAATGCCGAATCAAGTCATTTTAATATTCGGTTTATTTACAGTACATGCTCAAATTGTAAAGTTTTTAAGTGCCATCCTTGGCCAGTTGAAAAGGGCTTAAAGAAAGTCCTGTGTTATGGAATCCTTTGGTAAGCGTATAAGTCCAATCCTGCGAATAGTTAAAGGTCCAGTGATTTAATCCTATGTCCGTCATCAAAGAATGTTGCAGTAATTATGACCAGTAAGATCGGTTTAAGTATTGTATCAACCTCAGAGTACTGCCAGTGATTTGCCAAGAGATAGGTCACATGATTCTGGGCTAGTCTATAAGTAGGAGCGGGCAATTAACACACACCTTATATCCAAAAAACTCAACACAAATGGTCACCCATCTAAATATTGAACAGACTCATTGCTGCTTAACTTTGGCAATCTAGCGGGAACCAGTGCTTTCAACATGATTAGACCGTAAGCCAAAGCACTAATAGTGTGACAATTATTGTCCTAAGAAATGAACAAGGGGACTTAAGTTCAAATACTGGACAAGGTTGTTTGCATTTCACATAGGTCTAATACTCTTGAAAAAGCTATGCTACTAATTTTTCTCCCTCCAGCTATGGGTAAAATAGCAGGGAAAACTGGGCTCTTTAACTCTTTGCCTACTTTAAGACGCTCACAGCAGTTCTTCCACAACTGCTTTTCTATGCATACCAAACAGGATTTGTTGTATAGCCGACTACTACTGGACTTCAATAAACAACAGATACGTATATACAAAAATAGGACCCTTCTTTATTTTCTTCAGTGTGTGGGTGGTAAAGGCATAGAGCTTCACAATGAAAATGTCGGTGGCTGGCGAAGAGCGCAGTGTTCACAATGAGTGCTCGAGGGGTGTTTGCTGACGGGAGACGCGAAGTGTCCTCTTGGCTGCTGGCTGGGGGTCTCTGCCTGACTTCGGCTCGAACCCTCAGACCTTTATATTGATAGATACTCCTACGCATCTTTATCTTTTGATCTGACAACGGACCTTTGTTATATATTTCTTTATCTTCTCCCTGCTTCTTTGACCGGAACGCAGCCTCGCTTCCGTTTTCCCCTTTTTTTAAATATATATTTTTATATTTCTCTTTGTCTTTTTGCCGGAAGCTCCGTCTTCCGGGCGAGGACAATAAAACAGATTAACAGAAAGTAATAACTGTAATTTTATTCTTTACTTCCGATTTTAACTAAATAGGTAAATTAGGAAAATTTAGCAATGAAAGACAGGAGTGATGGAAGAGTGAGTTTCAGTTGTTCTATTTTTCGATTATACCCTCCTTCTGTTTCAAATCTTTTCATCTGCATTCTTATTATATTGAATTATAAAGGCTAATGAAACTAAATATTTTATAACATTAAAACTTAAATATTTGCACCCTACGGAGGGTGCATATATTTGCTAGTTTTTATAATATTATCAATACTCTGAATACCAAATTTTGATCTTTTTGTTACCAAAGATACACTGGCAGAGTGACATTATTTTGTCATTTTAACAGTAGCTCAATGTAAAGCATTTTTCTGTAAGGTACTCTTTAACCAATTCAATAGACTCCACTGATTGCATAAAGGTTGTTTTTTGTTTTTTTCAAAATATAATAATTAAAAGTGAGTGCTTTATTGTTTTTATGCTTTTGTCTATGAGACACAAATTATAAAGTTTTGTTGGCTGTTTTTATATATGATTAATTGACTTGTTTAAACATAACCTCTAATCTGAAAATGTTCTGATTTCTGAAAATAATTTGCCCACTCAACACGGATTAAATGAATGATCTGCCTGCAAAAGGGTTAAATTACA
>CM042164.1:58231081-58243581 GCA_023376005.1 Doryteuthis pealeii
CTTGAAATGGTGAGGGAAGAAAAAAGAAAAACACTGGGATGATTTGTGCATCAGGGACACAGGACGCATACCTCTCTGAGAAGGTGCCTGAAGAAGGCTGAAGGGCACATTGGCTGAAACAGTGTGTAGATAATAAAGATGAGGACAATAGTCCGAATAACCCAAATAATACAAACTACTGTCCTTAATTCAATTTTTATCAGACAAAAATATTTACATCCTACTTAAAAATTCTTACCTGTTGCAGGAGTTTCTTTCACTGTCGTTTTATTTTTTTTAGACTGTTTTGTCTGGGTAGGAGTCTCCTTGCCTACACTTTGCGCAGGGGAGGGTACCATGCCCATGGTGGTAGTGGTGGTTGTTGTTGTCGTGGTTGTGGCAGCTGTCAAAGTGGTGGTGGTTGTTGTTGTTGTTTCTGACATCATTGTTGTTGTGCCAGCCACTGACGTTGAAGAAGAAGAAGAAGAAGGGGACATAGAGGAACTTGCTTCCATGATGCCATCACCACTTGACGGTTGGCTGGGAAATGGATCCAATTTCTAAAATTTAAAAGAAACAAATAATTGGACAAGATATAAAAAAAAAAAAAAGTTTTAGGTGCTATCCGCAGAATTGCGTTTCGGCCTCCTGCCTTAAAAAATGCGAGGCAGAAAAAATCGGAAGAGAGGTGCATACACGGTTACATCGTGTCGCTCACATTACCTGTATATTTGCACTAACCATTATTTTGAATCTGTGCTACACTTACTGTACATGATTAATAGGCTACCCATCAATTAACTTAACAATACTAGGATGTCAGATATTTCAATATATAATCTTAACAATAAGGTGCAATATTTTAGTAGCGTGCGGCACAATGCTTTTGTCGAGGTGATAACGGTGACCAACCAACACTGCCGAGTTGGTCTGATACTGTACAAGTTCTACTCACAGTATTTGTCTCTTATATATCATCATATCAAATAGATACATGTTCAAATTCTAAACTGTTATTTTCTATGGCTGAACTGTGAAATTATTTCCTGACAAGAAAAAAAAACAAAAAAACAACCCGTATTGAATATTGTACAATCGGAAATATGAATTTCCGGTTAAATTAAACAAAGCGAACAAAAGAAAGGATGGGAAACAATAAGTTTGGAGATAGTTATCAGATCAAGGGTAGAGATGCGTAGGCGTATCGTCAATACAAAAGCCAGAGGTCAGTAGTGAACAGACCCTAGTCCGGAGAGAGACCGTGGTCGCGCACCATCGCAACCAGTGGCAGTGAGGTTCGTCCACCCCTCTTTGCCTCAGATCCAGAATGTGGTAGCAGTCATTTGTCACACTCGCCACCCACCACGTACAGCCGAGAAGAAGAAATAAAGTCAAATCTCCTACTCTACGCCTGGTTGTGATCTTTATACTCTACTACTAACATACACGATTTAGCAGCGTGAGTTTGAAGAAGCCGCTATATAATATATATACGATTTAGTGCCAGCAAAGAAGGCGCTATGCAACACCCGCTCTACGAATGAAGTCCCTAGCTGAAGCGGTGCCTGCTGAAAAAGACAAACAGTGCCTAAGGCATTTTTCCCGTAAAGTAAAATGCAATATTTTACCCAATTAAAAACAAGACATTAAAGAAACATGAATAAAAAAAAAAAAAAAAAAAAAAAGACTGGAGGGGTAAAATATCGCATTAACTTTTTCGGGAAAAACACCTTCTGCAAATAGCACCAAAGTTTTAATCATTTCTTGAACATTTTCAGTTTTTTGTCACAAATTATACATTAGCAGTGATGCTGATAGCTTTTTAATTTACTGCATTCTAAGATGCACAGATTTGCTTTGAATGAGTCCCCGGGAAAATTTATGGGTCCCAACAAAAGTTTCTTAATAGATTGTAGGGTTTTTATTTATGATCTGGGGAAACAACTAAAGCCGGTTTAACTCCTACCTTGTAACCTATCCTGTGTAATTCATTTCTAAGAAACTATTGAAATGTATTTACAGTTAGCTTGAAATGGTGAGGGAAGAAAAAGAAAAACACTGGGACACATGGTTACGATTTTACTGCATCCTTTTTTGATTTTTGTGCATCAGGGACACAGGACGCATACCTATCCGCATCTCTGTATTTAGATACATTTCTTCTTTTACTTAGGAGGGACCTCATTGAGGAATGGTTAAACAAGAATAAGGACAACACCAACACAAAGGTATGCCTCAAAGAAATCTTGTTTTCCCTGTCAGATGGGACAGAACAATACACCGACTGCACTTCTGTAGAGAGGTAAAATCCTGCAATGGGGCCACCTGTTGGCCAAGGGTGACAACCCGTGATGCTTAAGAATCACTGAGCAGTCTATGACAAGCAACACTCCACTTTGGCCCTTAGGCTAGACAGGCAGTCAGAGAGGCCCACTCTGATCAATCAGCTGGTAACGTCAAGCCCTAGCACCTGTAGGATTGGACCGATCCTATTGCCCTTATAACAAACCCCCAAACCTTTTTATCATATATGTGCTAGAAGGTGGTGGCTGAGGGTCTTAGTGTCTTGGGTATGACACTAAACTGCATCTAGTGGGGAAGTTCCAATTCTGGAGCTCTGGGAAGCGTGGTGTACCCCTCCATCGCCATTTTTCCAAGGACCACTCTGACCTGGAGCAGTAGTACCTGTTAAGGTCCCACTCATCGCGGCATCGGGGCCGGTCGATTCGGCAGGTGAGTTGTTACACACTCCTTAGCGGATTCCGACTTCCGTGGCCACTGTTCTGCTGTCTATATCGACCGACACCCTTTCGGGGATCTCATGGGTGTCGCTTTGGACATGTTAGCCAGACGTTTGGTTCATCCACAGCACCAAAATTTTCAATATTCATCAAAAATAAATAAAGCAAAATTGTCTTCAGCATAAAATAAGCCAATAAGGGTTGAGAGGCTTTAAAATTCAACCAATCAACCTGAAGTCTTGTGACACTCACCTTGAAGTCTGGAGGTAGATTTTGGATATTTGAAGGTTGAACCAGTTTCTTAAAGCCATCATAAAAAAGCACTTCGTATCCAGCTATGGAAGAAAGAAAGAAAAAAAAGGTAATGTATATAAAGAAAAAAAATAAAGAATTAAAAAAATGATTCATCAATATGAAAAGCTTAAGAGATACAGTTGTCTGACAACTAAGAGATTCTCAACTCCAAATCCAAAGAAATAAGTCAAAAAGATCTAAGACTCTCTGAGAAGTAGAATTCATTGAATGTAAATATATATACATTATATATATTTTACCAACCCCTCTGCATGAACAGGATGCGACACAAAGTCAATTTCTTAAGCTGCGTTTAACAGGTTTGAATTCAGAGTTTTCCTTCTAGGAAGCAGGATGTGACACAAGGTCAATTTTTTAGGCAGAGTTTAGCAGGTTAGAATTCAGATTTTTCCTTTTCTAAGACTGGTTGCCTAACCTAAGTTAAAGAGCCCAGTCTGCCCTGCTATTTACCCATAGCTGAAAGGAGACCAGGTGGATGCATACCTTTCCCAGGAGTATTAGCACTATGTGAAATGTAGATAGCTTCATCTAGGATTTGAACTCAGGTCAACGAGTCCATTTCCCACGACTCATTACAACACATACTACCATATGTGTGCCTTCTACGTTGTAATCTAAGTACACACCATTTTTTTTTTTTTCTTTTATCACTGTCCATACACCTTCTGAAAAAAAAAAAAAAAAAAGTGAAAATTATATTTACCTGGCAACTTGTTTGACAATATTTTTGCTGGATACATTTTGCAGTCTGACCACTTAGCCAATACATGTTCACCCACCTTGCGTGACTGAAAAAACAAAAAAAAAAACAAACAATATAGGTTGAATTTTTAAAACTATTTTCGATCATCTGATACATGAATATATAATATACAGTAGGGTTTTTTTTATTTTTTAAACTGAAGAATAGATGTATTTTAAAATAATGTTAGTATATAAGTTGATTTTAAAAAAAAAAAAAAAAAAAAAAGGCTCATAAAATATTTCAAAAAAAAAAAAAAAAGGGGGGGCTCAAAAAAAAAATTTTTTTTTTTTTTTAAATGCTCAAAAAAAAATTTTTTTTTTTAAATAAAAGGCTCAAAAAATATTTAAAAAAAAAAAAAAGGCTCAAAAAATTTAAAAAAAAAAAAAAAAAAAAATTTTTTTTTAAAAAGGCTCAAAAAAATTTTTTTTTTAAAAAGGTTAAAAAATATTTTTTTAAAAAAAAGGCTAAAAAAAAAAGGCTCAAAAAATATTTTTTTTAAAAAAAGGCTCAAAAAATATTTTTTTAAAAAAAAAGGCTCAAAAAATATTTTTAAAAAAGAAAAGAAAAAGAAAATTTAAAAAAAAAAAAGCTATTACATTAGTAATAATTTTGAAATTCAAACATAATAGAAAAGATTAAGAGCCAACTATAGCATTGAAAATTAATTCCATAAATTAATGATTTTGCAACACTCTCCCTGGTCTAGCGCTAACAAAAAAGGATAGACTCCCTCGCTATCCGGCTGATATCGACAATAGGCCACTACACCAACAACTTTTACTTTTATTGATTCCTAATATTTTTTGTTTTATTCTCAATTGTATTTAAAGAAATCCTATGTATCTAATATATAAAACAGAGATTTTGGTATGTACGTGTCGACGTATAACAAAAAAACGGGAGGTCACTCAGATTCAAAATCTTGCATACACATTGATATCGTTCTAACTAAGAAAAATTCCAAATTTGGTTATTGATTTTTACTGATTAAGGGATTTAATCGATTAATCAAACAAAAATCAAACGATTTTTCGAAAGCCATAGCATAGCTGCTGCTGCTGCTAATACTTGGTCTATCAGCGGAGGCTCGCCTGACTTTTTATCAGCAGAAAGAAAGAAAGAAAGAAACAACGAAAATGTTAGCGACTCGCCTAGCTGTTTTAGCAGCAGAAAGAAAGAAATAAAGAAAGAAACAAACAAACAATGAAAATGTTAGCGACAAACTAAATTTTAACGTAAAATAAATTCGTTTTTTTATAATCTTTCTAAATATTTATTTATATTTATCGTATGTTTTTGAAACTAACTTTTATTGTACAATGTACACACACTTAATTTAAATTGTTGTCATGCACAAAAAATTGTAGAAAAATGAAAATTGTTTCAAAACACAAGTTTACGGTTACATTTTTTTAAAATAAGATTTTAAATGTCAATAAAATCAGTCACCAGTATAGGGTTGTATAAATGTAAATAAAAAAAAAATGATAAAACAAGTTGTTTTGTAATTAATACTAATGGTTTTAAAAAAAAGTCTTAATAGTTTAGAGAACTAATGAAGACGTTTTAAAATGTAAGCAAAAATAGATATTGCATTCTCTTTATCGTTAAGAACTAGATTTGAATTGTCATGTAGAAAAAATTCAAAGAAATAAATTACAATCTATTTCTAACTTATCAAGCAATTAAAAACTGAATTTAAAATTGTCCCCAAATACTATTATTATTTTCAAACTGGAGTTTCAGTGAAACTTTTCGTGAAAAGAAGAGAAATAATCTGCTCAATTTTAATTTGTACGAGTCTTTATCAATTGAATTATTTTTTATAGCGAGTTAGAAAAAATTATTTTGCTTCGGACAGCAAAAGTATGTTTTTAACGAAAAATCAAATCTTATTCATATCGCAATCTTTTTATTCCTGTCTTTAAAATATTAATTTAGTTAGAAATGAAATGAAATAATCTATCTTACAAATATTTATTTGGTAAGAAAGAGCGAAGTAAAAAAACAATAATAAGCGCTTATTATTTATTAAATAAAATATAAGCGCTTATTATTGTTTAATAAATTTTATTTCGTTTATTTAATAAATATAATATAACTCAACTTTGTATATATACAAAAAAATTAAAAACAAAAGAATTTTAGAAAGAAAAGCCTTTTACAAAAATAGGAAGTTAAATTATAACTACTTATTTCGTAACTAAGTAAACATAGTTGTATTCGTATTGTAATAAAATAACAAAAATATAATAAAAATACGATGTAGTTAACATTTCGTATATAAACAAAACAGTGTATGATATGTTCTTACCTTAAACATAAAATAAAAATGATTTTAATGTACGTAACTTGAATGAGAAAATGTGTTCTTTAATTTATCATAATTCTAATGATAAATAAATAGGCAGATTTTTTTTAAATTAAGGGCGGACCTGAACTTTTGGAACACCCCTCTAAAATTTTGTTTTTTAATTTTTTTTTCTTCTTTCAATGGATTATTATCGATTGCACACCAATCTATCAGACTGTAAAAAAAAATTCAAAAAAGTTATTTATTTTTCGAGTTTTCAGGGTGCTCAGTTTCCCGTATAAGTTTATCGTAAATTGAACCCCCTTATCGGAACCGCTAAAAAGAAAATTTTATTTAAATATTATTTTTCCTTCAATGGATTATTATCGATTACACACCAATCAATCAGATTTTTAAAAAATTCTTGAAAGTTCTTTATTTTTTGAGTTTTCAGGGGTGCTCATTTCCCCGTATAAGTTTATAGTAAATCGAACCCCCATATCGGAACTGCTCGAAAGGAAACTGGCGCAAATGTGTCAAAGTTAGGGTGGCCCAGAAAAAACAGAACCCAAATTATTTATTTATTTTCCCATTAAACTTACCTTAAACACCAACCCCAACACCAACCCTAACCCTAACCCCAAATCCTAACCCCCTACTTGAATTTAACAGTTTTATTAAAAAATTTGTGGGTTCTGTTTTTCTGTGTCACCTTAATTTTGATACCTTAGTGCAAATTCAGCCCAACTGTTAAGATAGAGCGGTTTCGATATGGGGGTTCGATTTACTATAAACTTATACGGGAAATGAGCACCCCTGAAAACTCGAAAAATAAATAACTTTTTTTAGTTTTTTTTTTACAATCGGATAGATTGGTTGCAATCGATAATAATCCGTTGAAAAAAAAATAATTAAAAACGAAAATTTTAGAGGGCGTGGGGTTCCAAAAGTTCAGGTCCGCCAAATTAAGTCACCACTTTTTTCTCTTTTTTTTTTTTTTTTAGTCCGGTCATGGACCGGGTACTTTAGCTAGTAATTTTATATTGAAATCATTTAAAATGAAATAAAAATAAGTGCAATGTTTTTATATACATTATTATTTAGTTTCAGTCATCTCATTTAATATAATATTTTATTACATTACAACTTAGATAATTTAGCCCATTCTTTCTTTCTTTTGGAAGTCCATCGCAGACGACAATGACGTAACTCCATATATTCATTTGCGGACCCTATGGTGGCTCATTAGTCCAATTCTGGACTTGCAGATATGGTCACACACATTGCAGGGGAAATTCCCATCTACATTTGGTTGTTCATGATGACGAAGACGTCGCCGCTCTGCAATCCTTTTTATCTCATTATTGAGCTGCTTAGCTCCTGTGCGGCAGGCGTCTCGCCATCCATGTCTGTTGGAGGCCAGATCTTCCATGCTTGAAGATGTGATGTTACATTTCTTCAGTATTGTCTTAATATGGTCTTTGAATTGCATTTGGGGGGCTCCTGTCCTCCACATGCCATCTGTGAGTTCACTGTAAAGTAGTTTACGTGGGGAATAAAGCGCATATTTTTGCAAGTAATAATAATGCAGTTATGCTGATAGCTTTTTGATTTAGTGTGTCCTGAGACGCACATATTTGCTTTCAATGAGTCCCTGGGAAAATTTATGGGTCCCAACTAAAGCCACTTAACTCCTGTGTCCTTTTAGATTTTTGTGCGTCCGTGTACCTATCAGCATCTCTGATAAAGTTTACTTTTAAAAAAAAAATGTTTTTTTAATACAAAGGAGAGAGAAATGGGTAGGGTTGAGAAATGGGTAGGGTTGAGAAAACACAAGAGAATACTTACAGTCATTAGCTTTTTTTTTTCCTTTCGTTCTGAGTGCCGGCTCATAGGTCTCAGGCGTTCACTTTTCATCTCCACCCATTCATCATAACGTTGGTTCCATCCTTCAAAGTGAATCAGAACCATCAGATCTTCCTCCTGAATACTGACTATTTTGGCCGGATACCTAGAAAAGACAAAATCAATACCATAGAAAAAGGGTTCTCAAACTTTATTCGAGGAAATATATCAGATTTTTATGTCACAACACCGAGGGTTAATTCATAAGTAAGGTCTCTGTTAAATAATGAGAATGGAATCATCTGTTTTCCTATAAATAACATCTGACGAAATCTTGGGAGAGAGAAACGAGATCTCACAGGGCTTGTTAATTCAACCTAGCAATTGCTAATTACGTTGTTCACCTAATACCTTTGCTTAGTAAACCTTTTTCCCTATCCTGAATACTCGCTGTGTTTCTTCCTATTATTTCTCCATTAACTCTGATACTTGAATTACAACAGTCTCCTACCACATGGTATAGCTAATTGAAGCATATTTAAACAAGTAACAGCATTTTCAAATTAAAGCCAGCCCTGTCAGCAAGGCTTAGAAAATATTGAATGCATCCTTCTACAGAGGGATAAGATCCATCCCAAAAGAAGGGGGTAATCTTTGTATGACATCTGGTGGTGAGGCTCAATCTCCCCTTTATTGCCATTATTACCATATAGTCTACACTAACTCTGGAGTACATGTTAGTGTCGAATCTATGGGTCAAATAGGTCAGTTTGAAAATTATTTGTATTGCATAGGAAGACATGAAACTATATAACCGAGTACAAACAAATGTTTATAATAGAATTAACCTACTTTAAGCCACTCACAACGACTATCCCACCACTGCAATCCTACAGTAAACCCATGGCAGTGGCTCTCATATATGTCAGCAGAAGAACTCTGATTACAATAATAATAGGACTATTTGAATAGAATGAGTTCTGAGTTGAATAGATAGTAAACTTTGAAATATCCCATCATACAGGTAAAAAAAAATACCTGGGAAATTTGGTAGGCAAAGAGTTAAGAATAGTTATTGAAAGTAATATATTGCTTACTAAGGATTATTGTGTTACATGAAACCATATAATACCTTGCAAATTATTGATGTTAGATAGGAATACTTGGAACCATATGTGCAAACAAATAACTATCATTAAATAGGTATATTTACTTTAAATCATATTATTGTGAATAAACTATTAGTATTAGATAAGAATACTTGAAACCATATAAGTAGTAAAGTTGTCTGGGTGGCCTAAAGTCGGTATCAGCCAATCAGCGAGGGAATCTATCCCCTTTTCACTAGCACTAGACCCAGGAGATTGTTTTAGCATCAGAGGTGGAGCGCCACACCTATAATCAGCTCCTCACTTTACCTCACAGATCCCTGTGCTACTCATACGCTGAGTTGGCACGGGCCGGTATTGAACCAGGAACCTTGTGATTCCTAGCTGAACACTCTACCGACTGAGCTAAACAAGTTCAATTTTTAACAAATGAAATGGATCATTGAAAACATAGTTATCATTACAATTAAACATTTAGAAATTAAAAGTGTTTTATAATTTGAATCATTGTGTTTATATTGGTTTGGTGGTTGGTTTTGAAGGCTATCACAATGCAAGTGTAAAGAAAAATAAGGTAACTATGGTGTTGTTTGTTAACCTTTGATTTATTGTTAATATTTCGAGATAAAAATTTCTTCTACAGAAGATTTCTGAAACTGAAGCTGTTGCTAGCGACCACCCATTTTGTTTTGTTAGTTAGAAATTAATCAAATTTTGACATTAAATGTGAAAAACGCAATTAAACAAATAAACCAAAGCAAAATTAAAGCAATTCACAGTGAGAGATGTAGAAATGAGAAAAACATGGCCACCAATGCATTTAGCATGCTAAAAGCTGCGTTAATTTGGTTGGTGAGTAACAAAAAACAAAAAAGAAAAAAAAACAGGAAAGTTAATTTTAGCGATGCATAGGAAGAGTCAAAGAACAGTGGGGAGAGAAAAAAACACTTAAAAAGAAAAAAGAAAAAGAAAAAAAGAAAAAAAAAAGAAAAGAAAAAGAAAAAAAAAAAAGAAAAGAAAAAAAAGAAAAAGAAAAAGAAAAAAGAAAAAGAAAAAGAAAAAAGAAAAAAAAGAAAAGAAAAAAAAAGAAAAAAAAAAAAGAAAAAGAAAAAAAAAGAAAAAGAAAAAGAAAAAAAAAAAAAAGAAAAAAGAAGAAAAAAATCAATGAATGAAGCAAAGAGACATTTCACTAAAGCTAGACATCAAGAAAGATTGAAGCATCCAATATAGTGAGGATTGTGATTGAATTTAACTCTTAAAGTTCTATACCGCCTCATTCCACCTGGCCGGGAGTCACATTCATTTTCCTAATCTACCCCAAATGATAGCCATTGTTTAAATGTAATATTAAACATATTTAGAAGATTTAGATTTAAAGGAAATAACAGGTAAATTTAAATGAAACAGCCATTTTTAGCCACTTTTTGATAAATGATTATAGGAATGGGGCTCTGGACTTAAAGACATTCTCAACAGGATGTTAAAAGTTACCAGCATATGTTGGAGTTTTTTTTATTTTATATATAATTACTGCATGGGCACGTGGATTAAAGCCAGCCAATCAACACGCTCGAATATGTAGTTAGTTAACTACTTAATCGCCAATCTTAAAAGCCATTCATTTGCACATATTTAACATAGATGAGCAGATTAGCCTCTGCTTAACAAGGATTCTTCACTAAGGTCACAACCAAAGGATTCTTCACTAAGGTAACAACCAAAGGATTCTTCACTGTAAAGTGCTCTCACTTAAAGCCTAAAAATGGCCACAAAAGTCATAACAGCATGTCAACCCATCTAGGGTTACTTTATGCCCAGATGTTAAAAATCACATTCATATTTATATTTTTTGTGTATCTACGGGGTGGCCTATTGCCAGTATCAGCTGAACAGCAAAGGAGTATCATTTTTTTGCTTGTGCTAGACCAAGGAGATTGTTTTTGCTGAGGTGGAGAGCCACACCTACCATCTGCACCCAGATGCTTTACCACACCTTGCAATTCCTAGGTGGATGCTCTAACAACTCAGCTAACCAGCCCTATCGAATACGAATAATTTTCAAACCGATTTATTTGACCCATAGATGGGACCCTAACAGGTACTACCACTCCAGGCCACAGTGGACCTGGAAGTAATAGCAATGAAGGGGTACTTTATACTGCCCAAATTTCTAGAATGCAAGCCTCACCACCAGATGAAGTTTTGTGTCATACCCAGGATTCGAAGGTTTTGGAGGGGGGAGGCTTACCTCCCTGCAGGGAATACACTCAGCATATTCTAAGCCCCGCCAACCGGGAATAATATTGTGAGGAGAAGGATTTCTTTATCAATGTTGCCAATTGGGATAACCCTGAAAACCAATGGCAGAGATGCCGATAGGTACAGGTACGCGTCCTGCGTCCCTGACACAGTAAAATCATATCCATGCCTCCTAGTGTTTTTCGTTATTCTTCCCTCACCATTTCAAGCTAACTGTAAATACATTTCAATAGTTTGGTGATAGAGTGAGCTTTTCAAAGAGTAGTGATAAGAAGAAAGCAATTTCTAAATAGTAAGTTGATTACTTAACAAATTTACCAGGAGTGAATTAAAGTAAGGTTCCATGTTCAATAATTGTTGTAACCTAACAAAGGTTACTAAAAGCGGAATAACCAAATGGAGGTTGGAAATGAAACGGAATCATTATAACATTAACAAAATACAATACTGGCCAGCAGCATGAAGAAGGGTAAACCACTATTAGCGGTATAAGACTACTCAGCATAATACTCCCGTATTTGTGAGGATTGAGAACACCCCTTCTTTAGATTTACTCAGCACAGAGTCAATATCTCATCCTTGTCACCAAAATATTGTAACCTAACAAAGGTTACTAAATGATAAATAAGCAAATGAAGGTTTGAAATGAAATGGAATCTTTATAAAATTAACAAAATACAATACACGCCAGTGGTGTGAAGAAGGTAAACCACTGCTAGTGCTATAAGACTACTCAGTCAGCATAATACTCCCGTATTTATGATGATTGAGACATACCCATTTATGTTCAAATGTAAAGTATATAACAAAAATATAAGAGACACCTGAAGAAAGTCTAAGGGTAGAGCAGCCAAAGTAGAAGAAGAATCAAAATTAGTCCAAATTATCAAAATACAAATTTTCATAAATTTTTATTCTAAGCTCAAATTACATAATAAAGAAAGGCAGATTGTTGGAATTATTTTGTAATATAAGGTGTGCTGGAGCCCACCACTTAAACTTATAGACTGTGCATGTCCATGTGGATTCAATCAGCCAATCGACATGCTTGAATACATGGTTAGTTAAATATTTAATCACCAATCTTGAAAGCCGTTCAGTTGCTCGTATTCGACACAGACGAATGCATCAACAACGAAGGATTCAGCTTAACACCGAGGAACTACCGAGGATTCAGCTTAACACCGAGGAACTACCGAGGATTCAGCTTAACA
>CM042164.1:58251081-58296081 GCA_023376005.1 Doryteuthis pealeii
AATTGAAAGGGGGGTGACATGGCCTGGATGATTTGACATGAAATTACCCAAATACCTTTAAATAAATTTGACTTATTTCTCTTAATATTATCATCTTTCAAATTATAAGATGTAGTGTCTTAATATTAGTTATGGTCAAACCTGTTATTTATTGACTATAATGAAATACCACACAAGGGAGACGGAACTGGTAATTGTTACCCTAGATCTATGAACTAGTTATTTAAAGCCAACAATTTTTTTTTTTCTACTTTTTATTTTAGATTGGCAGAAAAACAAATTGGCAAGTTAGCCAACTGATATTTTGTACGGTCTTTAATGCAATAAAATGGATATATTTTCACTTAGAAAATAATAATCAAATTATTCATCACTACAAAAAAAAAAAAAAAAAAAAAAAAAAATGATAGAAAATTTCAGTATTATAGAAATACAAAGAAACCCTATTTCTGTTACTTGAACATCTCGGCTTTGATAAATAAAATTTTAAAATTAAATCTGCTAAAAAAAACTTTTTTTATTATTATTTATTTTTATAACTCTTTTGGTGCAGAGAGCAACTAAGTCACTCAAATATAATTAATACAACTTTTGGTTTGGTTTTATGGCATATCAACCCTGTGGGTTATTTAATGCCAACTCTATAATATTTATGAAATAAACATAATATAATATATATAATATAACAACTCAGTGATGCTGATAGCTTTTTAATTTAGTGTGTCCTGGGACACATGTATTTGATTTGAATGGGTCCCAACAAAAGTTTCTTAATAAATTGTAGAGTTTTTAACTATGAACAACTAAAGCCGCCTAACCTCTACCTTATACTCCATTGCCTGTAATTCATTTTGAAGAAAATATTGAAATGTATTTGCAGTAAGCTGGAAATGGTGGGGTTAGAAAAAAATACTGGGACACATGGATACAATTTTACAATGCTGATAGGTACACGTCCTGCGTCCATGATGCACAAAAATCTAAAAGGATGCAGAAAAATCATATCCATGCATCCCAGTGTTTTTTTTTTCCTTCCCCCACCATTTCCAGCTAACTGTAATTACATTTCAATGTTTTCTTAGAAACGAATTACACTGTATGTGGTACAAGGTAGGGTTAGATGGCTTTAGTTGTTCATAAATAAAAACTAATTTATTAAGAAAGTTTAGTTGGGACCCATTAAATTTCCCGGGGACTCATTCAAATCAAATACATGCATCCCAGGATGCACTAAATTAAAAAGCTATCAGCATCACTGCTGTATCATTGAATCATACATACAAGTTCTGAAATGCAGTTGATGTACACAACAAAACAGGTAGGTAGAAATAATAAGAGATTGTTATAATAATTAAACCAATTTAAAGCAAAGATTATATCAAGAATAATTAAGTGAAGATATGTAGGTGAAATAATGATTATGAAAGCAATTTTTACTAAATAGAAATATAAGGTAGAAAACAACATATAAACCAAACAATAGAAAGCAAGTGGTGTAATGGTTAAAGTCATGGGAAATGGACTCGTCGCCCCGAGTTCAAATCCTGGACGTGGTAACTGCATTTCACTTAGCGCTAATACCCTTGGGAAAGGTATGAATCCTACTCTTCCTCCAGCTATGGGTAAATAGCAGGGCAGACTGGACTCTTTAACCTTGGTTAGGCAACCGGTCTAGGAGAAGGAAAACTCTGAATTCAAAACCTGTTGAACTCTTAAGAAATTGACCTTGTGTCACATCCTGCTCGTGCAGAGGGGTTGGTAAATATATAATCTTCATACAATGACTGCTATTTACACAGTAGCATTGCAACCAACAAAGCCTTCATCAGATGATGACTCTGGGTTCAGGCATGGTTTCGGGGCCGAAGCATCATTACCACTAACCCAGAGCGCCCCAGCAGTATCTCACGATACCACCAGACTTTGTCGGTTTGATGTCACAAAATAGGACTGCCATATCCACGCTGATGCGGTTAGAGCTTTCTCCTGGATCTTATTTAAGTATTTCCTCTTGTCTGGTAGAGAAAATATATATATATATATAAATAAACCAAACAACCACCAAAAAGTATTATACAGACAGAGTCACAAGTTGGTAGGAGATATTCAAGTAATGGTCAAGATTTCTCGTCATTAAAACCTTAATTATTCCAGACATTTTTTGTAGATAAGTATCTACAACGTTCCTGATGCACAAAAATCTAAAAAGACGCAGTAAAATCATATCCATGCATCCCCGTGTTCCCCTCACAATTTCAAGCTAACTGTAAATACATTTCAATAGTTTTTATTGAAACGAATCACACAAGATAGGTTACAAGGTAGAATTTAGCCGGCTTTAGTTGTTTCTCCAGATCATAAATAAAAACCCTACAATCTATTAAGAAACTTTAGTTGGGACCCACTAATTTTCCCAGAGACTCATTCAAAGCAAATATGTGCATCCCAGGACACACTAAATTAAAAAGCTATCAGAATCATTGTGTTTCTAAAAGTTTACATCATACATTATTCTTCTTTCCTTAAATCTCGGTTATATACAGTTGTCTTTAGAGGTCACTTTGTAGTGATTTATTCTAATGGTATGTCAACCCATTTAGGGTTATTTTATACTTTAAGGTTAGGGAATCGTATTAATTGCAGGTTTATAATTACATTTTTTGTGTAGAAGTTTCTTAAAAGTTTTTATGTACAGTTATCATTTCAAGTATTCCTATCTAATACAAATAATTTGCACACAGCTGTATTATTTCAAGTATTCCTATCTAATACAAATAATTTGCACACAGCTGTATTATTTCAAGTATTCCTATCTAATACAAATAATTTGCACACAGCTGTATTATTTCAAGTATTCCTATCTAATACAAATAATTTGCACACAGCTGTATTATTTCAAGTATTCCTATCTAATACAAATAATTTGCACACAGCTGGATTATTTCAAGTATTCCTATCTAATACAAATAATTTGCACACAGCTGTATTATTTCAAGTATTCCTATCTAATACAAATAATTTCCACACAGCTGTATTATTTCAAGTATTCCTATCTAATACAAATAATTTGCACACAGCTGGAAAAAAATTTTTTTTTAAATCCACATTACTTTCAACACTTTCAAAACTAATCAGATAAATAAGTTTTATGGTATTATTAGCATAAAACTTCTATATCTGATTAGTTTTGAAAGTAATGTGGATTATAATATCATTTCTTAATTGCACAAGACATTTGGAATAGTTTTAGTCAGTGTTTTAAAATATATTGGATCTAAAGAGCCATATTTACAGTAGGTCTAAAAACTACTAAAAAAAACTTGTTAATGTAAAAGACAGATGGAAAGAGATAACAGCCTCAATGCAATGCCAATAAATCCCCTGAAAATAGTCGGGTTCCCCAAATGAACTTGAAAATTCTAATCAGAACCAAAAACTTGGTTCTGTGATTTACACCATGATATTCACTTTGGAGAGATTTTTAAAAAAGAAGAAAATTGAACCAAGTAATTTCTGAAGAATGTTGGATTCTATATACACCTGAAGAAGGGCAAATAATATATTGGCCAAATGGATTAAAAACAATAAAGGTGAAGATACTAGATTAAAAAATATGTAACCTAAAAAAAAAAAAAAAAAAAGACTTCATCTCAGAATTTTAAATAGATTTGTCAATGCCAAAAAGAAGAGAAAAAGATTGAACAAATTGATTTCTGAAGAATGTGAGATTTTATATACACCTGAAGAAGGCCAAAGAATATTTCAGTCAAATGGATTAAAAACAATAAAGGTGAAGATACTAGACTAAAAAATATGTCACCTATCAAAAAAAAAAAAAAAAAAAAAAAAAAAAGGTTCATCTCAGAACTTTAGATTTGTCAATGCTAAAAGAAAAGAAAAGAAAAAAATTGAACAAATCAATTCCTGAAGAATGTGAGATCCCGAAGAAGGGTAAAGAATATACTGGCTAAATGGATTAAAAACAATAAAGGCCGAAGATACTAGACTAAAAAAATATGTAAAGTTCATCTCGGAACTTCAGATAGATTTGTCGATGCCAAAAAATTTTTTTAAATAAAAAAAATTTTTTTTTTTTTAAATTGGTCAAGTTAAAAAAGGAAATCTGAAGAGAATTCGTATGGATGAATTTATAGATACAGAATTTTAACTAACAATCTTGATGCATGAATAGTGCAAATTCTTTGTGAAGTGTAAAAAGCAAAGGAGGGGGTAGAGTTTGGGGGGTAGAGTTGAGGACGAGAGAGAGAGACAGAGAGAAGGGGGGGTAGTACAAGTAGGGAGAATTGGTGTTGAAAAATCTAGAGCTGCTAACAAGATCTACAGTGCAGTGGTAATCAATCCCTCGATTGATGTATAAGTGTCGAAGCAAGCAAGATAGGAAGGTAGACATATTAAGAGAAAGTTACAGGTATATATTTACAGGTAAGGTAGACAGGTAAAAGTGGCTTAGGAAAAAAAAAAAAACTCTATAGCTTCTAAAACAACTACAGTGCTGTGACAATCACTTAACAGAGTCATAGTGTAAAAGCAAGCAAGGGAGATAGGTAAAAAGAAAGAAGAATTGAATATAGGGCAAGAAGTGATAGATATAATTATATATTCTAAGTAATACACATATATATATATATATATATATATATATATATATATGGATAGGTATTTAGGTATATAGGTAGGTAGGTACCATTTGTGCAGGAAATCCATAGCTTCCAGTCTTTCACATGGTCTCCAGACAATACCCGGTCGGCAGGGTAATCTTCTAGTTCGACTGGGGGAGGGAGAAACTGGCATGCCAGTCTGGTTATTTCCACCAGAGCTGGACGCAGCTCTCTTAGAAGCTGAGGTCTTGTCTTCAGAGGCAGCAACAGGCACAGCTGGAGAACGAGCCAGACCAGACTGCTTCTCTGTCGACTTCCCTGGCTCTCCCCCACCACCTTTTCCTCCTCCTTTGTCCTCACCCTGAAATAGATAGGATTATTAATAAGACATTTAACAGTAAAACCACTAAGACCACCACCACCACCACCAATAATAATCTTCATGAGATATAATCTTTATATATATGTGTGTGTGTGTGAGTATACATATGTGTGTGCAGGTGTGTACATATACATATATAAATATATCTATACATACACACACACTCATACATACATATAAATATATACAGTTACACTGAAACTGACATAAAAAAAAAAATATTTTTTTAAAAATGTATGTAAATTTTAATAATTTCTAAGACTATAGAAATCTGCATAAAAATGCGATACAGTTATCGGAAGTCTCAAGACAAAATCCCGACTTCTCTGCAAGAACAACTGCATTAACACCTGCAATGCCTGATAAATAATAAGCAACAACTAAAGAGATACTTTTATTTATCCTACACGCATAATACCCATAAAAAATGTCAGGATTTATGTATGGATGGAGAATCAATAACATTCCATTATTATGTATTATCAGTAATTCAACACCTGTTTGATTAAGTGTCAAACGAGCAAAAATGATTTCCCAGGTTATATCATCACTACACGTGGATACACTGGAAACACCTGAGGAAGGCCGGAGGATACAGCGGCCGAAACATTGTGTTAATAACTACCACAATAAAGATGAGGTCAATAGTCCGAAAAAAAAAAATCGAAATTATTCACATCAAGCCTCATCTCAAAAATACAGAAAAATATCATCAATAACTTTGAAAATTATTTTAACATATCAGATATGGTTTGTATCTCCGAGATGCACCTAGAGACACAATTTTTCCATTAAAAAATCCTGCTACAGTACACACAACCAACCCCTAACAATTCAGGGATGTGTTGGCAGAAAGTAGCTTTGTTTTTTGGGGGTTTTTTAACAGGAAATTTCACTGCCAACAACATGAGGGAATTTCTACACGTGGATACACTGGAAACACCTGAGGAAGGCCGGAGGATACAGCGGCCGAAACATTGTGTTAATAACTACCACAATAAAGATGAGGTCAATAGTCCGAAAAAAAAATCGAAATTATTCACATCAAGCCTCATCTCAAAAATACAGAAAAATATCATCAATAACTTTGAAAATTATTTTAACATATCAGATATGGTTTGTATCTCCGAGATGCACCTAGAGACACAATTTTTCCATTAAAAAATCCTGCTACAGTACACACAACCAACCCCTAACAATTCAGGGATGTGTTGGCAGAAAGTAGCTTTGTTTTTTGGGGGTTTTTTAACAGGAAATTTCACTGCCAACAACATGAGGGAATTTCTGGCCATGTGCCAAATTCGGTTATTGTTCAACCTAGCTGTAAATACTCCTGTATTTTTTCGGGGGGGGAGGGGGTCTTTTTTTTTCTTCCCCCCACCATTTCAAGCTAACTATAAATATATTTCAATATCTTCTTAGAAGTGAATTATACAGGATGGGATAAAAGGTAGGGGTTGGATGGCTTTAGTTGTTTCATCAAAGAAATCTTTTCTATCCCTTTTCCCCAGTTCATAAATAAGAACCCAACAATTTATTAAGAAACTTTAGTTGGGACCCATTAAATTTTCCTGGGACTCATTTAAATCAAATCCGTGAGTCTACTAAATTAAAAAGCTATCAGCACCACTGTGATCAAGTGAAATTTGAAAAAAAATGTTCCTTCCAAGTTACTTAGTTACATTTGATAACATCTCATCATGGAACCGAGTAGCAATCTAATTAAACATACCATGACTACAGTATTTAGTTTAATCCTATTTAAGCACTCCATATTTGTGGCCTTGTGTCAGTTTGGTTTGTTTTGTTTTGTGGCATATCAACCTCACTTAGTGCCGACAAATTTTGAAATAAATTCATTCTTAATTGATACTCAATTTTTTTAAAAAACATTTTTCTATTTAACTCATAGATGGGGCCGTAACAGGTATTACCTCTCCGGGTCAGAGCGGACCAGAGAGCAATGGTGATGAAGGGGTGCTCCACATTCCCCAAACCTAAAGAAACTGGAACCTCACCATCAGTTAAGGTTTAACATCATTCCCAGGATATGAAGACCCTCAGCCACCACCTTCTAGCACCCATATGATAAAATCGTTGGGGCTTGTCATAATGGCAATCATATAGCTGCTAGTGCTTGACATGACCAGCCGATTGATTGGAGGGGGCCTCTCTGACCGACCGTCTAGCCTAAGTAAGGGTCTAGGTGGAGTGTTGCAGGTTATGGACTGCTCAGCCACCAGGGTTCCATCCTTAAGCATCAACAGGTGGCCTTATTGGGAGAGTCTTACCCCTCTGCAGAGGTGCAGTCGGTGTATTCTAACACCCCAGCTAACAAGGCGGGCCTTGTATCAAACTAAACTAAGCTGTATAAATAAAGCAATCTCCCTGGTCTAGTGCTAGTGAAAAGGGAATAGACTCCCTCGCTGTTCAACTGATACTGACAATAGGCCGCTCTGCCTACTTTACTTTTTACTTGTATTATTAAAACAAAAAATAATGAAAGTTAAAGCAATATTTTGGGGGTGACAAGACTTTAAGACCACTCTGTTCAATATTTCTTCCAGTGTTGGAATAAGGTAGCAAAATCCATCCACTTTTCTGTTTTGTAAACAATCATCAACATTGACTCCATCTTTCTATTATAAAGTTTTTCTTTCTTTCATTTCAGTTACACCACTAGTAAATAATATTACAAATTATTCTTACTGTAATAACTTCCTTATTTACAGGAAGCCCTGTTGGCTAGGGCTTTAGAATACCCTGACTGCAACTCTGCAGAGGGGTAAAACCCCCTCCCCTAAATAGCGCTACCTGTTGGTCATGGTTGGCAACCCGTGATGCTTAAGGACAGAATTCTGGTGGATGAGCCATCCATGATATGCAACACCTAACTTTGGCCCTTACTTTGGCTAGACGGGCGGTAGGAGAGGGCCCCTCCAATCAATCAGCTGGTTTCATCAAGCCATAGAACCTATACGATTGTCCTGACCCTATTGCCCTTATGGCAAGCCCCAACCACTTTTATGGTGGTGGCTGAGACTCTTCATGTCCTGGGTAAGATGTTAAATTAACTGATGGTGAGGTTCCAGTTCTGGGGAATGTGGAGCACCCTTTGATCACCACTGGCCCGAAGTGGTCGTACCTATTAGGGAGTTAAATAAAAAAAATTGTTTACAAAAAAAAAAAAAAAAAAAAAAAAAAAAAAAATTGAGTTTAAAAAATGTTCTTCTAAACTATCCCTACAAATGTTTCAAAACTTTGCCGGCATTAAATAACCCACCGAGGTTGATATGCGGTAAAACCAACCAACCAAACATTGTTTACTGGAAGTTTCCTACTTGTATAAAGTAATTTTTAAACTAACTTTAAATCAACAATAATTAGACATTACCTTTATTCTCTCTGGCCTTTGGACCAGGGAGGAATTAATTTAATAGCATGATCCCAGGGGGCCACCAACCACCCACCCCACGGCAACACCTGCCCCCTTGATTTAAAGTGGCAGGGCAGGGTTTATTGCCCAGTGCCTGAGGCACCCTTTTAGGGGGAATGCCGACAGGATCAACACATTTTTTGTTTGCCATACTACAAGCTTTGGTTCGTGAGTGCCCCCCCCCCACACACACACACACACCCACACACAAAAATGGACCTCTGTGTCTGACGTGCATAGTGGGATGCAGGAAAATATAATTAGACATTACATACAGCTTGGAACAAATAATTATTAACACCTGTGTATATGTGAATGTTCCTCCAACCATTTCCAATCTAATAAAGAAATTGGATTTTACAAGCACTTTTGCATTGTATACAGATGCCATTAATGATTAACAAGCTAGATTCACAAACCATTAGATAGTGTAATTAGTTCATTGCTTATTGGTGCACCAATGTCATGTTCTTGTGCCAGACTAAGCTAATCATAGTAAACACCTACAAGAACACAGGCTCTTGCTATAGATCAAACTAGTCTCACTAAGTGTAGTACACCTAATCACTGAGTGCCCCAATTGTTGTGACCTTGTGCCATACTAAACCAAGTTCATACAAGAGTAAAATCTTAGAGATCATAGTTTCAGCTACCTTATCCTTTCATAGGAGGTGTTCAGAGCAGAAAGTTATCGCAGGAAATGGACATTGCAACCTGGGTTCAAATCCAGGACAAAGCTGTTTGCATTTTACATGGCGCTAATACTTTTAAGAAAGGTAAAAATTCAACTATTCTCCCTCCAGCTATGAGTAAATAGTAGAGGAGACTGGGTTCTTTAACCTTGGTATGGTATCCGTTCTAGAAGGAAAATTGAATTCAAACCAGTTGTAGACCTGGAGAGGGAGGGGCTATGCTTATATTGTAAAGAAAAGATATATATATATATATATATATATATATATATATATATATATATATAGCTGGGTTACCAAGTCAGTTAGTATTAGGATGATTCTAAGTTGGACTTTCCAATGGCAGAATGTTAGAGTTGCTCAGGTTTAAGTTGAGAGCTCGATGTTCAATATTATTGAACAGCACAATATAATTGGAAAAGAAAAAGCTTAAAAATTAGTCATTGCTACACTGATACCTGTGGGTAGAAATAGATGTATAACTGCAAAATGACCAATTTTTAAGCTTTTGCTTTTCCATATATTTTTTGGAGAATATGTGCTTAATTGGAGTCGTACCTAATTTTGAAAATTAAATAGGCATTCCCGCCTAATTCATTATTAATTAATTAATTTTCAAATTTAGGTACGACTCCAATTAAGCACATATTCTCCAAAAAATTGTCGGCAAAAAAGCCATTCCAAACATACCTTGTTTACAACTTTTCCATATATATATATATATATATATATATATATATATATATATATAGGGAAAACTGAATTCAAACCAATTCTACTCCACCTAAAAATTAACCCTGCATGCATCCTGCTCATGGGGTCGGGTAAATATATACCTTTCAGAAACATGTTTGGAGATGAGGGTGGGCAGGTGTCTTTTACAAATCGATTGTGTCATTTTGTGAAAGAATGATTTACTATTTGTGTTATTGTTCTGATTATATCAATAAAATTTTGTCTTTTTTCTACCCTGTTGGTCTCCATACAAAATGCCCCCCCCTTCCTTTTTATCAGAAATTTCAGGAAAATGGGATCATCCCATTCTCCATAAATGCTGGGTGCTTAAGGTGCCTGGTGGAACGGTTAGAGTGAGAGGAAATGGACTCATTGGCCAGAGTTCAAATCCTGGACAAGGCTGTTTACATTTTGCATAGTGCTAATACACTTGGGAAAGGTATGACCCCCCATTCCTTTTTATCAGAAATTTCAGGAATATATAAATCTGTGGATGATGGTGGCCCAGAGATTGAAAGACGTCTAGAAGAAGAAAACCTCTGAATTTAAACTAGCTGTACTCTGCTTCAAAAATTGACCTTGTGTCACATGGTGGAGAGATTGGGTAAATACATACTTTGGGTTTCAATATTTTTTTTTTTTTTTTCAAATCTCAAAAGGTATGAAAAAGGTATGAAAAAAATTATAACCTGGAGAGACTTTTCAGGTACATTAACAAAACTTTCACTGCTGATTCTTTCAGACAGGTAAAAAAAAACAAATTGAAACTTTATATAGCTTTCCTAGTAGATATGCAGTGATGCTGATAGCTTTTTAATTTAGTGCGTCCTGGGATGCATGGATTAGATTTGAATTAGTCCCTGGGAAATTTAATGGGGCCCAACTAAAGTTTCTTAATAAATTGTAGGGTTTTTATTTATAATCTGTGGAAACAACTAAAGCCATCTAATTCCTACCTTGTAACCTATCCTGTGTAATTCCTTTCTAAGAAACTATTGAAATGTATTTACAGTTAGCTGGACATGGTGGAGGAAGAAAAAAAGAAACACTGGGATGCATGGATATGATTTTACTGCACCCTTTTAGACCAGTGTTTCTCAACCTTTTTTTTTTTTTTTACCTATGGTCCCCTTTTATTTCTATTTCATTCTCCTGGAACCCCATAAACCATTCTATGTTTAAAAATCCTATTGTATTTTTTTAATTAAATATCTTTTGCTTGCCTGGACTCCAAAAAATGTTATATCGCCCCCCTCCCCCAGTGGTCCAGGTGGACCCCAGTTGAGAACCACCATTTTAGACCTATCAGCATCTCTGGATGTGTGAAAGAAGCAACAACAAAAATCAGTCACACTTCTCATGATAACTGATGCAACTATCAAGGATATTATTACTTGTCAAGTGCTCACATTAACTTACTAATCTGATTGGCCTTGGATTCTAAGTTCAATCCATAGAGTGCTCTCCATGAATGTAACCTTCGACTAAAGTTTAGCCGAGTCCATTAAATAATTACTTAGCAATCATTTTATTATTTATGTGAAAATGCCACCCACCAAGTTAGATTCATTAAGCCCATATTATTAACCAGAAACCAACACGGTTAGAAGGTCTTACCTATTGTTTTAAAATGATCTTAGAGTTATCTCCCTTGGGTCTAAATCAACACCTGGTGTCTTGTGACAACTCAGCTCTTTTTTCAGTTTGAGGAAATGAAATGAAACAAAATTTAATTGATTCATTAATTCTGACTCGTATTTTCTTTCTTTTTAAGTTTAGTTGCTTTTTATAATTTTGTATTGCAACTCACTGTCATTTCTACAATAGCAAGAAACAATGATAAAGGATAAGCTCATGTCCTGTTTTGCCGCAAGGAAGACTGGTCATCCATATCTGTTGCTTTACCAAATAAGCACCAAGAGCTATTGGTGTTGCAGAAACCTAAATCACACCTACATCTCATCCTTTACTTTATCTCTAATCTATCAGCGTTGTCAAGCATTCATTTTGACTTGTATTTTCTTTCATCTTTTTTACTTTTAGTTACTTTTTATGAGAGTTGGGCTGTTTAGCAATTTTGATTTAGGTTCGGTTTCGGGTTTTATTTTTCCTTGATACTGCAATTTTTCGGTTCGGTTTCGGTTTTTAATTTTCTATTTTTTTTTTTTCTTTCTAAGAAAACCTTACATTCTCTTGTTTAATGATGATTAGTAGGTATGTGCAATTTTACAAAAGAGAGGTAATAAATTTCAAAACAAAAATTTTTAAATTTCAAAACAATTACCAAAAATCTGGGAATTGTCCAACTTCAAGGAAATTTTCAGCACTTTATTCATTAATGACTTAATTTTATAATGAATAGGCTTACCAGAAAATAATTACCCTTAAGAAATTCCAACATTAACATTAAAACTAACCTGGCAACTAATTTTATTTTCTGGCTATTTTGTTTTGCCGACTTCATATGAAATAAGATTCCCTTAGTGTCACATATATTTCCTTTTTTTTTTTTTCCATTTATTTTGTAAACAAATGGATTTTTAAATTTATTTTATAAAAAATAGTCAATTAAAAGTTTTTATCATTTTTGTTCCATCTTTTCCTCTTAAAATAGTATAAATACTGATAAAATTTAATTTTATCAAAATCTGAAAGTCTTTTTAGAATGTTAGTATTATCTGCATTATTCGGACCATTGTCCTCATCTTCATTGTTATCTGTACGTTTCGGCCAATGTGTTCTCCGGCCTTCTTCAGGTATTTCTTGTTGGACTCTGGAATGAGACGAGGACAATGGTCCGATTAATGCAGATAATATTAATCATCAAGCCTCATCTCAAAAATTCAGAGAAATTTTTAGAACGTGTTTCTTGGATATGGTAGTTCAGTAATAAAAACACTAAACCAAACAGTCTCAGTTTTGTAAAATATTTCAGTATGAAACTGAAACTGAAAAACTGCGGTTTTTCAGTTCAACCACACATCTGTACTTTTTATTACAAGTCACTCTTAGTCATTATTTCTATGCAGTAAAAATTAAAAAGGATAATCTCTCAGTGACATTTAAACTCCTGTCCCCTTTTGCTTCAAGTAAGCCTGGTCATTCATATCTGTTGCTTTACCAAATAAGCAGCAAGAACCATTGCTATTGCAGAAACCTAAAATCACACCTTTAACTTATCCTTTACTTCATCTCTAATTTATCAATAACATGTCTGTTGTTATCGTTATCCTTCATTTTGATATTCACCCACCCCAATCCTCTAGCCCAGGGTTTATCAAAATGCTCTAAATAAACCCCCTGGGGGTCTATACAACAACTCGGCAGGTCTGTATGTATTCGGGGGTCTACAAGGGATCTATGGAAACTACTAAGCCTTCTTAGTAATTAGAAGAAATTAATTCCACAAGAATCCTGGGGAGAACATGCTCATGTTGATATATTTTCAAAAGTTTAAGTTCAATATTCCTGAACTTATCAAAAGTCATCAGCTTCACCCATCACATTAGGAAATGTGTTTCCTTGGTAAGTTATTAAGTTAGTATTAAATATTTGCAGCTTTTTAAAAAATTTTTTTACATCTGATGCTTATTTTACGGTTATTTTACAATTATCAGTTTTACATAAATGTTTGTGCAGAAATCATTAATTATACAATTGATTGCAACAAAACAACTACAAGGTGGACTGGGATATATAAGGAGGGGGTCCATGATAGGTCAATCCAATTTTTGTAGGGGGTCTACGGACTTAAAAGTTTGAGAAACCTCTGGTCTAGCCAATCACAGGACCGCCAGATTGATAAAGAGAGTTGACAAGAAATATAATATCACCATCATACAGAGAAATGAGAAAGTTATTTTTTGGAAGAGGGAGAGGTCAAAAGGGCATATAGACTTTTTTTTTCTTTTTTTCTTTTTTTCTTTTAAACACACAGAGTAATAATGGGGTTTGCTTCCGGTTTTTGTCTGTAACAAAAACTACGTCACTGCTTACGTCACACTATCTAAAATCATCATAACATAGAATACACTCAAAATTTGAACATGCAATGTTAGACAGTCCTCATTGTTTTTTTTAAACAAGTTTTAATAAATACATGACTGGTATTATATATCTATATATAGTTTGTTTTATTTTGATATATATTTAAAGTTATCAGAACTAAGTTTCCATTTCAAATTTTTTATTTTTTACTTCTTTAATAAATTTATTTTATTTTTTACTCCTTTAATAAATTTGATGATTTTACTTTACTTATGATAGAAACTCTCCGATATCAAATTTTCAACTCCCATCACCTTAGGCAATATTTATTTTACATCGCCCGGAGAGCGTTTTTTTATTTTGCTAGTCAGAGTAATGATGGTTCATCATGCAGGCTGTACAACTAAAAAAATTCAAGGGGACTTTTACTTTGAAGGTATCTTAATTATTTTTACTACAGAAAACCTACATACGTGTAAGCATCTGCCTCAGAAAAAGGGAAAATTTCATTTTTTTTTTCTTGTTTTTTTTCTAGACATTTTCTATAAAAAAAAAAATTAAAAAATTAAAAAAAAATCCAAGCCCACTTAGGGCCACAATTTGCCCATGACTATTTTAAACAAGAAGGAAACAAAAATAAATTAACAAACTAAAGACATCTTCAATGAAAATGGTAATTTATGAGGAAGTGTGTCCCGGTCTCCTGCCTCAGAAATTGCTACCCAGTGACTATTAAAATAACGTCCCCAGCTATGTTGTCTCGGCGGTTTTACTTGAAAGAAAACAACCAACTTAGGGCATTAAATGTATTTTTTGTCGTAACTCTTATTTATTTATCGTAATTTGTTTAGAAATTTATTTATAGAAATTTGTCGTAATTCTTGTTTATTTATAGAAATTTGTTGTAATTCTTGTTTAGATATGAAGATGGATATCTATCTATCTATCTACCTCAATTTGTTCATTTTTTACTTTGTTTATATCTATCCACCCATCTCCATTTGTTCATAAAGAGAAGCCCACTCCCTCTAAAATACATTTAACGCCCTAAGTTGGTTGTTTTCTTTCAAGTAAAACCGCCGAGACAACATACCTGGGGACGTTATTTTAATAGTCACCGGGTAGCAATTTCTGAGGCAGGAGACCGGGACACACTTCCTCAAATTACCATGAAAATACTTCAGATATTTATATCAATAAAAAAATAAATAAAATAAAATTATGACTACTGAGTTTTTTCTTTCTTTTTTTTTCTTTCTTTTTTAAAGAGTTTTATTTTTCTCCTTAGCATCTCAGTATGACAATTACCCATGATTCTCTATTATAATGGAGATTATTTCCCTTCTAATTCCAATCCACTTAACAACATTCAGGAGTTACAGACACAAACAGCTATGTGAGTCACATAATGTCAGGCTTAGCCTTTGCATAAAATGGACAGTTTTTGGTACTAATGCAGAATAATGCGCAAGAGATAATATCATTAGATTACGTATAAAAAGCATTGGTACTAATGCAGAATAGTGCGCAAGAGATAATATCATTAGATTACATATAAAAAGCATTACATTTCACAGAAACTGAAACCTTTGAGACACTGGGGTTAGAGTCAAGCTACTTCGGGAGTTTCTGACATCTAATGTTATTTATACGTAAAATGCGATTCTAATGATATTATCTTTTGCGCACTATTGTGCATTAGTACCCAGTTTTTTCTTACACTAAAAGAAACCAGTAATTCATCAACACAACCAAGTTTTCTTCACAAATAAGCAAGGCGACACCATTCAAAAATCATACATGATTATGAACACTGAATTTTCACATGAGCCAATCCAACAAAAGATTGAATAAAATTAGTTATTTCTTTTTGTTAATGGATTTCTTTTAAGATTTATCAATGGGATTTTTGCATATATTTATTAAAATTAAACCAAACAATAAGAAATCATTAAACACCAAATAAATATTTATTAAAATCAACTATTAATAAATGACTATTAATAAAATCTAAGAAATAACAGATGATGGGTTTATTGTAGCCTACAGAAATGCTGGGCTCTGGCTCTCTCTCCCAGACAACTTATAAGAAAGAAGAAGGAGGTGCGTGGCACAATGGTTAGAGTCATAGGAAATGAACTCGTCAACCCAAGTTCAAATCCTGGACAAGGCTGTTTGCATTTCATATATCGCTAATACCCTTGGCAAAGGTATGAATCCAACTATAATCCCTCCAGCTATGGGTAAATAGTAGGGCAGGCTGGGCTCTTCAACCTTGGTTAGGCAACCTGTCTAGGAGAAGGAAAACTCTGAATTCAAACCTGCTAAACTCTGCTTAAGAAATTGACCTTGTGTCGCCTCCTGCTCATGCGGAGGGGTTGGTGTGTGTGTGTGTATATATATAAGAAAGAAAAAGAATTTGTCATAATGTGGTAGATAGCAAGCTAATTTCACAAGTTATTTTGATTCTTATTGGGTGCATTGTGACCATGCCAAATTCAGCTGAATAAATAATCTATATTGGAGGATGCTTGCTATAGAACAATGATTAGAAAGCTTAAATCTATACGAGGACCTACAAGTGAGGTCATCTGCTACAGTAAGTAAATTTTCATAAATATCTATTAATACTAGCAAAAATATGAGCATGGAGGACACAAGTATTTAAGTTTTAACGTAATAAAATAGTGTGATGCTGATAGCTTTTTAATCTAGTACGTCCTGGGATGCATGTATTTGATTTGAATGAGTCCCCAGGAAATTTGATGGGTCCCAACTAAACTTTCTTAATAAATTATAGTTTTTATTTATGAACAACTAAAGCCATCTAACCCCTACCTTGTACCCCATACAGTGTAATATTGAAATATATTTACAGTTAGTTGCAAATGGGGGGGGGAAAAAAGAAGAACACTGTGAGGCATGGATACAATTTTACTGTGTCCTTTTAGATTTTTATGCATCAGTGACGCAGGACGCATACCTATCAGCACCTCTGAAAATATATCAAATTAGAAAGACTAACAAAACTAAATAAGAATGCATATAAAAATATTACACTTATCTTTATTCTATTTTAATTATTACTACGTTAAACTTATTTGAAACATAGATGGTATAATCAAAGAAAAAAATAACTTGGATGGTAGCTCTTCCCATCACTCCCGCCTTTCAATTTTCCCAACTAAATTGGACAGTAAAGAATAAAATTACAG
The DNA here is from genome assembly GCA_023376005.1 of Doryteuthis pealeii. NCBI lineage: Eukaryota > Metazoa > Mollusca > Cephalopoda > Myopsida > Loliginidae > Doryteuthis > Doryteuthis pealeii. The sequence goes on from CM042164.1 coordinate 58,268,148, forward strand.
TTATTTCTTTTTGTTAATGGATTTCTTTTCAGATTTAACAATTGGATTTTTGCTTATATTTATTAAAATAAAACCAAACAATAAGAAATCATTAAACACCGAACAAATATTTATTAAAATCAAATTTTTAAGATCAATATGCAAATAAGCCTTCCCATTCACCCTGTAAACCACGGTTTGGTTGTATATATAAATACAATTGCATGTTAGTTGTATGTAGATAAGGATAACAGTATTAATAGTATAAAACTATTTCATTAATAATTGAGATTTAAATAAAAAGTCATAGAAAATAATTTTCAAACAGATCTATTAGACCCATATACAAGACCCTAACAGGTACTACCACTCCAGTTCCAAGTGGACTTATGAGTAATGAGACCCTTTTGGAAGGGATCTTACCTTTCTGCAGGGGATAAATGGACTCTCGTCATTTTCGACACATGAGGGTTCATCCAATGAACAACCTTACACAGTGGTTTGTTAATAGTGGTGAAGGCTTGTGTTGGACCATCTGCACGTTTTGGCACAGTCGATAGGAAAGAATTGGTGCACAAGGAATGCCACAAACCCAATCAACGACTGACCTCAGGATTTTCAAATTCAGAGTTTTCTTTCTCCTAGACTGGTTACCTATCCTAGGTTAAAGAGCCCAGTCTGCCTTACTATTTTACCCATAGCTGGAGGGAGAATACATGGACCATACCTTTCCAATTGGGTATTAGCGCTATGTGATATATATTTAACTTTCAAAGAAAGAAAAACATAACAAACTGTCATCCTGTTATAATTTCATTTCGACCAGAAACTCAAAATGAGTCTAGCCTCTTCAGACAGATTTTACAAATATATAATAAATGAATATTCTTATATATATATATATATATATATATATATATATATATATATATATATATATATATATATATATATATTATGGACTCTCATCGATTTTCGATGCATGAGGGTTCACACACACAATGAACACCCACACAGTGATTTGTTTATAGTGGTGAAGGCTTGTGTTGGACCATCCACACTTTTTGGCACAGTCGATAGGAAAGAATTGGTGCATCAAGGGTTGCCACAAACCCAATCAACAACCAACCTCAGGAATTTTGAATTCAGAGTTATCCCTCTCCTAGACTTATTACCTACCCAAGGCTGAAGGGCCCAGTCTGCCCTACTATTTAACCCATAGCTGGAGGGAGAATATATGGATTCATACCTTTCCCAAGGGTATTAGCGCTATGTGAAATGCCAACAGCTTCATCTTGGAATTGAACTCGAATTGACGAGTCCATTTCCCACGACTCTAACCACTAGTCCACGCGCCTCCAATAATATATATTATATATATATATCTTATTATAATGGAGATTGTGTGTTTTTCTGTCTGTAACCGAAACTATATTACTACTCAAGTCACAATTCCCTTAGTTATTTACGTCAAATTCTCCATGATTTCATTCTTTTAAACCTTCAGTTATTAATAAAAATTGTTTTACATTATTAATACTGTTGATCATATCTACGTACTAATAACATGCAATTGTATTTATATATACAACAAAATAGCGATTTAGAGTTTGAACGAGAAGGCTAATTTGCATATTGATATTTAAAATTTTATTTTAATAAATATGTGCTTGGTATTATTGATTTCTAATTGTTTGGTTTTATCTTAAGAAATATAAACAAAAATCTCGTGGATAAATCTTAAAAGAAATTTATTTACAAGAAGAAATAACTGTAATATTATCCTTTACTTCCTATTTTAACTAAATAGTTAAATTAGGAAAATTTACCAATGAAACAGGGGAGTAATGGAAAATGATGGAATAGTTAGTTTCAAAGTTGTTCTATTTTTCGATTATACCCCCTCTGTTGCAGATCTTTTTATCTGCATTCTTAGTCAGTTTCATTAGCCTTTCTAATTTAATATGATATTTTATTATATCGAAACTTAAATACTTGCACCCGGAGGGTGCATATATTTGCTAGTATATATATATATATATATATATATATATATATATATATATATATATATATATATATATATATTGGAGGCGCGTGGATATATATATGAGTTAAGAGTAAGGAAATGAATCTGACTGTATATGTATAGATAAATGGGTATGAAAACACTTAGTTGTTAAAATGAATATATTTTTATATTTTTTTCATTGCTGATATTGACAATATTTCGATTATTTAAAAATCATCATCAAAGCATAATGATAATTAGGTCCGTTTTTTAGATGTAAATATTTTTAATCCAGATTCTTGATGAATCCAGATTAAAAACATTTACATCTAAAAACGGACCTAATTATCATTATGCTTTGATGATGATTTTTAAATAATCAAAATATTGTAAATATCAGCAATGAAAAAGGATATAAAAATATATTCATTTTAACAACAAAGTGTGTTTTCATACCATTTTATTTATATATCAAGCAAAAAATGGTTAAGACTATTATCATCATCTTTGTTATTTTCAACAACCTTTTTGACATGCCTACATAACAATCTTCATAACATTTTGGTAAGTTGCTAGAAAAGCCAACGCTCTCCAAACGAGACATTATTATTATTATAATAATAAAAAGGATTGCTCATTCATGCTGTTTTATTTGCTTGTTCTTTGTCTTGGCTGAAGAATTATTTCAATGTATTGCTGTTAACACAAACATATGTTAGAGCTATTATATACATTAGATGCGTATCTAGAAACTTTAAATCATTATTAGCAATTCATGTAAGAAAATATTAATAGCATTTCAAAATGGCAGTTGAGGGAAGATCCAATTACAGATAAAATTTGTCATGAGACAAAAGGAAATATTTATGCAAATACAAAGTGTCTGAAAAGTAATGAGACTGTTGTCACTTCATTTAAAATCCAAACAACAAACTAAATGTTTTCTCTTCCAAAGTAGTCCCCCCCCTCTTGAATCTATTGCACTTTCCCACGCTTCTCTGCTCTGCTAGGATTCTTCTGGTATGTCCCTCAGCTCTGTTGTTATGGACCGCTTGATAGCATCAACACATTCAAAACGGGTCCCCTTCAGCTTGGGAAAAAGAAAAAAGTCACGATTTGTCCTGCCACAACTATTGTCCCTTCCTATGCACTTCCCAAGCTGAAGGGTCTCATCAAGGGGACCCGTTTTGAATGCGTTGAGGCCATCAAGAGGTCCATAACGATGGAGCTAAGTGACATACCAGAAGAATCCTTCCAGCAGGACAGAGAAGCATGACAGAGAAGGATGGGAAAGTGCATTAGATTCAAGAGGGGGGGACTACTTTAGAGGAGAAAACATTTAGTTTGTTGTTTGGATTTTAAATGAATTGTTTGTGACAACAGTCTCATTACTTTTCAGACACACCTCGTATGCAAGTAAATTCACTGGCCATTTAGCAAATTTTTATATCTTTATGACAAAAGAATTGCAAGAAAAACGGTTATTTCCTAGTTGAGTAACATGATATTACAGGGTGACCCAGAAAAAACAGAACCCACATGATTTATTTATTTTCCCATTAAACTAATCTTAAACCCCAACCCCAACTTAAAATTAAGTTTTATTACAAAATTTGTGGGTTCCGTTTTTTCTGGGTCACCCTGTAATATCATGTTATTCAACTAGGAGTGGTTAGGGTTAGGGTTGGGATTTAGAGTTAGTTTAATGGGAAAATAAATAATTTGTGTTCTGTTTTTTTCTGAGTCACCCTGTAATATCATGTTACTCAACTAGGAAATAACCAGAAAAACAATTGAAAAGCACTGAACAAGAAAAATAGGTTAATAAACGAGACGAGAAAAAAAAGAAAAAAAAAAGATAATATTTTTTTGTTTGATGAAGATGAAGATGAAATTGGGTTGGCCAATTAAAAAATATCAAAATCAATAAACATGATTGAATGAATGAGCAATATTTGATTTTTTAATCCAGTTGCATATTGCAAATACACTTTTGGAAAAGTTTTTACAGCATCAATATTTTTGAGATTGTAAAATGTCAAGTTTTTTTTTTTCCTATCCTCCCCCTCCCCAACAAGAAACAACTTTCTGAAGATCAAACCCACTTCCCTCTCCATCTAGTAAAGGATGTTGTACACATTAGTAAGTATTGTTCCTAAATGATTTTTTTTAATCTATAGTTCCAGCTCTTTATATATATATATATATATATATATATATATATATATATATACACTAGAAAAACATGATCCGTTGTGTCACCCACTGAGCACTGGGTAGATAATTGAGATTAGGGAAAAAAGAGTTTGCAAAGCAAAATGAATTTTTTTTAAATAAATACGGCCGGACAAAACATTAAAATCATTTTGTAAGATTTCTAAGAAAGGAAACTTTGACTTAATTTAAGCTACGGGTTACTGCTTATCAAATTTAACATACAAATACATTTTAAATTCTCCCATCTCTCTCTCTCTACTCTCCCAGATAAACTAATGTATAATGAGGTAATCAAGATATAGAGAGGGAGAAAGTGACAGGCAGAATGTGAAATAAGAGACGGGTCAGTTTGTTGTTTTTACTTAATTGCAAACTACAACTAATTAGAACCAAGTAAAATGGAATTTTTTTTCAAAAAATAACTCGATCCTAAAAGTAAGGAATAGTTTACTATAACTTTTGTGTCATTAAACTAACAGAAAAAAAAGCTGTAAGGAGACAAAGATTGATTCGCTCAGTTTTAGTATAATAATAATAATAATAATAATATATATATATATATAATTGATAATTGAATCATATTACCATGACATGACCAGACAACTCGGCAAACACCATTTGCGACATCCGGAGCACTGGACAGCTGTTTCGACCTCCTTTGGTCTCATCAGCAGTGCATACTACAATCTCCGCCACTAGAGATTGAACCAGCGGACCACAGCGTGAAGAGCGGGGACTCAACACACTGGGCCACCAGCCCATGCCACAAACGGAGAATTGTCTGGTCGTGGTAATATGATTCAATTATCAATTATATATATAATTCCTCTATCAAATTTTATATATATATATATATATATTACTCCAAAAGTCATGTTTCACTACACTGTTTTTAATAAGAGATCTTATAACTGTTCAAAATTCCTCAAACCATAATAATTATCATGAGATTTGAGTTTTTCATATGCATTTCTCATTAAATATATAAATAATGGTATGATAATTAGGAAATATTACAAAGAATCTATTTTGGGCATAATTTTCTATAAATGCCTAAAAACTATCAAACTCTTTTTGCCTTTGGTTTATAACAAAATTATACGCAGTAAGTAATTAAGTTTCTAAACATTCATTTTTTTTTTTTTTACAATTTCAGGCATAGAATATTTATTTATTACATTTCAGGATATAGAGATAGTAGATATTGATGTTTTGTTTTATTTTTTTACGATGTAAAAAGAAAAATAGGGGGTGTATGAACAATAAAAAAAAAAGACATCTGCTGTATAATTTGAAAGTAAATTTCAGCTTAGATGAACTAAATGAACTGGTCATTTGTTGAATTAAATGTTAGATTTGCATATCATGTAACAACCAATCAGCTTAGCACCCCTATATTTGGAGGGTAAGTTCACTGTTGGAACATTAAAGTTCTGGATATTTATTCTTGGTTAGTTGAGTATGAGAAAAAACTAAGCAAAACGATTTTTTTTTAAATTATCTAAAAGTAAAATCGTCGGGGTGGCCTAAAGTCTGTATCAGCCAGACAGCGAGGGAGTCTACCCCCTTTCCACTAGCGCTAGACCAAGGAGATTGTTTTGGGCGTCTGAGGCAGAGCACCACTCCTACCATCATCCCCTCTTTACCACACATATCCATGTGCTACTCATCCGCTGAGTCGGCAAGGGCTGGAATCGAACCAGGAACCGTGAGGTTACCAGCTGGACACTCTACCGACTAAACTAAGCCAAAATGAAAAACTAGCTTAGACCAGCATCTTGTTAGCTTGCAGATGCAGCTTCTTAGATCATTGCCTGTGGCTGGACAAAGGATCAGATGAAATGGTCGACTTTGTCTAGAAAACACACACAAGAAAAAAGATCAGACAACAAATTATAGGGAATAACATTTTATTGTCAGCAACAACTCAGAGTTAATACAGACTTAGGGTAGAGAGAGGAGCAGCAAATTGTCTCAGCAGCGACCCTAGCTAGCCTGAACACTTTGGTTGAGCATCCGACTGAAAATGCATGTTCCTTTTATGTGGGTTTTCGCCCTCTTTGTCTTGTTAGATTATCAAAAGTGTCACTAATCAAGTCTAAGTTCCACTTTTTTTTTTTAATAACTATCTTAATTTGAAAAAAAATTAATATGAATCTTTAATGTCACATCGAAGCTGATAATAATGCTGATTTTCATGGTCAGCACACAGAAGTTTTCCACTTAGAAGATTAGCACCAAAAATCTTCCTACTCTACATTTGACCTTGTACCAGACTAGATAAGTTAAAAATGTGTGGTGTAATGGTCATCATCACAGGAAATTGATTCGGTGACTAGGTTAAATCCTGGACAAGGCTGTTTGCATTTCATATAGTACTAATACCCTTGAAAAAGGTATGCATCCAACTATATTCTCTACAGATATTGGTAAATAGTAGGGCAGACTGAGCTCTTTAAAATTGTTTAGACAACCAGTCAATGGGCTGTGAAATTAACTTGCCGTCTTAAAAATTTCTGAAATTAAGTATTTTATTAATCTATTTTTAAAACCATTATCTTTATGTGTCATTTTAATATATTTTGGCTGCTACATTCTTTGGCTTTCCCTCAGTGTTTTGTAACAAACACAACTTGTGGATAAAAAAAAAAAAAAAATACGAGAATACCAGTAATTAATTTGTATCCCCTACCCTATATATAAAAAAAAAGGTTAGTAAAAGGTATCCAAAGGATGTATAGTCATTATAAAAATCAGCATAATCAACTATAGAAAAACTATAAAGGTTAGTATAATTACTAGTTTGGTCTCCATTAAAAAAAAAAATAAAATGACTAAAATAAATAGATATAAAAAACATTCCCTGTGATAAAAAAAATAAAGAGAAACCATAAACCTAAGAAAAACAAAAATCAATCAAACTTAAACACGAGGAAATCAGTGGGGATAAAACAATCACTTCAAACTTTATAAGATCTAAGTAACTTTTTCAGTGCTAGAACAAACGGGTAATTCCATGTCAAATCATCCAGGCCATGTCACCCACTGACTTCAATTTTTCGGAAATTTTTCTGAGCAAAAATCAAACTCTCTTTTTGGTACAAATAATTTTCAGTATATGTGAAATAATAATAGAAAGAAATTTTTGTCATAGATGCAGTGCCACATCAGGATATTGATGAAAAAATTCAGAAATCATCAATAACTTAAAATTGGTTGACTTTAAGACTTTTTTTATAGCATTTTTGGATTCCTTGTGCAAAAATGCTTTTATAAACCTATTTTTAGAAGAGAAGCTCTAGAACTCATTTTATAGACAAAAATGGATTACAAAAAGTCGCCATTTTTCGCAAACCCCACCAAATTGTCATTTTCCAATTTTTGGAATTAGAAGCTCAAATTTTGGGGATTGTCTAATATTAACATAGTCCACACCTAGAAAAAAATTCAGAAAAATTGAAGAGGGTGGGTGACAATTTTACTTTTTTTCTGGATGATTTGACATGGAATTACCCAAGCCGCACATTGTCAGAATCAAAAAAAAAAAACTAATTCCAACAAAACTGGCATTTCACACTTCAAGGGAATTCATTTCACAACATTCTGGATTTAATATACTCTTTCAACTACTATAACAAACAGTACAGATACTGAACCAATTATCTGGCAATCTTGGAACCAGAGGTTGTCTAGACTTTTGGATTTGCCAGATTTCTAGATACAGGCTAAATATACGATTCAAGTAAAAAATAAACTGTAATTAACAGATATAAATTAATCCACTTCTAAAGCAGGGTCTGTTTGATCTTCATTAATCCATTTTAAAATCTGAGAATACCTGTACCATGTATAAATATATAGAATGAAAATTAAACAAAAGTAAAGAACAAAATTTCACAGATAACACTTAAAACACTTGTATGGAATACTACGTATAATATACTGGGTGTCCATAAAGTCTGTGTGCACTTTAAAGTATTATAAAAATTTAAGTGCACAGTGATTTTGTGGACAACCTGTATAAGATGAAAATTAAATGAAGAAAAGTAAAAGCTGTACCTGTAAAGCTATTCAACAGTGCAACAAATTTTTAAAAAGCGAGATTTTTAAAAAAAGAGCCAATTTAAAAAAAATTTTTTTTTTTAAGTTTTAAGAGAATCTTTTTTTTTTTTTTTTTTTTTTTTAAGGAGCCATTTTAAAAAAGAGCAAGTTTTCTGCAAGCCAGATAAATGGTTTCAATATGCGTACAAATAATCTTGTTGAAAACTAATATACAAATTTCATGCCATTTACTATAATGGTCAAAAGAAACTTCAGATAAAAAAAATTTAAAAAATAACAATAGAATTAAGTAAAACTAGCAAAAACAATCATTTTTTTTTTTTTAAATTTCAAACAGGATATTTGAGTCATTTGAGACAAAGAGGCTAATGGTATTGTTGCTGAATTTTTCAGGTTTGTACAGCTTGTCAAGGATTTAGTAACAAAGTTGATTTACTAACAAAACAATGTTATCAAATAGAGTAAACTTAATTGGATAGAAATGAAACTAAAAAAAATAACAATAGAATGAGGTAGAACTAGTAATAAAGTAACAATAGTCAATCATTTTATTTTTTAATATTAAACAGGGCATTATTTGAGAGAAAGAAGCTAATGATATTGCTGGATTTTTCAGGTCTGTACAACTTGTCAAGGATTTACTAGCAAAACAATGTTATCAAATAAAGTACACATTCTTAATTGGATAGAAATGAAACTAAAAAAAACAAAAACTGTAGCGACAGTGTAGTAATTTAAATTTGTCTTAGAATATTGGGGTTCACATATTTCTTCAGTATTGTAAATCTGATTGATTATTTTATAAAGGAATGACATTATAAACAGATGTGAATTAACACACTATGGTTAAAGCAAACTTAACGGACCTTCCACCATCATACATCACCCTGCTGGAAGGAAGAAAAAAAAAAAAAAAAAAAAAAAAAAAAAAATCAGGGAATTAACCGAATTTAATGAAATTTTCAGTGTTGATATATTAATGAATAAAAGATATAATGCACCAGTTATTTTATTTAAATATTTTAAATTTTTTCAGGTCAGTTAACTTTGAACTACTTATTTTTGAGAATTTGTGTTACGCCTCAAAGATATGTGGTTCAAAGTTAACCAACCTGAAAAAATGTAAAAGTTTTTAAATAAAATAACTGGTGCATCATATCTTTTATTCATTAATATATAAACACCGAAAATTTAATTAAATTCGGTTAATTGACTGATTTTTTTGGGAGGAGGGGGGGTCTTTCAGCAGGGTGATATACAATGGTGGAATTTAGGTCTTTTAAGTTCAATTCAACCCACACTAAACTCTTCCGCAATCAAGACAAGTAGCTCTCACTTTTGGGGTGAGGATTTTTGAGAGGCAAAACTAAAGTTAGTAGATTAAGTATTGCATCTGCATTCTTTAGTCACAGAAAATATATCTTTTTTTTTTTTTTTTTTTTTTCTACTTCAAGCACCCTGTTTTTGTCTTTTTCCATTTCTGAATTAAATTAAAGCTTCCCTTACCCACCCAGAGTATAATTTGGGTTGCACCAACAAGTCTGTACATTCTAATTCCTTTAAATCTATAAAAAAAAAAAATTTAAAAAAAAAAAAAAGAGAGAAGATAAATTTAGAAAAAAAAAAGGTGCAAATTAGTGTGCTTTGCAGGTGAGAGAGGCAAGGAAAGACAGGGATGGATGGATGGATGGGTGGGTGGATAAGGTAGAAAGGAAAGCAACAAGACAGCATCTTCATCTTCCTCATTGATATTACAAGATATAGAAGGAAATTTAAATCTTTCATCCATACGTATTTACCTAACCCCTTCACCAAGGGCAGAGTGTGAAACAAGGTCAATTTTTAAGCAGATTAAAGGTGGTTTCAGATTTTTCCTTCTCCTAGATTGGTTGCCTAAACAAAACAATAAAAAAAAAAACCTAATCTGCCCTACTATTTACCTATAGCCAGCAGAAGAACAGATAGATTCATGAATTAGCCCAAAGTGAAACGCAAATAGCCTCATCCAGGATTTGAACTCGAAAGTGCACTTTGTGTAACAGTTAGTATCATAGGAAATGAAATCAGCGATTCAAGTTCAAATCCTGAACAAGGCTGCTTGTATTTCCCTTTGCACTAATGCTATTTGGAAAAGACATGAATCCATCACTTCTTTGCCCCAGCTATGAGTAGGGCAGACAGAGCTCTTTAGCAAGGCAACCAGTTTAGGAGAAGGACAACTTTGAATTCAAACCAGTTGTACTCTGCTCAAAAAAATTGACCTTGTGTCGCATCCTGCTCTATTTCATAGTAGCAGCCATTTTAAGTGTCAACTGCTGGACAAACAGTCTTTCCCCAATTCCTTGCATGACAACCTTAATTGTGCAAGCTTCTGCCATGTTTTTTTTGTTTTTTTTTACTATACTCGTTATTTCTTGAGCACCATTCTACAAGTCTTTTGCACCCTGCTTATTTCTAGCTTTTTTGTTTAATAACTATATCTCTTAGTTTTAGTCATTCTATACGAGACAAATATTTTGAGTATTATTGCAAAAGTAGGATCAAAACTATTCTGATTATAAATCTCTAATTCACTGACTAGCAAAGTTCAAATATAAAAAAACGACTTGCATCAAAGGTAATGCTATTCCCATCAAACTAAAGTGTTTAGTATTATTTGGATTATTCCGACTATTGTCCTCATCTATATTGTTATCTTTACAACATTTCAGCTAATGTGCCCTCCAGCCTTCTTCAGGTATTCAGAGATGCTGATGGGATGCAGGATGCATACCTAAAGCACAAAAATCTAAAAAGGCGCAGTAAAATCATTCATATCCATGCATCCCAGTGTTTTTCTTTTTTCTTCCAGCCTTCTTCAGGTATTTCTCGTCAGACTCAGGAACCTTCTCAGACCCTGGAACCTTCAACCCCTGTGGATTGAATAAAGGGTTTGGTTTGAAGTTCCATGAAGCCCCCCCCCCACCGAGTATGAAGAGAAGGTCCCCCGAGTTCAACAAGAAATACTTGAAGAATGCTGGAGGGCACATCGGCCAAAACGTTGTGTAGGTAACAATAAAGACGAGGAGCCTCTTCGAACACGGGAACCTTCACGGAACTTTGAACCCAACCCTTTATTCAATCCACGGGGGTATACTGATCTCATTCCGTTAACCATGATTGACTCCAGAGTCCGACAAGAAATACCTGAAGAAGGCTGGAGGGCACATCAGCCAAAAAATTGTACAGATAATATAGACGAGGACAATAGTCTGAATAATCCAAGCCTCATCTCAAAAATTCAGAGAAAAAGTGATGTTCTTTTCATAATCATGACAAGAAACATGTCCGATTAATATTATATTGAAGCATCGTCAATTATTGACTTTTACTAGGATTTCTTTCACCTTATTTCTTGTTTTTGTTTATTACACTAACAGTATTAGATATAATGGTATTCAAATTTCTTAAATGAGTAAGTAAGTCAGGGTGGCCTAAAGTCGATATCAGCCAGACAGCGACGTAGTCTATCCCCTTTTCACTAGCACTAGACCAGGGAGATTGTTTTGGCATTTGAAGCGCCACACCTACCATCAGCTCCTCACTTTACCACACATATGCTACTCATATGCTGAGTTGGCGAGGGTCGGTATCGGACATGGAACCTTGTGGTTACTAGTTGGACACTCTACCAATTGACCTAAACTGAAGAATACCATTATTCATTTTTTTTCTTTTTCTTTTCACTTTTTTTTTTTTCTTCCATCAAAACTCTCAGACCATAATCCTATGTTGGTATAGAGTGTGAACAGGAAATAAAGAATAAGCCCCCAGTGAGCCTCGAATAAGCCTCCAGTGAGCTTTGAACTTTATGTTTGATAAATTTATCATGTGGTAAATTATTCATATCTAAATTCAGAATTTAATCCTTGTTTCTAAAAATAAAAAAGCACCTGGTTAGATTAGGAAAATCCTATATCATAAGAAAAACTAATCTCATACAATAAATGTAACACAGGTAAATTATTTGTGGCTAAATTCAGAATTCAGTCATTGCTTTTTAGAATTAAAAGTTAAAGGGTTAGGAAAACTCTATATTATATATTAACAGCAATTAATCGGATACAATGAATTTACCTGTGATAAATTTATCATAGGTTGAATTTACCTAGAATCTTTGAACTTGCAAGAATCCTGAAAACTTGCGTAATATATTGCCTGGTTGACAAGTTCGCACCCAGGAACCAGGTGCAGATGACTGGAACATGGGCACAGGAAATGCGTGGGTGTCAGACATTGAACCAACCTTTGACACCCAGAAAAGACAGGTGTAAATTGACAATGGGTAGGCATAGAAAATGTGTAGGTGTAGCCCATAACCAATAAAAACAAGCTGTGTGGGCGAGGAGGTGTGTCTACAGGAAAACTGCATAGATGTCACAATCAAAGAGGCATGACCCTGTTGAGTTAAAGAATTATGAAAAAAAAAAACCTTAGAAATCTGGGTTGAGCAGATCGAAATCCCTTGCAATCAGAACTCCTGAAGGCTCCTGTGTATGTGCATCCTCTGCCGACAACTCTCCGTCTATACACAATCGAGAATAAAAATATAACTTTATATTTTTATATATACATGTGTTCCATGTTCTTTGTCAAGTCCAGTGATGGTATACAACACTTGATCCAATTCCTAAGATAGTTCTACTTTGGATAGAAAGACATTCCAAGAAGAAGGAATAATAGGTTTTTATTTTGAATCAATGCTGAATTCTTAAAGCCACACTCTGAAAATTACAATAGAAAACAATAAAAGAAATACTAGTTATATAAAAAAAAAAAAGGTAATGATAATATAAACAATGTAACATAATATATTCAAGATATTACTACTAGTATAACTAGTATATATAAACAATAAATTAGGTAGTTGAGGTAAATAAAGACTGAAAGTGATATGGTTAGATTTAAGATTCTATAAACCAATTGCTTCAATGGCTTAATCAGTAAGGCAGCCAGCCAGGATAAGAAAAGGTTTCCAGAAGAGAAAGGATGAAAGTTCTTTCTCAAAATTGACTTATTCTTTATTTCCACTCTATACCGTAACAACTATAGAATGATGGTTGGAAGGCTTTAAAAAAATTTTTTTTTAAATAAAAAATAAAAACAGAAATAAGATGAAGGATAGTCAAAAACATCGGATTAGTGACATTGATTAAAATGTCAGATATCAATCAGCTTTTCTCTCTCTCACCATTACTATAATTAGTTGGTTGGTTGGTTGGTTGGTTTTGTTTTGTTTAATGGCATATCAACCCTTTTCAGGTCATTTAATGCCAAATCAAGTCATTTTGATACCAGGTTGCTTACAGTACTTGCGGTTGCTTAAATGGTCAACCATATAAGTATTGAACTGGCTCATCGTTGCTTAACTTCGGTGATTTAGCAGGAACTGGTGCTTTTCAACATGACTTGATTGTAAGCCAGTGATGCTGATAGCTTTTTGATTTAGTGCATCCTGGGACGCACATATTTGCTTTTAATGAGGCCCCGGGAAATTTATGGGTCCCAACTAAAGCCGTTTAATATCAATAGGTGACCTTTTGAGAATTCAAGTAACTTTACTTCCAAATCATCTCCATCGTCAAGGATTGCCATAAAAATCTTCAGTTAAACTCGAGATATGGCAAAAAATTATTCTGTACTCAATCTTTTGAACATACTAACATGAAAAAAAAAAAAAAAAATTTACCACTCCTTCTGATTCTAGGTCCCCTACCTGTAAAATATGGCATATCATTTTTCACATTTATTAATCTTAAATATGCCTTATCACTTGATGTGATTGGTAATGTTTATGGGCATTATTTCATGCCTTTAAAACAACAGTAGTGGTCAACTGGCACATATAAAAATAAACCTTACACAAGGCCACAACAAGGAACAATAAAAGCCTAGTAATACTTAACTAATTTCAACTATAATTGACCAATGAAAAAAAGAGGTACAAGACTCATTGATTTCTCAAGTCATCCTCATCACTTATCTTTAACAAAACATTTTAAGAAAACTATTCTTTAGCCTACCTTTATATATATATATATATATATATATTATACACACACACACAAATAGATAAATAAAAGTTTTAGCTTATATTTATTAGCTCTATCACAGATATTGAGCACTCTTCTAGTAACACAGTACGTTGGATTACTACCACTTCTTCAACTATAATAGTGCCAACCATATACACACACACACACACATTATATATATATATATTATATATATTATATATATATATATATATATATATATATATTGCATCATGGTCTTTTAGGAGTTGCTTAGTACTCAAGAGATTGTATTTTTTTTTAACGTTCTAAGCAAATTCTGAAAACTCCCCAAAACTCCCACCCATCTCGTTGGTAACTCAATATCTATTAAAGTAAATGGTTCGACTAATAAACACCGAGATGAAACAAGATTTATATTTGCTATTTTCTATTGATTAAAAAGAGAACTTTATCTTGACCAGGTTTTTATTAAACATCCACCTGGTTCCCGCTAGTTTATGGCATTGGACCAACGGCAAAACTGGGTTCACCTTATGCAGATTTTTTGGTTATTTTAATTAAGAAATTATTCTTAAAATGTCAGTCAAAGACTTTTGTTTACGATGCTGATGGCTATTATTATTTGCAATGAAAAAGGGTAAATATTGCATTGCAAGTTCGGAAAACTGAATGGTGATTTGGGGTGGAATTGACTTTTTATAATCAGAGATGACATCATCTGCGATTATTTAAATTTTAGAATAACAATACAACTTTTTACCTTGCCTCATATTTCAAATATTTCCCATATCATATTTCACCACTGGTTAACAGTACAAATACAAACTTATAGGCCCAGTCTACCAAAGCTTTTTTTTTTTTTTTTTTTTAAATCAAAGGGTCTTCTAAAAATTCAGATTAAAGAATGCAAAGCAAAAATTTCATGCATAACTTTTTTTTTTAAACAAATGAAAACCATGTTTTTTTCTTTTTTTCAAATTATAGAATTAAAAAAAAAAAATTTTTTTTTTAAATTAAAAAAAAAAAAAAAAACATGAAAAAATTACTTAGCAACAACACAATCTGAATAGCAATTTGGGGGGTGGGGGGAAACAAAAAGACACTCAACAGGATCATGCAATCACGACATATTTTACAAGTATGTCATACATAAGCAGGCTTCTTTTTTTCCCCCTAATTCACTGGACAGAATTTCCTGTTAAGTTTAGTTTCTTTTTTTTTTTCAATGCAACAAAAACATCATTTTAAATCCAGCTACACAAGTTACGAGGCAAGGTAAAAAAAATATATATATAAACAATAAAACATTCAAATTGTTAATTTTTTTTTTTTTTTTTTTTTTTTTTTTTAAATCAAAAGAAAATAATCACAATGAAAAATAAAAAGCAATAATTTAATAAACTGATAAAATAAAATTTAAAAAATAATTGAGGCTGAGAATCCCTTATTAAAATGTCAAAATCTAGCAAAGCAGAAAAAAAAAAAAAAAAAAAAAAAAAAAGATTTTGTGCTGGTGATAGTAAAGCCGCCAGAAACAACATTGATCATTCCCAGTTGACCAGATCTGCGCAGATCTGGACATCTGGAATGACTACATAATTTATTCAAATCAATATAATCATTTTTTTTTTTTAATCATTAAGCTGGTGCACTCTATGGTAAGTACAAACAAGTAACATATCATTCATCATACAAAAAAGAGTTAAATAAGAATTGAATTATGAAAACAGTATCACGGCATATCAACAACGACATAATAGTCAGGAAAAATAATTTGTATTGTTTTTTTAGATTCAGTTTTGTAATATCTAATACTATGTTCTCCAAATATACCATATATACACGCAGTGATGCTGATAGCTTTTTCATGTAGTGCGTCCTGGGACACATGTATTTGATTTGAACGAGTCCCCAGGAAATTTGATGCGTCCCAAGTAAAGTTTTTTTAATAAATTATAGTTTTTATCTATGAAAAAGTAAAACCGTCTAACCCCTACCTTGTACCCCATACAGTGTAATTCGTTTCCAAGAAAATATTGAAATGTATTTACAGTTAGCTGGAAATGGTGGGGGTAGGGAAAAAAAACAAAAACAAAAAAAAACACTGAGAGCCATGGATATGAGTTTTGTGCATCCTTTTAGATTTTTATGCACCATTGACGCAGAACGCCTACCTATCAGCATCTCTGTACACGTGTATCAAGCAACTTTCTGAGATCTAGATTTTAGCCCAATATTAAGGGGTCGTCACACCATACGCAAGATACAAACTAGGCATAGACTTGACCAACTATTTACACACAAAAAATGTGTATCTAGCATATGATGCGACCCCCCAAATATTAGGCAAAAATTTAGATCACAGAAAAAACAAAAATGGTCTCACACCCCAGTGTGGTTAACCCCACCAAGACAGATAGGAAATAGCACATTTAATAATTATATACACAAAAGGGGCACCTTATGTGGTGTAATGGTTAGTAAGCTAGATTAGCAGACCGTTGTTAGTGAGTTCGATTATCACTGGGTGCTCCTTACTTCTGGCCTTGTGCCACATCTAAGCTACGCTTAGTAAATAACTATAAACAAAAGGAATTAGGGATTTTATCTATTATTCATTTTCTCCTATTCCAATCTTTGTAGATTCAAAATTGTCTTTGTATCTGTACTCAAAAAATAAAAAATTAAAAAAAGAGAAAAAAAACCATCATTTCCAGTTGAGTAATCAACTGAAAAATCCTATTGTGAGTATTTTGCCGTTTCCTCTACTCCCAATCTATAACTAGGTTCATTTTATTTAAACTGACTAATGGATTATTTCCATCCATATGGGTGGAGATACACTTAGCGTAATGGTTATAGATGTAGAAATGGAATCGGTGACCAAAGTTCAAATCTTGGACAAGGCAGTTTGTATTTCACTTCATATTAATGCCCTTGGAAAAGGCAGAAATGCATCTTTTTTTTCCCTCCAGATATGGGTAAATAGCAGGGCAGACTGGGTTCTCTCTAGCTATGGGTGGGTAAATAGCAGGGAAGGCTGGGTTCCCTCCAGCTATGGGTAAATAGCAGGGAAGGCTGGGTTCCCTCCAGCTATGGGTAAATAGCAGGGAAGGCTGGGTTCTTAAGCTCTGGTTAGACAACCAGTCTTGGACAAGAAAAACTTTGAATCTAAACCAGATTTACTCTGCTTATTAACTGATCTTGTGTCACATCCTACCTGTGAATCTTTTATAGCCAGATCAAAAGGTTAAAAAACAAAAAAACTCTTATGAATGTAAAGAACATGAAGAAGGCCAGAGAATGCAGCATGGTGGATGAAAATATCAACAATTATAGTCCAAATAACTTCTGGAATAATGACTCAGAATTTAAAACAATATTTACCAAATTAATTTAAATTATTTTTTGGTTTTGTTTATTATTCCTAAGACATTGAAAAATGTAGACAAAGACAAAAAATACAGGTGAGATGTTGCAGACAGTTTCAGATCATCATCATCATTATCAGTAAAATACAAAGAGATCATCAGAAATGATATGGTCAATAAAGTTGAAAGTATTAGTTTCCCCCACCCACATCCCAGCCAGCAAAATTTGATAGAGGTGGGAAAAATGAAAAGATAAATGAAATTCAGGATTCTTTCTTTTTTTTTTGTCATACTCTATTTGAAAAAAAGCCAACGCATAAAAAGTCTGGGACAATCTTCTAACGGGTACAGACTCTCAGTAAACACTGTTTCTTTCTTGAATTCTTGGATAAACAAACAATAAACACTATTTTCTCCATCGTCGACACTGTCACTCCTCCCACTGCCTGGTTTGTTCTGCCTCAGTGTGAACAACTGCTTGCTTTTATTATAGTTCGTTTAGCCGTTACACCTGATGCCATTCGAGGCTTTCATGCATGGCACAGGCAATTCTTTGCCACTTACGTCGAGGGGGAGGGAGAGAATCGGCCATGCTCATTACACTATTTATTCATTTGACAGACATTTAATTGTTTCACTTCAAAATATTTCTTGGCAAAATTCTTTTTATTTTGTTCAACAGGAAACAAACAATTTCCTCTTTTAACATTCAGACATTTTTGTTTTTTGGCAAAAGTTGAAAGGTTTCTTTTATGTTTTACTTGCACAGAAGAAGTTGAAGCTGTGATAAATATAAAATTCTTCATTTGCAGACAATTCCATTAGTAAATAACGGTTAAGATTTTAGTTTCAAAAATTTCCAATTGGAGATTTCAGTCAAGAAAACAATAGAAACATCAGCCAGTAGTTGTCTATCAATGATGAAGATTTAAATGTTCAGGTGGAAAATGATCCAAAAACTTCAGAGAATTTACAATACACTTCCTTGTACTGACTGGGGACCAAAAAAAAAAAAAAATACTCGATAAAGGAGTTCTATTTGAACTGAAGAAAAATTGCTTAATTAAAAGTTGGCAGAGTGGCCTATTGTCGATATTAGCCGGCAGCGAGGAAGTCTATCCCCTTTTCGGTAGCACTCGACAAGGGAGTCTTTTTTTGCTGAGGTGGAACACCACACCTATCGTTAGCTCCCCACTTTACCACACAGATCAGATTACCCAATCTGTACTACTCATACGCTGAGTTGGCAGGGACCAGTATCGAACCCGGAAGCTTGCAATTCCTAGTCGGGTGCTCTACCAACTGAGGAAAATCAGCCCCTTGTGTTTAATCATATCAATTTGATTCACTTTGTATTATCAGTCAGGATGAAAAATAATTTGAGAAAAAAGGCTGGAGATGGAGGTAAAGTCAAAACATCAATTAAAATCATCTGTGAATGGAAAAAAACATTTGGTAAAACAGGAATTGTTTTATACATCAATTTCTTTCAAAGCGACCAGGGCTTGACACTAATGCCGTCCCGGGGACGATAAAAATTACATCCGGGACGATCAATACATCATCCGGGACAGTAAAATTTTTTCCTAAAAATTAGTACATTCCAATAATGGCCGTCCAGCGATTGCCCGAATGCTGACCTCAAAATGAGGCTATGGTACAGCAGTTCTATTCTCAAAGCCATGTAATGAATAATGGTGGAGGGAGATAGTTTAAAAGGACCGAATTATGTACTACTAACCCTACTCAGGGTAACTTAAAGTAAAAAAAGGATTTTTTTTTTAGCTCAAAACACACTAGGAAATGGATTTTTTGTCCAAATATCCAGAATTATCACTGCTTCAGCTTTTCTTAATGTTTTATTACATGTTATTATGCTACTGATGACTGACAAGTATAGATGATGCTAATGAATTAAACAAAAATATTTTGATTTCGGGACGGTCCAAACCTCGTTCGGGACGGTCATGAAAAAAGTTAGTGTCAGGGCCTGAAAATGACCAAACCAGTTTAGAATGTTGTTTTTTGTTTTTTTTTAATAAAAAATTTATTGCACAGAAGAAGTTGAAGCTGTAAGAAATATAAAAATTCTTCATTTGCAAACAATTCCATTAGTGAATAACGGTTAAGATTTTTTGTCATTTAGATTTTTCACACTGTTGTTTCCATCTTTATTGTTATTACTAGCACGAATATGCACCCTCCAAGCATAAATCTGACCTAAGTCGGATGCAATGGTATCTTTCTTGAACGTCCGGGGCTGAGTGAACTCGCTATCTTTAGCTTTTTGTAATAATAGTATTATAATGATATCTCAGTTGGTAGAGCAAAGGCATAGGAACCGCAATGTTATGGGTTCAATACTGGCTCTTGCAAACTCAACGCATGAGTATCACAGCTTGTGTGGTAAAGTGGAGAGCTGATGATAGGTGTGATGATCAACCTCAGACACAAAAAACAATCTTCCTGGTCTAGCGCTATTAAAATGAGGACAGACTCCCTTGCTGTCCAGCTGATACCGATAAAGTGACCAAACCAGCTTAAAATGATTCTTTTAAAAAATAAAAAAAAACTGTGTAGAGAAAAGTTATAATTTTGTCATCTGATAATACTTACCTTCAATGTTGCAAAAATGACGTTACTAAAGTTGAATCTGTTGAAAATGGAATCTTTATTGTATCCTGATGATTCACCCAACCTCCCCTGTCTATTATTAATATATATATATATATATATATATATATATATTATATTTTCTTTTCCTTCTCTTTCCCCTCCCCCTAAGCTTCTAGACAAATCGCTCACAGAAGTCTCCAATAACTTATCTCTTAACAGTGATGCTGATAGCTTTTTAATTTAGTGCGTCCTGGAACGCACAGATTTGATGGGTCCCAACTAAAATTTCTTAATAAATTGTAAGGTTTTTATTTATGATCTGGGGAAACAACTAAAGCCTTCTAACTCCTACCTTGTAACCTATCCTGTGTAATTCATTTCTAAGAAACTATTGAAATGTATTAATAGTTAGTGAAGAATAAAGAAAAACACTGGGATGCATGGATATGATTTTACTGCGTCATTTTAGATTTTTATGTGTCAGGGACGCAGGACGCATACCTATCCGCATCTCTACTTTAGAAAATGAACGACCCCTGATGGATTAAATGTAAACATTACTTTCATTACAGAAATCATTTTACTATGAAATTTTTTAATTTTAAATAAATTAGCAATTTATGTTGATCAACCTGATAGTACAAGATGCATTTGCCCAATATAAGTAAATAAAGTCTCTTAAGTGGCCAATTGTTGGTATCAGCTGAACAGCAAGGGAGTCTAGCCCCTTTTCACTAGCATAACACCAGAGAGATTGTTTTTGCTGAGGTGGAGCACCACACCTACCGTCAGTTCCCAAATGTTGCTTTACCGCACAGATCAGATTACCAGGCTGTGCTACCCTTACGCCAAGTTGGCAAGGGCCAGTACTGAACCTGGAACCTTTAGATTCCTAGGTGAATACTCTAGCGACTGAGCTATACTTTATATTTAATTTCACATTAATCATCTTCATGGCACTAATTTAATAAATGTCATAGTTGGCCGAGACTAACAAGATTTCTTGGATCTGCAGGTAACAAATATGATGCCACCACCGATTGACCAAGTAGTTATAAATTTGGCAGAGTGCCCTATCGTCGGTATCAGCCAAACAGTGAGGGAGTCTATCTCCTTAGCACTAGAACAGGGAGATTGTTTTTTGCCGAGGTGAAGCACCACACCTACCGTCAGCTCCCAGATGCTGCTATACCACACAAATCAGATTACCCAAGCTGTGCTACTCATGCGCCGACTTGGCAAGGACTCGTACCGAACCTGGAACCTTTAAATTCCTAGGCGGATGCTCTATCGATAGAGTTGCATATTTTACCGGATTATCATCTAACTTCTTTTCATTATATATTCTTTTCCCCCCCACACACACATACACACTGACAAGGGAAGGGGAAAAAATTCCATCCAGAATGAAAAATCCCTTTAATCAAATCTCAAAACAGAAAAGCCAACTTTCCTTCAGTATGACTTATGGTAAGTGGTCATGTAACCAAAGGCAGAGATGCTGATAAGTAGGCGTCCTGCATTACTGATGAATAAAAATCATATCCATGCATCCTAGTGTTTTCTTTTCTTCCCCAACTATTTCCAGCTAACTGTAAATACATTTCAATATTTTCTTGGAAATGAATTACACTGTATGGAGTACAAGGTAGTTGTTAGACAGCTTTAGTTGCTCATAGATAAAAACTCTGCAATCAAGAAAATTTGGTTAAATCCTATTCAACGAAAAAAAATTCCAGCGATGAAATTGTACTTGCGTATTATTTGAAATGAAGTTGGCTGTTACTAAAAACAGTTTTTGTTATTTTCGAGTTAAAAAATGTGGTTGCATTGAAAATACCAATCTTGGCGATTTTTAATTTTATTACGCTAGAGAAAATGGCGGAACGCTATAAACTTCCCGTTTCTTTCAAAAAAATAAGCAATATTATTTTATAATATTTATATTTATTTTATATAGGATACTACCGAAACTTTAGTTGGGATCCATCAAATTTTACAGGGACTCAGTCAAATCAAATCCATGCATCCCAGGACGCACTAAATTGAAAAGCTTGTTTGGATGAGGACACCTTTAAATTGCCTATTTTGGATGGGTCTTCTCTGTTTTTAATATTTACAAATAAAAATATTTTTAAAATATAATATTAAAGATTTGACAGGTACTCTAACTTTTTACAATGAGGAACACATTAATAACATGGGCCTATCGGGGCCTGTGTCTGTTAATTGAATTAATGGGCCATCCCACCAGGCAACACCTGCCGCACTTGATTTAAAAGGGCAGGGCTGGGTTTATTGCCCACTGCCTGAGGCACCCCCCTTGAGGGTGAATGCCGGCGGGATCTACGCATTTTTTGTGCCTGCCATCTCATGAGCTTCGGTTCATGGGTGGTCCCACATTAATACAACCTTGTGTCATACCCGCCTAAGTGGGGTGCGAGGAAAAAGAAAAAAAAAAAGATTAGAAGACACTGGTGATATTGCAGGAAATGGACTAGAGTTCAAATCCTAGACAAGAGTGTTTTGCATTACAATTTATCACAAAGCACTAATATCCTTGGGAAACGTACGATTCCCACTATTCTCCTCCAGCTATGGGTAAATAGTATAGCAGACTGGGTTCTTAAACTTGGTATAGCAATCAATCTAAAAGAAGGAAAAACTCTTGAATTCAAACCAGTCAGACTCCGCTTAAAAATTGACCTTGTGTCACATCCTGCTTGTGGCGGAGGGGTTGGGTATATACAATCATAATTAACAAACTGTTGTAATGGAATATTCCACACTATCTCACTCATGTGGTCTGACTATATATATAGTGAGCACGGCATTATACTGGGCTAGCTTCAAGAATGAGTAGCGTGCCTCACTATTCCTTGTCTGTCTTATTGTATCTCTCGGCAATAAAACCCTCTATCTTAAATCTATGAACGTGTTGACTGGTCCTTCCTCTCGACTACAACCTTGTCTGATTGTATCCCTTTAAAAACAACACATACATTTCCCAGGATTATATTTTCAGGATTTTAAAGCGTTATAATACTTATACAAAATTCCTTGAAGGTGACATCAACAGCTCTTCCCTGTAGGTTTACTTTGTCAAATTTCTTGAAATTAAAATTAAAGTGTGAATTATATATTTTTTAAAAATATAAAGCACACGTTTTTTTTTCTTTTGTTTTTTTTTCATAAGGGATTCTCAACGTGGAAAACACAAAAATGCATACAAGAATAAAAAAATATTTAAATCAAAAACAATTTTCATACTTAAGTTCACCATCATCAATTTTAGGCAGAAACTTATTCAATTCATTTCAATTCAAATCTCAATGAACCTTGTAAATCATTTGGGCTGAAAAGTTTTTCTCGCTTTTTAAGATGCCTTTTTCTAAATATTTCTTCATGTAGACCAACAGCCTCATCTTTAGATAAGTAGTATCGGAAAGCTGTCAGAATTCCAAATGGAACCCTCTATTTCACCGATATGATGTCTGTTGAGTGCACAGATATTATTGCATAAATGCATCCTGGCCTCCTGCCCTAAAAAATGCTAAGTGGTGCCTGTTCAAAAACCAACCTGTGCTACTATTGAACTCCGTAACTGTTTGAAGGTGTTTTTTCCCAAAAAAAAATTAATGCAATATGAAAGCGATATTTTTCTCTCCCCCCACCCAAGTCTTTTCTCAAATATTCTAACCCACCCCCTTTAAAATATTTTTTTTAGCAGTTTGAAAGCATTTTTATCAACATAACTGTTTTTTTAGTAGTTTGAAGGCATTAAAAGTAAGCCACCACCCGGGTTATTTTTTTTTTCGCTATTTTCATTTTATTTTTATTTTTTAAAAACTGTCACGTATTTTTAAATAAATAAACAGCTAGGGAGTAGCACGGGTTGGATTTTCAGCAGGTACCACTTAGCGTTTATTTATGGCAGAAGGCCAGGATGCATTTATGCGATATGCACCGAGTGCACAAAATTGAAACATTCTGATGCAAATGATATAAAAAAACTTGGTTCAAATAATTTTATGCAAAAGTAACAATCATCTCAAAATTTCTGAAAGTTTTTGAGAAAAGCCAAATTTTAGAATCAAACTTTTTTTTTTTTTTTTTTTTATATATTAATAAAAGGTAAAACAATCAAAGTTTAAGGAGATGAAAGGAAGTCAAATTTTTTTTTTTAATTAAAAAAAAAGAAGAAAAAAAAAATAACATTTATGAGTTAACGCGCATTAGTCGTTGCCTAAATTTGAAGATAGTGAACTTCATGACAACAAATAATAAAGCACTTCAGAGAGAACAAGATTACAAACTTGCACTAAATAGTGATACATTATAAAATATAATAAACTAAATAGTCGTGTAACAAATCATACTGGGGATTTCCACTTTTAACATTTTGTTTTTCATGGGTTTAATATTAAAAGATATTTTTAGGGGCGAGAAGGAGAGGTGTCGAATTTTATTAAAAGATTTTTTTTTTTTTTTTTTTTTTTTTTTTACATCTTCAAATCTGTTAACTTACAAATACCACAAAAGTGGGAATAACCCACGGATCGATTGAAAAGAGGATTTTTTTAATGGTTCTAATAAGTTCCTCTAATTTATACTCAGATACACCATCTTTCTTTTGCCAATTTTATAAAGGGATCTTACAAAAAAAAAAAAAAAAAAATCTAAAAAGAAAAAAAATAAGGATATTGGTAATAACAGGTGACTAACAGCTTACATATAAAAATATGATGTATAGAAATAGAAATACAATATCAAATATTATGCTAACAGATACCTGTTTCAACCTGTGGGGTTTATAAAGTGTAACTCAATTGAAATCATTTTAAAATTAAAATGAAGACAATTGGAAAAGACATTTTATAAACACTGGTTTTCATCAGAGCATATATTTTTGCTGAATGAAAAAAGGAGGAAAATGATGAAGACCCGTGTTTATAATGTGTCTTTTCCAATTGTCTTCATTTTAATTTCAAAATGATTTCAATTGAATTACACTTTATAAACCCCACAGGTTAAAACAAATATCTGTTAGCATATTATTTAATAGCTGTTTTTCTATTTCTATACATCATATTGTCGGATTTATTCCATTTATTATATACTTTCCATATAAAAATGTTAAAAAAAAAACAAAATCAAATAAAGACATGTGTAACACCAGGTGACCCGAACAGCTTACAGTCAAGTCCCATTAAAAGCACGAGTTTTCGATAGATCACCTAAGTTAAACAGCAATGCAATACTTAGATGGATGATCATTTAAGCAACAGTAGGTACTGTAAGAAAACGAATATCAAAATTGCTTGATTCGGCATTAAATGACCCAAAAAGGTTTGATATGCCGTAAAACAAACCAAACTAGTTGACACAAACAGCTTACATGTAAAGAAAAGGAGTAAAGAAAACTGTGAATGGAAATCAGAAAACACATAGCGCTAATATTCTTGGGAAGGTATGAATCCAAACTATTCTCCCTCCAGCTATGAGTAAATGGTAGGGGAGACTGGGTGCTTTAACCTTGGTTAGGCAACCAGTCTAGAAGGAAAACTCTGAATTCAAAGCTGTTAAATGTCAACTTGGGGTGGTCACTACTAGAATAGGCTCAGGCCTACTTATTGGTCTATTTCAATTTTTTTTTAAAACAAAACAATCTATCTATAAAACAACATATGAAGGAAAATAATACATCTATAAAATAGAACAGATGAGATTATCTGTCAACTAAGCTGACCAAATCAGAGAGCATTGCAGCAATTTAACACAAACACGCTGAGATTGATAAATGAACAAAAAAGACCATAAAGTAATGTTTAAATAACGAAAGTTTCAGTATTCTGGGAATGAGTCTAAAGACTAAAGTATTGTATGTTGACGATTTTCTTATTTCTACATACTGGTTGGATTTTCATTTTTACCATATTTGAATTGAACAAGGTAAGGAGCTATAGTGGTTCCAGTGAGATTGATAAATAAATAAAGACGATGATAAAGTAATGTTTAAATAAAGAAAGTTTCAGTATTCTGGGAAAAGGAGTCTAAAGTATTGTATTTACTTCGCATCCCACATATGCAAGTGTGACACAAGGTCTTTTTGATGTGGGACCACCCACGAGCCAAAGCTCATGGGATGGTAGGTGCAAAAAAATGCGTAGATCCTATCAGCATTCCCCCTCAAGGGGGGCTCCTGAGGCAGTAGGCAATAAACCCAGCTCTGCCCCTTTAAATCAAGGGGGCAGGTGTTGCCTGGGGAATACACCCCCTGGGATCAATGCTGTTTAATTATTTTGTCGGTCCAGAGGCCGAAGCCACTAGACACAGGCCCTGAGGGGCGGCATCAGACTAAAGTATGTTGCTGTACGTTGTATGTTGCTGATTTTTTTATTTCTGCATAATGGTTAGAATTTCTTTTTTAACATCTTTGAATTGAACAAGGTAAGGAGGTATAGTGGTTCCACCTATCAATAATTTTTTTTTTTAATTTTTTTTAAAAAAAAAGGTACCTACTGCTTCAATGAACATCTGAGCTCATAACCATATCTGAAAGATTTTTCAACCAGTTTTATATATAACTAGCAGTGGCTACCCGGCATTGCCTGGGTAGAGGGTTTTTTTTTTTTTTTAAGTTAGTCCCGCAGATCCATTATTACTGAATCATGAGTTGAATCTTCATGCGATGCCCCATTTAAATCCCCATGTAAAAAAATAGACCTTGCATTGATCCAGCTACTCTGAAAAGAAATATTAATGTCTATGTCTACTATGTAAAATATTAAATGAAAAAAAAATCCATGCTGTTATAATTTAAATTTTATTTTTTTAATTATCTTCACGAATATAAATCAAATCTATTATTTTTGCTCAAAAATCAAGCCCTGGTGATATTTAATGTGTATATATATTTACTTTGCTTTCGAATTTTCCTCCTGACATACATATACATAGATATAGATGGTATGTAGAAATAAGAAAAAAGTATTCCAAAAGATGAATTTATTTACTAGCCAATTGATCGGAGGGGGCTCTCCAACCACCCGCATAACATAAGTAAATGGTAAGTAAGTGGAAGCAAACTTGGAGATAATAAACAAGGTGGCAGAGTTGCATAAAACCTCCGACCCTGACTCCTGTATTTTTGGCACCTCTGACTCAGACTCATGTTAATGTAATTAAATGATTATGGCCAACAACCATGATTTTTTTATAATATATCTATAAGGAGTGTGCACTGTATAACTTTACAGACTAAACTAGGGCCATATATATATATATATATTTACCAACCCCTCTGCACGAGCAGGATGCGACACAAGGTCAATTTCTTAAGCGGAGTTTAACAGGTTTGAATTCAGAGTTTTCCTTCTCATAGACTGGTTACCTAGCCATGGTTAAAGAGTCCAGTCTGCCCTGCTATTTACCCATAGCTGGAGGTAGAATTGTATTCATACCTTTCCCAAGGGTATTAGCGCTATGTGAAATGCCAACAGCTTCGTCCAGGAATTGAACTCGCGTTGACGAGTCCATTTCCTACGACTCTAACCATTAGACCATGAGCCTCCATTCAAACCATATAAAGTGTAAATTCAACTGGAGTCAGAGTTGGTATA
>CM042164.1:58301081-58333581 GCA_023376005.1 Doryteuthis pealeii
TAATATATTAATAGGGCTGGGTTAGCTCAGTCGGTAGAGCGTTCGGCTAGAAACCACAAGGTTCCTAGTTCGATACCAGCCCTCGCCAACTCAGCGTTATTATCTGTGCAGTAAAGTAAGGAGCTGATGGTAGGTGTGGCGCTCCACCTCAGACGCTAGAATAATCTCCTTGGTCTAGCACTAGTGAAAAGGGGATAGACTCCCTCGCTGTCTGGCTGATACCGACATTAGGCCGCCCCGGCGACTTTACTTTACTTTACTTACTATTAATACTATTCCAATTTCTACTACTTGGCTGTTGACTGATACTAAATGTCAACTAAAACATTTTTAAAAAAAAACTCATCTACTTAAGTGCGGATAAATATAAGTTTTTTCAGAGTTAGTTAAATCCTTAGTTGTACCTAACCCAGTGATGCTGATAGCTTTTTAATTTAGTGCATCCTGGGACGCATAGATTTGATTTGAATGAGTCCCCATGAAATTTGATGGGTTCCAACTAAAGTTTCTTAATAAATTGCAGAGTTTTTATCTATGAACAACTAAAGCCGTCTAACCCCTGCCTTGTACCCTATACAGTGTAATTCATTTCCAAGAATATATTGAAATGTATTTACAGTTACCTGGAAATTGTGGGGGAAGAAAAAAAACAAAAACACACCGGGACGCATGGATAGGATTTTACTGCATCCTTTTAGATTTTTATGTGTCAGTGACGCAGGACGCGTACCTATCAGCATCTCTGCTAACCTAAACACTTATTTTGTTTATTTACCGTAAATCCTTGAGTATAATACGCAGCTTAAGGTATTTTCGTGCCCAACATCACAAAATGCGTCTGAATAAACATTGCCGGACAGCAAATAGGGACTCGGACATTGCTTAGAAAATATTTTTCATTTTTAATCTCGTATATAGTATACACTAGGGATTTTGACCTTTAAATTTTGGGAAAATAGTGCGGATTATACACAAGGATTTACAGTACACCAGGGTTTCTCAAAGTGGTCTACATAACCCCCCCGGTGCCTATATAACAACTCAGAAGGTCTGTATGTATTCGGGGTCTACAAGGGATCTATGGAAACTACTAAGCCTTCTTAGTAATTAGAAGAAAGTTAATTCCACAAGAATCCTGGGGAGAACATGCTCATGTTGATATATTTTCAAAAGTTTAATCCCAATATTCATGAAGTTTTCAAAAGTCATCAGCTTCAGCCATCACATTCAGAAATGTGCTTCCTTGGTAAGTTATTAAGTTAATATTAAATATTTGCAGCTTTTTTTTTTTTTTTTACATGTTAAGCTTACTTTACTGGTTATTTTACAATTAACAGTTTTACATAAACGTTTATGAAGAATTCATTAATTACATAATTGTTTTCAACAAAACAACTGCAAGGTGGACTGGGGTATATAAGGAGGGGGTCCATGATAGGTCAATCAAATTTTTGTGTATTTTTGTATCGTTTTAACATTTTTTTGAAATAGACATAAATTGACTATAAAACAAATCAAACTGTTAGAATTCTGCCTGTTTATCTAACGTGGTGCTGTATATATTAGTGGGCTGTGGTATCGTAAAAGTCGTCGGGGCGGCCTAATGTCGGTATCAGCCATGCAGCGAGGGAGTCTATCCCTTTTTCAATAGCGCTAGACCAAGGAGATTATTTTAGCGTCTGAGGTGGAGCGCCACACCTACCATCAGCTCCTTACTTTACCGCACAGATCCCTGCGCTACTCATACACTGAGTTGGCGAGGGCGGGTATCAAACTAGGAACCTTGTCGTTCCTAGCCGAACGCTCTACCGACTGAGCTAACCCAATTCTTTTCAAAATAAATTTATATCTTGGATGACTTTTTTCTTATTTCTACATATTGATTGAATTCATTTTGATATTTCACCCATTTAAATGTTATTCAGTTCAAAGAGGAGGTGTAATTGGTGTAACAGTTATTGACTGTTACAATAAAGTGGACTTGACTACCCGAGTTTAAATATTGAATGAGGCTAGTATTATCTGCATTATTAGGACTATTATCCTCATCTTCATTGTTATCTGTACAACAATAACAATGAAGATGAGGACAATAGTCCGAATAATGCAGATAATACTAATCATCAAGCCTCATCTCAAACATTCAGAGAAACTGAATGAGG
Source organism: Doryteuthis pealeii (assembly GCA_023376005.1). NCBI lineage: Eukaryota > Metazoa > Mollusca > Cephalopoda > Myopsida > Loliginidae > Doryteuthis > Doryteuthis pealeii. Next base: position 58,303,244 of record CM042164.1, read on the forward strand.
CTGTTTGCATTTCACATAGAACTAATACTCTTGGAGAAAAGTATGAATCCAACTATTCTTCTTTTCGTTATGGGTAAATAGTAGGGCAGACTGGGCTCTTTAACTTTGGTATGTCAACTGGTCAAGGAAAAGGATAACAGAATTCAAAACATGTTTGAGACCTGGAGAGGGATGGGCTCCACCAGGCTATTCCTGATCAAAACACACTACATGAGTATCGCCCCACACGAGTGAACAGGTTACAGGACCAGTGAGAGATTTAGCATAAAACCTCAAAAATTAGGGAGACTTGGGGGAGGGGTATACAAACAGTTTTGGTGTGTGGTGAAATGGTTAGAGTCATAGGAAATGGATTCGTCGACCCGAGTTCAAATTCTCGACGGGTCTGTTTGCATTTCACATAGCGCTAATACCGTTGGGAAAAGTATGAATCCATATATTCTCCCTCCAGCTATGGGTAAATAGTAGGGCAGACTGGACTCTTTAACCTTGGATAGGTAACCAGTCTAGGAGAAGGAAAACTCTGAATTCAAACCTGGAAAACTCTGCTTAAGAAATTGACCTCGTGTCGCATCCTGCTCGTGCGGAGGGGGTTGGTAAATATATATATTTTTTTTTTTTAAAAGCTCATAACTTTGTCAAAAAAAAAAAAAAAAAAAAAAAAAAAAAAAATTTTTAAATAAAAATATTTTGAACATTCAAATATAAACATTATCACATTTATTCTTTTAATAAAAACGTTTAATTTCCTAGTAATAATCAGAACTTTTATATTTTCATTTAATATTTATCTAAATTCTTTTAGATGAGGCTTGATAATTTGTATTATTTTGATACAGTTGGACACATGGTGCAACGGATATAACAGTTTTATTAATACAGTTCTAAATGACAATCATCTGTAGGTTGCAGGTTCAATCCTGACCATGTGCGATAATAACATAGAATTATTAATTTGGATTAACACTTGTACCTAGTCACGGTTAATGGAATGAGAACAGTCTACCCCAGTGGATTGAATATAGGGTTCGGTTTGAAGGCTCCCGAGTTCAACAAAAAACACCTGAAGAAGGCCAGAGGTCACACTGGCCAAAACATTGTGTATATTACAATAAAGATGAGGACAACAGTCCGAAAAATGCAAATTATCAAGCCTCATCTCAAAGATTCAAACAAATTATCACATTTATTCTTTTTGTCCAATCCAGTATGCAGAAACCAAGGTGTTCGTTGGCAAAACTCTATAGAAGCCAGGTCTAGCTACTAACATCGGACAAATTAGTAGCACACTGGGGGCATAATCAGTACTAGTGGGGTCTAGCAGACAAGGGTGGTGTTATGTTGAAAGTTCCGAAATCCCCATAGGAACCAGCCAAAATCTAACTGACAACACCACCCTTTAATTGTACAGGTGTATTTCACTTACACTTTTAAAAAATCATTTAACATCCTGGTATTAATTGGAACTTTTATGAATATTTTAGTTTAACTCAGCATGTTATGAGTTTAAATGTGGGATATCCAGTGAAGACGAATTATTTACTGGCACCCTTACCATGCCAGTTGAACATAAGGACTATTAATGTGGGAGGCAACACACAAACCGAAGCTCATGCATGGCCAGGGAAAAAAATTGCATGGATCCCTTCGTCATTGCTGTACTGAGCAATAAACCCAGCGATGCCCCCTTAAATCAAGGTTGCAGCTGTTGCCTGCAGGGGGATGCTCCCCTGGAATCACGCTGTTATTAAATACCCACCACAATTGTTGTAAGTAAGTAAAGTTGTCAGGGTGGCTTAAAGCCGATATCAGCCAGACACCAAGGGAGTCTATCCCTTTCACACTAGCGCTAGACCAAGGAGATTGTTTTGGCGTCTGAGGTGGAGTGCCATGCCTACCATCAGCTCCTCACCTTACCGCACAGATCCCTGTACTATTCATATGCAAGAGTTGGTAAGGGCCAGTATCGAACCAGGAACCTTGTGGTTACTAGGCGAACGCTCTACCGACTGAGGTTGTAATGATGTAAAAAAATAAAATTTAAAAAAAGATAGTTAACCATTGCACCATGGCAAAGATATTTATTTTTGTCTTTTATTAGACACTACATCAAGGTCTCAATTATTTGAAATTTCTGGTTTGAAAGAATTAAACATTTATTGTGCAAAGATTTATCTAGTCCTAATCTTCTTGATAAAAAAAGATGAATACTTTAAACCAGGGATCACGAAACTTTTTTCACGGTGGGCCGGATAATTGAAAAAAATAACTAGCATGGGCCACATTATTATTGTGTTCAATACTTGCTAGCCAGAACGAAAGCTCTAAGAAAAAAGATGTAAAACAAAATTTATCTTTCCATGTTATATCTATGAATGAGTGGCTTAAGATGTACAAAAACAAATTTAACCAACATATTTATTTTCAAAACATCATCAAATTTTGTGAATGAAAAATCAATGACAATAGACAAAGATTAACCAAAATTTGTACAAAAGCAAACAAACAAAAAAGAATTTGATCAATAAAAGCTCTGCACCAAGGAGAAAGTAAAAATATGAAATCAGATTTCAAAAATATTATTATGGGCTGTAAAAGATTTTTTTTTTTTTTTTTAAATAAAAAGAATAATTGGTGCATATCGCAAAAATGCATCCTGGCCTCCTGCCCTAAAAAATGCTAAGTGGTACCTGCTGAAAAACCAACGCACGCTACGATTGAACTCGGTCATATTTATTTTAAAATTTGTGACAGCTGTTTTGAATTAAAATAAAATGAAAGTACAAAGTAGTAAGATATTTTAAGGTGCGGAGGTAAATATTTACATTTACTTAATAAAAAACCAGGGTGGTGGCTTACTTTTAATGCCTTCAAACCACTAAAAAAAATGATGTCAATAAAAACGTCTTCAAACTGCTAAAAAATATTTCAAAGGGGGGGGGGTTTAAAATATTTACATTTAGTTGTTAAGAAAAGACTTAGGAGGACTATAAAAATATCACTTTCATATCGCATTAACTGTTCGGGAAAAACGTCTTCAAACAACTAGGGAGTTCAATAGTAGCACGGGTTGGATTTTCTGCAGGCACCGCTTAGCGTTTTTTAGGGGGGAGGAGGCCAGGATGCATTTATGCGATATGCACCTTTTTTTTTTTTAAATAAAAAGAATATTTTTACAAAAACAGTCCAATATTTTCTTCAAAAGAAATTGAACTGTTTTTATTTGTTTTACTTATATTTTGGGGGAGTTGGTATATAAAGTAAATGTTTACAATTTTTAAAAATTAATAACAGTTGCAAATCCTTTTTTCTTAGCTTCACAAATTTGAAAATTAAATTCATTTAAATATTTCTGATTAAATATTTTATTTTTTTATGTAAATTCCTGTTTCTTTGTATTTACCACTTAAACTATTAAAAGTGTTTATTTTCCATGACACAAACATGAAAAAAGTCCCAACAGATAATAATGATAATAATAATAATAATAAAGACCATCAGCTAACACTGATGTGAAAACTCAAAAGGAGTAAATAATAATAATAATAATAATATCTATTTTGCTGGAGAAATTACTGTCAAGCAATAATTTCTTTTATAATTCTTTTAAATAACTATAAATTTACATGTCAATTTCATAGATTTAATATATAATAATTGATATAAAGTTCCTATTTATTTTATTTTTATTACATCCTAGTTAAGAAAGAAAAACTAAAGTATTTTTAAAACTGCCATATTTCAATGGACATCAACCATGTGTAAAGGTTTGTTTATTTTTTATTTGTTTCACTTTTATTTTAGGGGAGGAGGTACGAAATAAATATTTACAATATTTTTAAAAATTAATGACAAAATAGTGAATTCTTTTATTTTAAAGTCCCAAATTTGAAAAATTGAATTTATCTAAATGAATTTTTTTAAATAAAAAAAAATAAAAATTATAAAATTCAAATTGTGTTTCATTACAAAGGATATTGTTTACTAACACTTAAAATTATCTTCTGTGATGTTTTTCCACCGACCTTACCCTACTTGTCTCAGTACATTGGGGAGGTGCAGTATGGATGGAGGGATCTCCTGGAACTAGACATCTTTTTCATTCAAATTCCTTGAATTAGGAAAACAATTTGAAATCTTTGCCTCTTCCATTCATAGGTTTTTGCACGTTTTTTTTTCTTCTTCTTGGCATTGACCCAGAATTCCTATTTGTAAAAAAATAATGCTACCTAGCTCTCTCTCTCATATATATATATATATATATATATATATATATATATTAATAATATGGGTGCTATATTTATAAATAAACAGCGCCCAATATCGTGGATAGAGCATTTAGTTCTAAGTTAGGGTTGCATGGACATGGAGTCAACAGTACTTGGTTACAGACAGTTTCTCACCTATGCGATTGTTCAAATATATATATATATATACATACATACATACACACACACACACACACATCATATATATATATATATATATATATATATATATATATACACACACCACACACACACACACACACACACATATATATACAGTGATGCTGATAGTTTTTTAATTTAGTGAATTTAAATTTGATGGGTCCCAACTAAAGTTTCTTAATAAATTATAGAGTTTTTATTTATGAACAACTAAAGCCGTTTAACCTCTACCTTGTACAGTGTAATTCATTCCCAAGAAAATATTGAAATGTATTTACAGTTAGCTGGAAATGGTGAGGGAAGAAAAAAAACACTGGGATGCATATATATGATTTTACTGCGTCCTTTTGGATTTTTGGGCGTCAGTGACGCAGGACGCGTACCTATCAGCATCTGTGTGTGTGTGTATATATATACACACACACACTATATATATTATATATATATATATTACACACAAAAGAAAAAAATACGCGGATAATGGTTAGTCATAAATCAATGTTCTACCGTGAATATTTCGGATGAGGTTTTTTCGCGGCCTTTTTTTTCTTTTTAGTTCGAACAACAAAGATAGATATATAAATAAATAAACAAATGTCTACTCTTTCCATGGGTGATATTCCATTCCACCCAGGCACAACTTCCCAATAGTGTACTTTAAGAAAAGTACGGTTAGGGTCAAATCCCTAAAGCTACCAAAAAAGAGGGGGCTAATTTACCAAAAGGAAATTACTAGTCGTTTTTTTTTTTTTGTCTCTACCCTCAAGTACACGTGAGGGGGTCCATACTCTAATCATCGTGAAACGGGAAGCGACTAAGTAAATGACGAAATCGGTTAAAATCTTTACTTCAGTTGCACGGTAGAGTAATTTTAATTTAAAGTGGGTTATATTTACCGCCCGAATAAACTAGGAGCTTACCTTCTTTTTCTTTCTTTTTTTAATTCTTTCTTTCTATGAGGGGCAAGTAAGTAGATTATGTAAATAATCATTGTACACATCATCATCATAAAAACAAGAACATATATATATATATATATATTATATTATATTATTGTTTAATTTCTTAAATCACACACAGACTTGAATAAAATAAATGGGTTCAGTTTAATTAAATAATTGTGTTTAATTTATAAAATTAATTAATTGTTGGGTTCTATTTATTTTTAAAAATCCTTTCTGTAGAAAGGTTTTTGTTTTTGTAACAAACAATAAACAAGAGACACAAGACGTTATTTTTTTTTTTTTTTAAAGCCATGACAAAACTTGGCAATTACTTTCTTTTATTTGTTTTCTTTAAAATTAAACAATGTTGGGGCAAAAAGGGTTTTATTATATTTTAAAAGATTTGGATACCTTTTTTTTTTCTTTAAATTACGTGAAATTTTAAATATCAGATAAATTGACGATGTGAGTCACTTAGAAAATACAAAATATCTTAAATCTAGAAAATTCTTTAAATTACAAAAAAAAAAAGCTATTCGATTCAACGAAAAAGTTTAAATAAAAAAATTAATGTTTTATTTATTCTTATTTCTCTGATTTTATTAACAAATAAAATAAAGCTTGCATATTTATATTGTATGATTTCTATGTACTCTTTACTTGCAGTTATTTAATGATTTTTAAGGTAAAAAGATAGATATATGATATATATATTCTTTAATGAATTTCGTAAAATTTATTCAGTGAAATATTTTGTGATTATTGTATTTATTTTAATCTTACGGAGGCAGACATTTTCTTTCTTGTTAATCAATTCGAGGGGAAATTTCCACAATAGAGTAAAACGGGATCGAAAACGTAAAACTAAAAAGACAAGAAAACGATATCCATTCAGCATTTCACATCACAATAAAAAAAAAAATACATTATGACTAAAAAAAAAAAAAAAAAATGGAAAGCACAGAGAGACTAACATCGACATCCAGACGAACGATTTTTGCAACTAGAATTATAAAAAGAATGAAAATGGAATAGACAAGACATTGACTCGACCTCTTCTCAAAATAAATACAGCATTTAATCAGTGATTCTGCCCTTGTGTTTCATCTGAAAGATTATTATTTTTTTTAGCTTGAGGTCCCCCTTACCAAGTGAAAATCCAGCCATTGTGATTTTCCTCTTTTTATGGTGGTCACATTATTTTGCTGCGATTTGTTCTCTCTTTTTCTTCACTTTTCTCTTAAATTCATCAAAAGCATTAGCCATTCCGATCGCCTTATGGCCACCGAACGGTTCTCGGAGAATAATCAAATCGATTTACCTTATTGGAGTGGAGAAGGGATGCAGAACGGGAAGGATATTTGCGCATTGTTAACGCTGCAAGTTCTTCAGTGGAAATTTGAAATAGCTTACCGCTTTGTTAGAGGCCATCTTGAGAAGTGAAACTATTTATTTGCAGTGGCCAACAACCACTTTGACACAGGCACCTCACGCGAACACATCACGAATATTCGGTTGGCAAATCGGGCAGTTTACATTTAAAAACACGATTTTTTCCCTGAATTAACCTTATAAATCAGCTCTAAAAAATATAATCTATTTCGTAAATTTAAAATGAAAGATTTATTTTTTATGGCATGCCAACCCGTCAAGGGTTATTTTATGCCAAGAGATTAGAGTTGCGTTCATTGTACGTTTATATTTACATTTTTTTATACTTGCTTCTTAAGTATTATTGTTTATTTTGTTTTTGTTATTGTTGTTTTTTTTGTTTGTTTTTTTTTCTGTGCACACTTATGTGATATCAAGTATTCCTATCTAGTAGAAATAATTTACACACGGTGTAATGGTTTCAAGTATTCCTATCAAATACTACTAATAATAATTGGGAAGCGCGGTGGTGTACTGGTTAGAATCGCAGGAAATGGACTCGTCGACCCGAGTTCAATTCCTAGACGAAGCCACAGTTCACATAGCGCTAATATCATTGGGAAAGCTATGAATCCAACTATGGATAAATAGTAGGGCAGACTGGGTCTCTTTAATCTGGGATTGTCCCCCTTTTTTTGGTTACTCTCTTGTAGAAGAATAAAAGAACTGCTAGAGTATGCCCACGCGAACAATATGACTGTCCTGTAAATTATCTTATTAAAATTTAGTAGTATGAATTGTCTTTGTTTTTATTACAATTTAATGAGCTAATTTACATAAAAACTTGCTATTGCTAACGGAGGTTTGTCTCATTCTTGGAGTTGCCAACACCTATGGCAGCTCATTTCCACTAAACCTGTGGGGATTAAAATAAAACTAAAATTAAATTAAAAAACGAAAAGAAACTCCCATAAGCCTTCACCATAAGCCCCCTCCCCTGCGCATATGCGAGAAAAAGGACCGATCTTCGACCCCAAGATAATCTCTCGGCCTTTCTAGTTTAGGCCTTAACTGTGTCTAGTCGCTACTAGTGGTCAGGGGGATATTCCCTTGCCACAGGCGGCTATGATCGGTTAATAAAGCCTAAGTCATAAAAACCACCTTCTACCTTCATCTCTTTCTTTTCGTTCCTTGAATTCCTTCCTTTTCAGTGCGACCACCAAATGAGATGGGGTTAAAAACAAAACCCTAAGAATACGCAACAAGAATATCCAGCTCCCTTCAAACTTTAAAACACAAAACCTCATGTAACCCCATTATGGTGACGCCGACGTGATATGAACGCGCAATCCTGTAACCCCATAAACCCCCGACGCGTCACAAAGATTCTTCGATCAAGTTGCATTGATCCCCGTTCTGTGGATCTAAAGAAAAACACAACGTGGGCACAGAAAACATTGACGAAGGGTATTTGCCTGCTCATCCCACTTATGAGGGCTGGACACAAGCTCTCGTTTTATGTGGGCGCATAAAAATTGCGTCGATCCGGGGGGATGACCCCCCTTGGATCGACGCTATTAATTGTACTTTACCGGTCCAGAGGCCGAAGCACACTGGACCCCCAGCTGAGGCCGGGTATAGAAGATAAGGGTCAAAGCATAGAATCTGGAACAGATACTACACTTTGATCCTCCCTTTTAATCCAGGTAAGGGTATTTGTCTCATACCCCACTTGTATGGACTGGGCAAAAGGCCTCGTTTAAACGTGGGCCCACCCACAAGCCGAAGCTCATGGGTGGGAAAGAACAAAAATTGCGTCGACCTCGTCGACATTCCCCCACAAGGGGGGCGCCTCAGGCGCTGGGCAATAAACCCAGCCCTGTCCCCAAGAGGGCAGGTATTGCCTGGATGGATGGCCCTCTGGGATCGACGCTAATAATTGTACTTTAACCCGGTCCAGTGGCTGAAGCACACTGGACCCCCCGAGGGGAATAGGTAAGTCTCAAAGCATAGTAACTGGAACAGATACTACACTTCGATCACCGCTTAATCCAGGTAAGGGTATTTGCCTGCTCATCCCACTTATGAGGGCTGGACACAAGGTCTCGTTTTTACGTGGGCACATAAAAATTGCGTCGATCCAGGGGGATGGTCCCCGTGGATCGACGCTATTAATTGTACTTCACTGGTCCAGAGGCCGAAGCACACTGGACCCCCAGCCGAGGCCGGGTATAGAAGGTAAGTGTCAAAGCATAGAATCTGGAACAGATACTACACTCTAACCCCCGCCGACAACAGGTAAGTATTGACGAAGCAACCAGTCGGGAAATGCTAATGGTCAACCCAGTGTAGTTGTTTCTAAGGAGTTTTTTTTTGGGGGGGGGGGCACACGGTCCTATCGAAAACGAATGATTTTTTAAACCTACCTATTTGACCCATATGTTACCCTAGAAGCGACTACCCGGCGTTGCCTGGGTAGTAGGGAGGTAAAAAAAGTTAGTCTTGCAGATCCATTATTACTGAATCACGAGTTGGATCCTCGCAGGATGCCCCATTAAAATCCCTATGTAAAAAAGACCTTGCATTGATCCAGCCACTCTGAAAAGAAAAATTCATGTCTACTATTTAAAATATTAAATTTAAAAAAATTCTATGCTGTTATCGTTTAAATTTCATTTTTTAATTATCTTCATGAATTTAAATCAAATCTTCATTGGTATTTTGCTCAAGATCTTGTGATAGTGAATGTGTATATATATTTATATATTTACTTTGTCGTTAATTGTTTTATTTTCGTTGTTTCCTCCGGACATACATACACACAAACTGCCATTTATATATGTATAGACAGATAATTATAATAAGCTTATGATTTATGTACGTACCTGTAGTTAGGATATTTTGAATAAGGTCCGTTAGATTAAAAATGATGGGGTCCGTGGTAAGTTACTGGGACCGATGAGTGACAACGGTGACATTCCCACTGACCGCCCGGTTCAGGCGTGAGAATAAGTTTTAGTTCAGTTAGATACGAGCTGGCACCCTATGAGAAAGGATGTCTCTTAGAGTTCGCAACTCGCCCGCGGCGGAATCATGGGCTGGGTTCTGGAAATAAATTTTTGTTATCATAAAATAACAAAGTCTTGTTAAGTAATTAAAAACAAGAAGAAACCAGCCCGAGAAATCAATAAAAATGATCAACCCCACCCCCAGCAGAAGCCCTGAAAAGAAGTCAGCCCAGAGAAAATGGCCGACGAGTTAGAACCAGTAGAAACAGTAAGCAGCGAGCCAACAAGCAGAATGTAAAAAGTAAGAACCATCATCATCATCATATCTCTCTCTCTCTCTCTCTCTCTCTCTCTCTCTCTCTCTCTCTCTCTCTCTCTGGCTCAGTCGATAAGGCACTTGCCTAGGATTCGTGGGCCTGGGAGTAATGGCAATGAAGGAATATGCCTCACTCCGCAAATCTCCAGAACTGGAGCCTCGCTGTCAGATGCAGTTTAGTGTCATACTTAACGCATCTTTGAAGGGGGGGGGTCGTACCCGCTCTACAGGGGATAGTCAGTGTATCCAAAATTCTACGGACAGGATGGGTGTATTTTGATTGGAAGTAGAGTGCACAGATACTACACTCTGATTCTAGACGAGATTGTCGTTCCCTATGCAAATAATTCTATTATTTTGAAACAGATTTGAATTCAGAGTTTTCCTTCTCCTAGAGTGGTTGCCTAGCCAAGGTTAAAGAGCCCAGTCTGCCCTACAATTTATCCATAGCTTGAGAGAGAGTAGTCGGATTCATACCTTTCCCAAGGGTATTAGCGCTATGTGAACTGTAGCTTCGTCCAGGATTTGAACACGGGTCGACGAGTCCATTTCATACGACTCTAACAATTACACCATGCGCATCCAACCTTTCAGAAATTCTGTTCTTGGTTTAATAATCAAAGTACAACGCCATTGTTTTCAAAAGCAGTTGTCTTTTGAAAGAGTGAAAATGTCAAATGTTGACCTCTGTGACCCTTGACGTAAGTTTTGTCAATCCCCAAACTGTTAATATCAAACAAGTTTGTAAATGTTATTATCAAACAAGTTTGTAAATCTTATTATAATGGAGATAGTGTGTTTTTCTGTCTGTAACCGAAACTATATTACTACCCACGTCATAATTCCCTTAGTTATTAACGTCACATTCTCCATGATTTTATCTTTATTTAAACCTCAATTATTAATAAAATTATTTGACAATATTAATACTGTTGACCATATATACATATTAATCATATGTAATTGTACTGATATATACAACGAATTAGCGGTTTACAGTGTAAACGGGAAGGCTAATTTGTATATTGATATTTTAAAAAAAAATTGATTTTGATAAATATGTACTAATATTATTGATTTCTAAATGTTTGGTTTTATCTTAATGAATATAAGCAAAAGTCTCGGGGGTAAATTTTAAAAGAAATCCATTAACAAGAAGAAATAACTCTAATTTTATTCTTTACTTCCTATTTTAACTAAATAGTTAAATCGGCAAAATTGAGCAAAGAAAGACGGGAGCGATAGAAGAGTAAGTTTCAGTTTTTCTATTTTTCGATAATCCCCCCTCCCTCTGTTTCAAATCTTTTTATCTGCATTCTTATTTAGTTTCGTTAGCCTTTCTAATTTAATATGATATTTTATTACATTAAAACTTAAACTCTTGCACTCGGAGAATGCATATATTTGCTAGTTATAAGAATAGAGGGTAATCTGAACATTAGCTACATAAATGAGAGTAACCTCTCCTTGTTTATTTCTCTTTGAGGAAGCAGTCTGTCTCGGTCTGCCATTTTCATTTCACCGTAATCAATGTAACTGCATGTTTTAACACGAAAATAACATAAAATGTGTTCTTAATAACAATTAAGTTAATTTCAAATAATGCACAAGCACAATTAAGAACACATTTTATGATATTTTCGTGTTAAAACATTCAATTGTATTGATTCGAACAAATTCGTATTTTCAGTGTAAATTTACGGTGAAATGAAAATGGCCGACCAAAACAGACGGCTTCCTCAAAGTGAAAGAAACAAAGGGAGGTTACTCTCATTTATGTAGCTAATGTTCAGATTACCGAATAGAGGATTTTAAATGCAAGCAGTTGTAATTATATAGTGGTTTGATTGTTTGGAAAATTAACAAAAATTTTGCCAGGTTTTCACAATTAAGGAAAATAAACAAGCTAAAGGCCAAAAGTGACTTGATCAAAAATTGGGTGGGCCTTTAATATGTATTGAGTTTTATTAGCCTTTCTAATTTAATATCATATTCTATTATATTAAAACTTAAACCCTTGCATCCGGCGGGGGGTGCATATATTTACTAGTGATATTTACTAAAAATGAGTTGAGCGTCTGTCTGTTTGTCTCCAATAATAATTAGAGGTCACAAGAGGATTCACGCGTAGGTTAAAACGAGTTTGGGGATTGACAAAACTTACGTCAAGGGTCACAGAGGTCAACATTTGACATTTGCACTCATTCAAAAGACAACTGCTTTTGAAAACAATGGCGTTGTACTTTGATTATTAAACCAAGAACAGAATTTCTGAAAGGTTGGATGGCCCATGGTGTAATTGTTAGAGTCATAGAAATGACTCGTCGACCCGAGTTCAAATCCTGGACGAAGCTACAGTTCACATAGCGCTAATACCCTTGGGAAAGGTATGAATCCGACTACTCTCCCTCCAGCTATGGATAAATAGTAGGGCAGACTGGGCTCTTTAACCTTGGCTAGGCAACCACTCTAGGAGAAGGAAAACTCTGAATTCAAATCTGTTAAACTTCGCTTGGAGTGGTCACTACTAGAATAGGCTCAGTCCTAATTTGTGATCTATTTCACTAATAATAATCTGAAATGTATTATTTTGATTTTTCAAACTGTTGTCCTCATCTTTATTGTGGTATATAAAAACACAACGTTTTTGGTCGTTGTACTCTCCGGCCTTCTTCAGGTGTTCTTTGTCTACCACGAGGTAATAATCTGAAATGTATTATTTTGATTTTTCAAACTGTTGTCCTCATCTTTATGTGGTATAAAAAAACACAACGTTTTTGGTAGTTGTACTCTCCGGCCTTCTTCAGGTGTTCTTTGTCTACCACGAGGTAATAATCTGAAATGTATTATTTTGATTTTTTAAACTGCTGTCCTCATCTTTATTGTGGTATAAAAAAACACAACGTTTTTGGTCGTTGTACTCTCCGGCCTTCTTCAGGTGTTCTTGTCTACCATGAAGTAAGAATTTTTTTCCGGTCCACCTTCTCGTCTACCAGACTAATATGCTACGTTGACCACGTTATCTAGTCAGTGACATGGCAACGTTGTGATCCAATTTGGGTATGGGGCAAAAGCCTGGCCCGGTGAAATCGAAAGTGACCGAAGTTCGAACTCGCTTACTATGATGCCACATACCAATGCGTTAGCCACTACGCTACTCCGTCTCGCATCATGTAATGGTTAACAAGCCAGGCTAGCAGATTTGAGTTTGATTCTTACTGTGTCCCATACTTTTGGACTTTTTATTCGGTTATTGGCTGCACCACTGCAACCGATCTCCCACCGGAATTTATTTACAAAAAGGTCAATACAGTGATGCAACCGCGAACCTGGTAACAAGGCCCAAGGATTTTTTTTTGGGGGGGGGGGAGAAGAAGAAGAAGAAGAAGAAGAAGAAGAAGAAGAAGAAGATAATGTTTTATTTTCACACATTACACAATATAAACAAAGTCATATAAAACAAAACAAAAAACAAAAAAACGTAATGTTGGTTGTTGTAGTAATGTGTGGAGGATGATCACTAATTAGGACTGAGCTTATTCTAGTAGTAGTGACCACCTCAGTTGTTTGTTGTTTTTTTGTTTTTTTTGTTTCTTTGTTTTTTTATATAGTTTGAAAGTTGATTATAGGTTTACTTGTGTGGAGGATGATCACTAATTAGGACTGAGCCTATTCTAATAGTGACCATCTCAGTTTTTTTTATTTATTTTGTTTTTTGTTTGTTTGTTTTTTTGTTTTTTTGCTTTTTACATAGTTTGAAAGTTGATTATAAGTTTACTTATACGTATTAAAAATGTCTATTTTGATAAATAATTTGAGTTGGTGAGCAAACATTTTGGTGAAATCAATGTTTGGAATTTTTTTGATAGTGTATTCCAATCGTTGATGCAGGATCCTGTGATAGATTTACAGGGGAAAAAGCTGGTCATGCAGCTATCTTTGTTCTATATTAGCTATTTTTATTCGTCGACCAATTCTTGCCAATAAATAATAATAATAATCTGGGTACAAATGCAGAATAGCTTGAAAGAGATTATATCATTAGAATCGCATTTTACGTATAAATAGCATTAGATTACGGAAACTCTCGAAGTTGCCTAACCCTAATCCTAACCCTAACCCTAACACTAACCCTACCCCTTACCCTAACCCTAATCCTAGCGTCTCAAATGATTCGGATATTTCTGTGAAATGTAATGCGTTTTATACATAATCTAATGATATTATTCTTGCGTGCTGTTCTGCATTAGTACCCTAATATTTACCCTTAAATTTTAAATTTTAAACAGGTTTCTGTTAAACTATGTTAAACCTAGTAATTAACTAAGTAAACTTGGTAATTAATTACCCATAATCGTTGTTGAATATGAAGGCACATACCTAGTTGATATGGTGTGTTTTAGTCGACGCATAGTGTTAGTAAAATGAGAACACAAGACGTATTTTAACGGAGGTACTGGACACACGTGCTTACACGTTGGTTTACTTCACTGAACAGAATGATACAACGAACAAAGACCAAAAGGGAAACGAATTGCGCGCCAATTCTTATGGCACCAGTGGTCGTCGCGTAGTAATTTTACTATGTAGTTCTGGAAACGCGACATAGGCAGTAGCCTCTTATACTGAAGGAACTATTTTAGTTGGTAAAACTCAACAATCGTTTAAAATGTGTTATTTGAATAGAGAACGCGGAAGAGTGAAATTTATGATCGCAAAATTACCACGTGTTAGTTTTCCAACCGAGCAAAGTTATGAGTGAACGATATTGTTATTTGAATATTAATTTTCACGTAACCGTTATAATTTTATCTTATTAAACGTTTTGTGTTTTGGTGTTTACAGTGTTTTCCTTGCTTTTTTGTTTGTCTTTTTGTTTTTAGTTTGTTTGTTGTTGATTTTTACGTTGTCTTTTACTCCGAAGAAGAGATTTATGTTGTCTTCATCTTCAAGTAGAAATTTGTGTTGTTCTCACCCCCAAAGAAAGGATTTGTGTTGTCTACACCCGCAGAGAGGAGATTTGTGTTCTCTACACCCCCAGAGAAAAGACTTCTGTTCTCTACACCCCCAGAGAAGAGATTGGTGTTGTCAATACCCCCAGAGAAGAGATCCGTGTTGTCAACACCCCCAAAGAGGAGGTTTGTGTTCTCTACACCCCCACAGGGGAGGTTTGTGTTTTCAACACCCCCAGAGAGGAGGTTTGTGTTCTCAACACCTCCAGAGAGGAGGTTTGCGTTATCAACACTCCCAGAGAGGAGGTTTGTGTTATCAACACCCCCAGAGAGGAGGTTTGTGTTCTCTACACCACCAGAGAGGGGGTTTGTGTTTTCAACACCCCCAGAGAGGAGGTTTGTGTTCTCTACACTCCAAAAGAAAAGATCTGTGTTGCCACCACCCCCAGAGAAAAGATGTGTGTTCTCTACACTCCCAGAAAAAGGATTTGTGCCGTGTAGACCCCCAGAGAAGAGACTTCTGTTCTCTACACCCACAAAGAAGAGATTTGTGTTGTCCGCGCCCCCAGAAAAAAGATTTGTGTTATCTTCAACCCCCCAAAAAGAGATTTGTGTTGCCTACACCCCCGAAGAGGATATTTGTACCATCTACACCCCGAAAGAAAAGAAACCGAGCCGGCCATGTGAATCAGGTAGGGACACGTCTAATTTTGTTTGAGTCACGCATGGATAACGGTTATCGTGGAAGGAAATGGAATCGGCGATCAGAGTTCAAATACTGGATGAAGTTGTTTGTGTTCCACTTAGCTTAATATAAGGAGATGTCTTATTCCATACGTAGATAAACCCCTGTCATTTATACCGGGAACTATGCAAATAAAATGATAATTACTAGAACTTAAAAAAAACACGGGGAGGTGAGGGTGGTTGGGAAATTAGTGACCAAAACAACAACGATAAATATATTGCATTAATCCCTCCACTTGTGAGCCGATCATCCCAATAAGAAATGATTTCATGTATTGTGTTAGTATAGCATTTAATTCTAAGACTAATAACAACAAATAAATAAATTCAGTTGCAGAAGTTAAAAATAGTTTTAATACGAGTTTATATTTGATCAAAATCGTGAAACTCTAAGTCATAAGTTTTTATTCTGTTTTATATCGCATTTTTTACTTGAAATATATTTTGATATTTGTAGAGGGTTATGAGATGTGTTCAATAATATTAGGAATGACGATAAAATAATAAGTTTAGGCAGAAAATACGGAGAAATGATAAAAACAAAACATGTATTTATAAAATAACAAATACATTTATTCGGAGAATAAATTCGTAATTAACAACAAATATGTAAAAGTTCAATGTGAAATGTAAAAGTTAGTGTGTAGAGTTTAGAAAAGTTTGTCAAGAAATGTGTAATGTCACAATGCAAATGTGTATGCAGATTCGTCAAAGTTCGATAGGAAGAGTGGAATGTTTACAATGTAAAATATGTATGCAGAATTAGAATTGACAAAATGGAAAATTAAAGTTTGTGAATAATACTGTGAAACGGATTTCTGATGTTGAACGAGGTGGTACGAGTGAATGGTAGTAGTCGGCTCCCAGAGGTGTTGTGTTTGTTTTGGGGTTGGTGAGTCGTTCGTTCAGACATCTGTTCTTGGTGTTGTGTGTCGTGTGTTCTCTGGTATCGAGATTGAATCTGTGTGTTTATTGATTTTTTTTCTGTCTTTTATGATTACCAAATAGGATCAGATGGTAATTAATTTTTTGAGCGCGAGCGCGAACGCGCGGACGTAGTCGAAAACATTGCTAATCTAGCCAATCGAACTCTGACTTTTGTATAAACATTTGTTTTTAATCTCTTTTCCTTAAGACGGGAAAAAGGATTGTGTTCGTGTGTTTGTTTTAATCTCTTTTCCTTAAGTTTGGGAAAAGAAATGTGTTTGTGTGTTTATTCTTATTTTGATATAAAATATAGGATTTTATCCTATAACCCCCCCCCAGATTGATAAATATTGAAATATTTTTCAATATGTAATGTATGTTTTGAAGTGAGTAGGCCAATGTAATCGTCTACCCGATTTTGTAGTGATATTTGAGGGGATGTGTGTTGGTGTGAATGTTTTTGTGTTTCGATTTCGTATTTGAATGCGGTTGTGAGTGTTCTGTCGTATTGTTCTTTGTGGATAAATCCAAATACGCCGGTTTTAATCTGTCTATTGAAACTGTATCTTCTTTGCCGTTTTTGATTATGGTAAAATGTTTCTGTCGTCTGCTAATTACTTACAATGCATGTTTGTGTCTTGATATTTTTGACTGGGTGGGTGCGAGTATGAAATCGATTACCGCTGTTGATATATCGCAACCTCTCCCGTACGTGCCCACATCGTGTCCTCAGTGGCAGCGGTTCTTCGCTTCTCAAAGAGGCCAGTGTCGATATGGTTGGTAGTTCACCAAAACACTCGGTCTGCCGATTCTGTTTCGCTTATCTGGTTTCATTCTTAGTTTAATTCGAACAGTTTTTTTTTAAGAACAAATGGACCATATTACCATAAGGCACCCCTTTTCCATTTCGTGTCATTAGGTCATTTTTTTTTCATTTACACCGTCAATATCTGGTTGTTTGTTAGGGGTTAGGGTAAGGGTTAGGGTAAGGGTTAGGGGTTCTAACCCTAACCCTAATCCTAACCCCTAACCCTAACCCCTTACAAACAACCGGATATTGACGGTGTAAATGAAAAAAATGACCTAATGACACGAAATTGAAAAGGGGTGCCTTAAGGTAATATGGTCCGAACAAAAAAAACAAAACAATAAGTAACATTCGCTGACGTTCATATCTTCAATTGCGTTGGATCCCCGCTCATGGTCTGTCTTCATTCGGGATACGATGAATTCGTTGGGTGGAGCCGGCTCAACCAACCCAGTGTGAATGCTGTCACAGATACAGATACAGAAAGATCTAGGGATTATGGCCTAGAATCTCTAACTTTGGATATCATTAATGAATGTTTTCATTCTAAAAGAATTAAAGAATAAAAAAGCAAAGGTCGTTCAAACCTCTGCATTATAACCTTTATTGTGTGCGTATAGCATTTAATTATAAGACTAACAGCAACAAATAAATGAGTTAAAACTTAGTTTAATTCAAATAATTTATTAAAGAAGAAATAAAAACAATGAGTAACAATATAAAGTCCTTCCTGTGTATGGAGTTAAGTTTGAGGGACTTATCGGTGTGACGAAGAAGATATCTGATATCTTAATGCTTTCTTAGAGAGAATTTCTGGTCGACGGAAATACGGGAGCTGGTCCGGGATCTATCTCTGTCTTTTTGGCATTTTGCGCCAAAACTTTTGGGCTCATCACGTGGTCGGTATATCCAATCACTGAAAGCCTCTTCCCCACTTAATCTTACACACAAGAATAAGCATTTTACTGACCCAATACATGCTTTTGTTACATACTCATATATACCCACTATGTTTTCTTTCCTTCCTCTTTCTTTCTTTCCTTCCTTCTTCATACAAAACGCCGTGTCACAAAAGCACGCAAAAATCGCCACACCCATAGTGCCTTTCAATATCAATAAAAGTGTCTTCTCTGCCCCCCTTCCAACTTTTCAACATTTCTCACTCCGACCGGACTCCACGACACACCGCCCCGACCACATTCTTTTTTTCTTCGCTACATTTTCTCCCTGCAAGCCATGCACCGGAACCGTTTTGAGTCAGGTAGGTTTGCTTCGTCATTACATTCCCCCCTGATCTCAGGATCACAAAAAGTACAACCGTGAGCAGGACGTTTTCGACGTGTACTCCTCCGGAGAGGGACAGGGCCTGGTTGATCGTCCTCCCGATCGCAACGGGCTCCAAAAGTGAGTTGGTTTGGCAAATCCGTGTCGTCTGAGCGCGTTTCGACGTCGGGTGGCTGTTGTGCATATCCCGAGCGAGTGACACTGTTTTGCCTTCCTTGTTGATCACAATGCTTCCCAGTGCCAATCTCTTGTCTCTCGTTGGCATGGGACTGACGTCCCAGTCTCGGCTCGTCTGCAGAGGATTCATCCGAGGAATCACTGGCAGCACACGATTCTGATGAGGGGGATCCCACCTGGATAAGCCTCATACTTTCTTCAGAGGACCTCTCATCTTCCAAAGAGCAAGGTTTTGAACAGAGGCGCAAATGTCTGACATGGCGTGGAGTTCCATCAACCGTTACGGATTGCTGACTGTTGACTCCGGTCACACGACCTATTTTTGATCGTGTAGTGCACCTGCGGTTCGGAACCTTGACCCAAACATAGTCCCCTACCTGGTACATTCCGTGTTCCTGTTGCAATTCGGGCGGGAGAGCGGCATCAATTCCCCTGACCCTGACATGGTACTGGTGTATACGATTGGCCGGTGCTGAAGACGACGAAACATCGTCTTTGGGCGTCACGTTATACCAGTACACAGCTTCTTGGATGGTACACTGCTTCCTGGCCGCAATTGTCTTGATCGTCCTATGACACCGTTCAACAATCCCGTTTCCGGACGGCACGTACGCGCATCGGAGACGCAATCGCACTCCCCATTCCCCAAGAAAAGTTCGAAATCTCCTGCTGGTAAAGGCAGTGTCATTATCGGTAAGTATTTCGACTGGTGGACCCCGCTCGCAAAAGATTGCCTCCAAGTGACGAGCCACTGTATCAGAATCCTGGCACCGAATTGAACGCCAAATAGCAAATCGAGAGGGTCCGCAGTCGATGAGGCTCAGGTAGTGTCTACCCCCATAGTGGGTAATATCCATTCCCAGCCGGCTCCAATTAGTATCCACGTCCAATTTTCCCTTCCTCCAATGTACCGGTGCTGGGTCGATGGTTTGACAGTCCACACATGATCGCACTACAGATCTTACGTCTGCCTTTGTTGTTGACGGGTCAACTCGCCGCACAAAATAGGTTGTCCGTCTTACTCCGGGGTGCCCGCTCTGCCGGTGAATACTCAATATCTGATGTTTACTCAGAGCAGTGGCACAGACATCCGGCGCCAATTCCTCCCCCTTTTTCATAGCCTTGAACCAGTGTTGCGGTACTCTCGTCAGTTCGTCGGCTCTGTTATGCTCTGACCTTACCAGCGTCACGTCTACGGTCAATTCGTACTCTTTGATCAATTGTGAGAGGGTGTATAACCTCCTCTTGACCAACATCTCCGCAGCCGCTTTGGTGCGTACCTTTGACTTTCCACTCAAACTGTTATTGAGCCAATGGTACGTACCCAGGGAATCCGTTTTGATGTGAAGTACTTTTGCCTGCCATTGAAGCGCAAGGTTGACACCCTTCACCACCGCATCGAGTTCGGCCAAATTAATGTGATGGGAGTCATTGTCAGGGCGCAACCAGCACGCATCTTCAATTACGGCTCCATTGTCGTCTAATAACACCCCCGTAGCAAGTGAGCTGGCGTCAACCCACAAATTCATCTCCAGGCCGGCGGTACACCACACTCCCTTAACCGGATCACCCCGCTTAACCCGGGTGACTGTATCTTGTAGCATCTTCTTCAGTAGAGAATCAGCAAGCTCAGTGTCCCAACCAACCGATACCGCACTCGCCCGACGTTTGATAAATCCAGCAGCCACTCTAAGCCAGCCACAAACTGGAAAATGCCCCACAAGTCTCCCACACAGGGAAAATGTGTTTCGGCGAGTAATGGCCTGGGGAACATCGGGAACTTCACTCCCCCGCTTCCATCGAAGAACACCTTTTTCCCCCCAGACCTGCAGACCAAAGACTTTGGCACCATCCTGTAGTCGCTCTGGATCCTTGCAAATCAGGCCGTACTCAGACAGGTGCGCCCTCACCCGAGCTGTTGAGACAGATCTTCATTAACGAAAATATCATCGATGTACGCCGACGTGGCGCTCCTGATGGTTGGATCTCGAGACATAACGGCTTCAACAACAGACTTCATGATGAGAGGCGCCACATTGAGGCCAAAACCCAGCCGGGTGAGGCAATACCTTTGGCCCCCAAATATCACAGTCTGATAAGGCCACAAAGACTCGTCAATGCCGATCTGAAGATATGCTCGCTTCAGATCAAGCAATGACACATTCGCGCCCTTCTTGCGCCATTCCCTCAACGTGGCCGCGCACACGTCAGCATTAGCCGTAAATGCGTCCACATGTTCGTTTAGCTCTCTGTAATCTATGACAGGGCGCACCTTACGCTTATTGTGCTGAATTACGGCCATTAGTGGAACCAGTCCATTAGGTGGGCCAAGTCTCTCTTCGGGGTAGGACAACAACCAGCCATTTTCAATCCACTTGTGAAGCTCGGTTTCGTAGCTCTCTCTGGCATGTTTTGGAACTTGGTACTCCGGTATCTTATTGTCCAGAAGCTCTGGAGCTCGTCCTCCGGACCATTTCCATTTAGCAATCCATCGGTTCGTCCTTTCGTCGAAATCCACGCGAAAATCCGGCTCATCAATTTGGATAGCAGCGCATACATTCGCTTCGTACCCACCAAAGCTCACAGTTTCTGATGGTGTAATGGTCATACCACCTAAAGCTCTGATGGCATCGTTCCCCAGTATGAGGTCAAACCCCAACAGCTGCCGATTCACAACAAGTGCATTAAGATGCACCGGCTCAGCATTGCCCACAGTGAGCCGAAGTCGGCTTCGCCCGCAGCACTTAAACATTTTTCCATCTGCTGTCAGCACACTAGCTTGTCCGAGCCTCCAGGCGTCACACACAAATCTGCTGGCCAGCGTCCGTGTACACCCAGTGTCCACCAGGGCTGTGCATTTTCTCCCGTTGACATGAACATCAAGTGTTGGCAGCGCCTCATTCTTCTTTTCTCTGGGGAGCAAGCTGACGCTGATTACTTCTCCCCCATGCCGTTTCCCGAACACTCCGAAGCAATATGGCCGGTCTTTTTACACCGAAAACATCGGATCGTACGGAGACGCCGAGATGGTTGTTCAAAGGCCGCATCCGAGCGTCCTTGCAAGCAGTCCCTTGACAGATGATTGGGACCGGAGCACTTGTAGCACACAACTTCGTTCCTTCGGGCCTCGGCTGGCACAGCGGCAGGTTTAGTAGCAGCAACGATCTCCTTGGGCTGTTCAGTGTCGGCCATAACGGCCCGTACCCGATCCACTATCTCTCCCATTGTCATGTCATCCATGCGCGATGACGCGCACAACAATCGACGCACGTCCTGCGGCAGTCCAGAAACGAATGCACAAATCATTCGTCGCTCCCCAACGAGTTGGTCCAGCCGTTGTAATTCAGCCAAATACTCGTTCACGGTTTCACCAGGCTGGAGTCGCCGGGCCACGAATCGATCATATGCACCGAATGAGTCAGGAGCGTAGGCTTTTATCAGAGCCTGTTTTATTCGCTGAAAATCAGTCTTCTCCCCTTTGCTCAATTGTCTATAAACAGCGAGAGCTCCACCTCGCAGGCGCAACGGTAGGATCAGCTCGATATCTGTCCTTTTGCAGAGTTCGCAGATCATCTCCACACGCTGAATCCATTCGATGACGGGTTCATCGGAGGGAGACCCACCAAACTCCGGGATTAGTCTGTAATCAAACACCTTGTCCATAGTTCGCCGAAATAGCTTATGTCTTCTTTCCTTCCTCTTTCTTTCTTTCCTTCCTTCTTCATACAAAACGCCGTGTCACAAAAGCACGCAAAAATCGCCACACCTTCTCTGCCCAAAATGGGCCACTTTTATGGTGAAAGCAGGAGTTGCAATGCACCATGGGCCATTACCCATAGTGCCTTTCAATATCAATAAAAGTGTCTTCTCTGCCCCCCTTCCAACTTTTCAACATTTCTCACTCCGACCGGACTCCACGGCACACCGCCCCGACCACATTCCTTTCTTCTTCGCTACATTTTCTCCCTGCAAGCCATGCACCGGAACCGTTTTGAGTCAGGTAGGTTTGCCTCGTCATTACACCCACATAATACGTCGGGTACATAATAGAGAGAGACATACAGATAGTAGATAGTAGAGAAGGGATGATAGATGTCTTACTTTTTAACTACTACTTCTGGTTCTTCGTCTAGGTCGGCCGTCATGCTCTCTGGTTGGGTTTTATTTCGCAGCCCTGCCCATTTGATGCCGTCGCAGGGGGAGATCAGCTCAGAGCGACCCGTCCGTTCTTAAAC
Organism: Doryteuthis pealeii; assembly: GCA_023376005.1. Classification (NCBI taxonomy): domain Eukaryota; kingdom Metazoa; phylum Mollusca; class Cephalopoda; order Myopsida; family Loliginidae; genus Doryteuthis; species Doryteuthis pealeii. The sequence continues at coordinate 58,326,443 of CM042164.1, forward strand.
TATTTCACGCGTCCAATCGCGTGCTTTCAAGGGGTGAAGCTGGTTAGTAACCGTCAACAACTGTCGGGTAACTTTCCATGGACCCCGTCATTCTAAATCTAATGGACCTTAATTCTAAATTCTAACTACAGGTACGTTCATAATTTATAAGCTGCTCATAAATTATGTAACACTTTAAAAAAGGCAAGAGGCAGACGATATCCCACAAAAACCATTATTGATAAAAAACGACGCAGATGATCTAGCGCTTCTTGCAAATACATCTGCTAAAGCGGAATCTCTACTGCATAGCGTGGAGCAGGCAGCAAGAGGCATTGATCTCTACATGAACTCAGATTTCAATCCTTGCAGGATGCCCCATATTTGCGACCTTGTGTCACATTCTTCCCGTGGTAGACGGGTTGGGTAAATACTTACATACATTTATGTATACATTAGGTACCACAAAAATACGTCACGTGATCAATTTAGGCCATATTGAAGGAAGAAACGTAAATATTTTTTAACTTTATATTTTAAATCTTGCAAAAAAGAAATAACGAACATAAAGAGTTGTTACAAAGAAAAACAGTTAATTCAAAAATCAAATTATCCGATTGGGGAAAAATAACTCACCGTTATCTTGAAAAAGAAGTAAAACAGTTCGTTTTTTTTTACAACATGGTCAATTTCTTTATCGATATTTTTTAGCAGAATTCTGTATTCATGGTTCTTTTACTAAAAAGCTCTCGCATTGAAACTTATAAAAATCTTTTGATATAATTATTCAGACTCTTATCTTTATAGAAAAAAAAGTAAAAATCGTTTTTTGTCGGTTTATTTTTTCATATTTCATAAAATAAAATAGGGGAGGGGGATACCTCGTAAAAAATATTTCCCCTAATGTATTTTAGGAAAAAACTATTTCAGACATATTTTCATTAAAATTATGGGAATTTTCGAGAAAATCGGATCATTAATTGATTTTTCATAGAAATTTTTAAAGTCATAACTTGTTTTTGGTTACATTAGATTTCAATTGATTTAACGGTGCAAAAATATATACATTGTTTTTCGTTCATAATTTTCATTATTTATTATAAGCTGAAATGTTTTTTAAATCATCAGTAGTTTATTTAATGTTTCTTCTTTTGAATGGTCACAATCTTTTTAGGATAATATTAACCTTTATGCAAGTTTCATTGTGTTAAATATAGGGGGAGTAAATTTTACAGGGAAAATTGGTGGTACTAATATATATATATCACTTATACAAACATACACACACACACACACATATATATATCACTTATACAAACACACACACACACACACACACATATATATATATATATATATATATATATATATATATATATATATAGAGAGAGAGAGAGAGAGAGAGATGTGAGGTATCCAAAACTTGGTAGTATGGGATGATTCTATATGTGATTTTAAGACACACTGTATTATTATTGTATGATCCAGTACGTATAAATACAGTGAATCTTTAAATCACTATAGAGTGCTCAATGTATAATAAACTTTTTAGATTATATACAGAGCAATATTTATCTTTGAAAAGAAGGAAAAACTCAACACCGTTATTCCATAATAAATTTATTTCGACCAAAATTGGGGCCTTTATAAATCTAAGTTGATTTAATAAAGCTCCCCAAAATTCCGTCTTATCAGATGGAAAATCAACAATAATTTGAATTGCATAACAGAAAAATTTTCTCCTCAAAAATTTTTTTCTCTTTACAATATATATATATATATATATATATATATATATATATATATATCAAGAACAAATACTTATTTATTGAACAAAGCTTAAAGAAGGAAATAGCAAGAAGTGTAATATAGTTTATTCATGTTTGTATAAGTGAAACAATCCTAATATATAGATGTTATTTAAAGAAAGTATTTTGTGTCTCTATAGTTGTAGGTTTAAGGAGAAAGTCGTTAAATGTTTCTGAAGTGATGTATTAAAGAACAGAGTTTTGACTTACATGTTAAGCACGGGTTCTTGTTGCGATTTTATTAGAAATTGTGGTGGCAAGTAGCCCCACTGTTGCGTAGACAGGAGAACGTCAAATATACGTGTTAAATGTCCGACACAAAAACCTCCGCTTCCTAGCGGCTTTGCCTCATCCCAAGGAAAGGCTAGGGGAGTAAACCCCGAAAATAAATCAGGAACCGGAGTCCCTAAGGTGGTGTGACACTGAAATCCAATGCTACCTAACAACTCCTGCGACACTACCGCTGCCAAACTGCATTGGTTCCTTACCATTCCTTTGGATCACAGCGGCAGCGTGTCAAGGCGGGATCTGCTGCTTGGGCAACAGCTCATTCTCCATATGAACCCGCTCATGCCACGTAGTTATAAATAAATGCACACTATTCCATCGTCTCTCGTAGAAGTAAGGATGCCAACTAACCATGTTCGAGCAAACTGGGGAAAGAGATAGAATTTGGTTTTCGCGTTTCCGCGTTCTATGACTGCTGGGCACGCCATCTAGCGGCTATAATGAGAAATGGAGGGGGGTATCCGTGAACGTATATAATGTAACTCCTAATGAACATTAAGTTAAAGTCTTTCGGTTTGAAAATAATTGATATTTTATTATTCAGAAGATAGAAGAAGTATTTTTAGATATTGCTACTATAAGAGGTCCACAGAGTGTTAACTCTGGTTCTTATAAAACATTGGGCTACTTAAAGGATAAGTACCTAATGCGGAATACTTCAGTTAGGAAAACAACAAACGCGTTAGTTACATTTATATAACTTTATTCTAACATATTAGGGGAACAAAGTTCCCCAGGCTATTTAATGTCACAAGTGTCCAAACATACACAATAGTGTTAATAGACAAAGTGGCAACCACTTACTGTAAGTAGAGGCTGTAGCGTCTGGTGTGCACCATAGGTGTCTGCTGGAGAGAGATGACAAGCACGTCCAGGCTTGTTCAGTGGCATCGGAAGAAGAGCGTTCTCTCCATGTGTTCCTGTGTCGCGAGACCAAAATAGCGTCTCCTGACACGGAAGATTTACCAAAATCCGCAGACAAGAGAGACTGCCCTTACACTACCAATTAAATGATGATGGTCCATTGATTTCATAGAAATCAAAGAAGCAAACCACCGTTGCATTGTCAACCTGTGGGGCAGAATACATGGCTTTATTCTATGCAATGCTAAAAAACAATGTTTTTAAAAGAATTATTCTAAGACATGAAAGGTGATAATGAGATTCCAATAAATATGAAGATAATGAGGGTGCAATCGAATTAGTAAAGAATCTCACACATCACCAGAGATCAAAACATATTGAATATAGAATATCAATATATAAGATCTCAAATTCAAGATGATTATGTTGGCCTGCGTTAGGTACATTAAATCAAGTGAGTGTCTAGCTTACTATATCATGTGGTTAAACCGATGTCACTTGATTGTAAAAGTCGTTGCAATTTATTTTGACAACCGTAAAGAGAAATAATAATAAGACCCAACAAAATAGTAAATATAGACTTTGTGGTAATAGAGATGAGACTGTTAACCATATACTCTGCGAATGTAGCAAACTAGCACAACGAGAATACAAAACTAGACACGACTGGGTTGGGAAGGTGATCCACTGGGAATTATGCAAAAAATGTAATTTTGACCATACAACAAAATGGTATATGCATAAACCAGAATCTGTTCTTGAGAACGAAACGCATAAAATTCTCTGGGACTTTGAAATAAAAACGGATCACCTTATCCCAGCAAGAAGACCAGACCTAGTGTTGATTAACAAAAACGAAAGAATTTGTCAAGTGGTGGATTTTGCAGTGCCAGCAGATCACAGGGTGAAGCTAAAGGAAAATGAAAAATAGACAAATATCTGGACCTTGCCAGAGAACTGAAAAAGTTATGGAATATGAAAGTCAAAGTGATACCAATTGTAGTTGGTGCACTTAGAACAGTCCTAAAAGGATTGGAAAAGGGTCTGGAATGTTTGGAAATCAGAGGAAGGATTGAAACCATTCAGAACACTGCACTGCTGCAATCTGCCAGAATACTCAGAAGAGTCCTGGAGACCTGAGGAGACTTGCTGTCACTCAGACTCCAGTGAAAGACCATCAGCTAATGCTGATATGAAAACTCAAAAGGAGTAAATAATAATAATATCAAAGCAAAAATTGATAAGACACAACAAACAGCAAATGTAGAGTTTGTGGTGATAGCGATGAGATCATTAACCATGTATTAAGCGAATGTAGCAAACTAGCACAATGACAATACAAAGCTAGGCACGACTGGGTTGGAAAGGTGATCCACTGGGAATTATGCAAAAAATTAAATTTTAGCAATGCAAAAAAAAAAAAATGGTATATGCATAAACCAGAATCTGTTCTTGAGAATGAAACGCATAACATTCTTTGGGACTTTGAGATAAAGACGGATCGCCTTATCCCAGCCACAAGATCAGAGCTAGCATTGATTAACTAAAAAGCAAAAAGTATGAATGAAAACAAAAACGTCTTTGGCAAAAAATTAACCAAGGGTTGACATGTCGTAAAAACCAAATAACTAACAAACCAAGCATTATTATTATTCATAAACTAGCAGGACCTGTGGATATACCATAGTATGATAATTTGATTATTACAACGTTTGATATGTTTACTTAAGGGCTATTGCAAAATAGTTCAATATGTAAAAAGTATAATAATCTTGATTTAACTCTTTCCCGCCTCTTTTTTCTTTTCTTTTTTTCACTCTTGTCATCTTTTCATTGTGTTCGATTGAAACAGATTAGCATTATCGGTTTCCTGCTTCCTTGCGCTCAGTCCCTCGCTGTATCTTTCCTCTATTCTCTTTCTTTCTTTCTTGTTATAATTTTCTGTGTAGCATATCCTTTTTCTTTTCTTTATTTTTGTAATAAAAACGGAATGGTCCATTAGCTGAGGTGACGAGATTCATAAACAAAAAAAAAAAAAAAGAAATCGGTGTATAAGCAACACCAGATAATCAGGATTTACATTTTTGTATTTCACCTTGGACGATTTGGACGATCTCATTTTTAACCAGAGGGTGTTGCAAGATGATAACGGTCGTACAAATAAGGAACACGAGTATTAATACAAGGTGTGTCATAAAAGTATCGAGATTGAATCTGTATTTACCAAGATAGAAATGAACAATAAATGGAACGTTAATTTTTTTTTTCAGAATACAAGGTGTGTCATAAAAGTTCCAAGTTTGAAGCTGTATTTACCAAGATAGAAATGAACAATGAATGGAACGTTAATTTTTTTAGAATACAAGGTGTGTCATAAAAGTATCGAGATTGAAGCTGTATTTACCAAGATAGAAATGAACAATGAATTGAACGTTAATTTTTTCTCAGAATACAAGTTGTATCATAAAAGTATCGAGATTGAAGCTGTATTTACCAAGATAGAAATGAGCAAAGAATGGAACGTTATTTTTTTTCAGAATACAAGGTGTGTCATAAAGATATCGATATTGAAGCTGTATTTACCAAGATAGAAATGAACAATGAATGGAACTTTTTTTCCAGAATACAAGGTGTGTCATAAAAGTGCCGGGTTTGAAGCTGTATCTACCAAGATAAAAATGAACAATGAATGGAACGTTAATTCTTTCAGAATACAAGTTGTGTCAAAAAGTACAAACAATCTCAAACTTTTTTGACACACCTTGTATATAGATAGATGACTAAACTGTTGCTCGCTATAATTCTTTACTTAAATGATAATTATCCCATTAATTGAATTATGATTAGAAAATTCATTTAATTAACAAAGTTGCTGTTTATTTCCTATGTTTTGAATAGTCTGGCACAAGGCCACAATTTGTTTAGCAAGACTTATTCTCACCGTGCAAGACAAATAAAACGTTTAGTCGATAGTTAACAAGATTTTTATTCCGTAAATTGAATTATTTATGGTGTGTCCATTTATCGGATTAAATGTAATTATTCGCCTGACGAGAAGGTCAGTATATTTTTATGAACCAATCAAAATTGATTCATATTTTCCTCCCAACACTGGCGTTTCGTTAGTCGTCTGCTTTTGTAAATACGTCATTATCATACCTTGTTTTATGGGGTTTAAGTAAATTATGGGTTATACTGAATTGTGGGGTATAAGTGGTTTTATGTGTTTTAAGGTTAAATGTAGGTATCTGAATATTCTTGGTGCGTGTCCTCAGGTTTTCCTTTAACCCCATCTTATTTGTGGTGGGCTCACTGAAAAGAAGGCATTAAAAAACGAGAAAGGAAAGGAAACAAAGGCAAGAGGTAGTTTTATGACTTAGGCTTTATTGACTGGGTCATAGTCGGCCGTGGCAAGAGGACATTCCCCTGGCCAGAAACTACACCTCTGTTACGGCCTAAATTCAAATGGCCGAATTATTCTTTTCGGGGTAGGGAGTCAGTCCTTTTTGTCGGATATGCGTAGAGGGTATTTCCGGTCAAGGCCCCATGGTTTTATTTTATTTTATTCTATTTTTATTTTCGTTTTTTTTTTTCCCCACAGTTGATACAAACGCGTAGAATATAATGTGTATTCAGAATCACCTTCACAATTTTCCAGGATGCTCCATCGTGTATCCGCCCTGTCAGTTGGGGCGTTAGAAGACACCTACTGCACCTCTACAGAGGGGTAAGTCGTCGGGGCGGCCTAAAGTCGGTATCAGCCAATCAGCGAGGGAGTCTATCCCCTTTTCACTTGCACTAGACCAAGGAGATTGTTTTAGCGTCTGAGGTGGAGCGCCACACCTACCATCAGCTTCTTGTTTTACCGGACAGATCCCTGTGCTACTCATACGCTGAGTTGGCGAGGACCGGTATCGAACTAGGAACCTTGTGGTTTCTAGCCGAACGCTCTACCGACTGAGCTAACCCAGGGGCAAGACTCTTCAAATGTGGCTACCTGTTGGTCGTAGGTGGCGACCCGTGATGCTTAAGGACGAAATCCTGGTGGATGAGCAGTCCATGGCACGCAACACTTCACTTAGATCCTTACTTAGGCTAGACGAGCGGTCGGAGAAGCCCCCTCCGATCATTCGGCTAGTCATATCAAGCCCTAGTACCCATACGATTGCCCCAACCCTATTGCCCTTAAGGCAACCCCCC
>CM042164.1:58338581-58356081 GCA_023376005.1 Doryteuthis pealeii
TAAACAAAACCAAGTCGCAGTTTGAGAGCTCAATGTGTGCTCTTAATGTTAGAGTCACAGAGCAAATATATGAGTAAAGAAATAACAAAAGACTTAGAGATTTAGCTCCCTGAAATAGACTATAATGCTAAATCTCTAAGTCTTTTGTTATTTCTTTACTCATATATATATATATATATATATATATATATATATATATATAGTCAGACCATATGGGTGAGAGAGGGAGAGAGTGTGGAATAATCCATTACAACAAGGAGAACCATTGTATACTAGAAGCGGCTACCCGGCGTCGCCTGGGTAGAAGGGGGGGGGTAAAAAGGTAGTCTCGCAGATCCGTTATTGTTGAATCGCAAGTTGAATCCTCGCAGGATTCCCAATTAGAATCCCTATGTAAAAAGACCTTGTGTTGATTCAGACACCCTGAAAAGAAAAATGAATGTCTCCTATTTAAAATAGTAAATGCAAAAAAAAAAAAAATCCATGCTGTTATCATTTAAATTTTATTTTTTAATTTATCTTCACGAATATAAATCAAATCAAATTTTTACTCAAAAAGCAAGATCTGGTGATAGTGAATGTTTATACATGTTTACTTTGTCATTGATTGTTTAATTGTTATAGTTTCCTCCGGACATATATACACACAAACTGCCCTTTATATATGTACTAGAAGTGGCTACCCGGCGTCGCCTGGGTAGAGTTTTTTTTAAGTTAGTCTCGCAGATCCATTATTACTAATCACATAGTAAGAAATTTTAATTCAATAATTTACAAAAAAAAAAAAAAAAAAAACAATATAAATGAAGCGATTAATTCAATCAATCAACATCATATTCCAATTACCTTCTGTTACTATGCACATTTTAACTTTTAAATATCTTCCCAAATATAAATAAAAATAAAGATAAAAATATATTTACTTTGTCGTTAATTGTTTTATTTTTGAAGTTTCCCCCGGTCATACACATACACACAACTGCCCTTTATATATGTATAGATTAGGTATACCCAAAATTGGCCTAAAATGCGTTTTTGACAAAATGACATTAGCCCCCCCCCCCACACACACACAGAGAAAATAATTTACCAAAAATCAGTGAATTATCGGATTTTAATGAAATATTTAGTGTCTATTTATCAATGAATTATCTTTATAATGCATTATTTATTTTATTTCAAAACTTTCTAATTTTTTTCAGGTCACTTAATTACCCCCCCCCCCTTACTTTGGGGGTGTAAAATATTGGCGAATTGGTCCTTGTCTGATACTAATTACAGTGGAAATAAAAAGATAAAAGACCGAACTTGTAAATAGAAAAAAAAAATTTAACAGGAATATTTTATAAGAAAATAAGTACCGAAAATCGGAATATAAAATGTAAAAAAAATAATAAATGATTATTTTTTTTGAAATTTCTTTTCTACTCATTTCAATAATTATTTAATTGGCTATTATCTTGTAAAAGAAAAAAATATACATCGATATTTTTTCTGCTTAAAAAGGGGTGGGGCTATATTTTCAATAGAGTTTTTCTTCAAAACGTATACTTTGTTTGACTAAAATAAGTTTTGCATTAAATAGATATTTATTTCTAGAATCTAAAAATATAACATTTTAAACTTAACATCAGAATATTTTTATTTTAAATTAATTTTATATATTAATTTTTAATAGTAAAAATATTTAATTAAAGTTTTGAAATAAAATAACTGATGCATTATAAAATTCATTAATTGATAAATCAGTACTGAAAATTTCATTAAAATCGGATTTTGCAATCGCGAATGTTACATTAAAATTGTAAACAAGCCCTTTATACCATTTAAAAAGAGCTAAAATGGCGAACGCGAACGAAATTGACCAAAACAAATCGTTTTAAAAGTATTAAAAATAAACTGCATATGTAATGAAATTTTTTTTTTTTTTAATGATGGTCATTATGTTACTACTTATCGTTTTAGACAAAAGTTTGACCTTGAATAATAGATTTAATTAATTTTAATTCGTATTTAAATTTTTTAGCAGACGAAAAATTGGGTATACCTAGAGATAGATTAGTATTTGTTGGGCAATATCAAAACCACAATGGGCTTTCACAAGTTTTTGATGTCTTAAGTGGTTTCATTACCCGAAAGGGTGGATGTGACCGTTTTGTTTCCTTTAACGAACGGCATTTTTGGATTTATGTAAGGCAATCTGTACAAATACAGAGATGCTGATAGGTACGCGTCCTGTGTCACTGACGCATAACAATCTAAAAGGACGCAGAAAAATCGTATCCATGCGTCCCAGTGTTTTTTCCCTCCCCACCATTTCCAGCTAACTGTAAATACATTTCAATATTTTCTAGGAAACGAATTACACTGTAAGGGGTACAAGGTAGGGGTTAGACGGCTTTAGTTGTTCATAGATAACAACTCTATAATTTCTTAAGAAACTTTAGTTGGGACCCATCAAATTTTCCGGGGGCTCATTCAAATCAAATCTGTGCGTCCCAGGATGCACTAAACTAAAAAGGGTGCTCGGAGAGGCCCCCTTCGATCAATCGGCTGGTCACGTCAAGCCGTAGCACCTATATGATTTTCCAAACCCTATTGCCCTTATGGCAACCCCCAACCCCTTTTATCATACGGGTGCTAGAAGGCGGAGACTGAGGGTCTACATGTCCTGGAAATGACGTTAAACTCTGTCTGATGGTGAGGTTCCAGTTTTGGAGGTTTGGGGAATGTGGAGCACCCCTTCATCACCATTGCTCCCTGGTCCACTCTGACCCGGAGTGGTAGTACCTGTTAGGGTCCCATCTATGGGTTGAATAGAAAAACATTTGATAAACAAAATTGTATTATCCATTAAGAATTGATTTATTTCAAAACTTTATTGGCATTAAATGACCCACTGAGGTTGATATGCCACAAAACGAAACAAACAAATAAACTAAAAAGCTATCAGCATCCCTGTACATATATATATATTGAGCAAATCCAGACGAAAGTGATAACGAATAGACTTTATTGTCTGAGTAAACTCAAAGAGAAAAAATACAAAACAAGATAGAAGAATACAAAGAACATGTGTATGTAAAGTTTTTAAATGCCATCCTTGGCCAGTTGAAAAGGGCTTAAAGTAAGTAAGTCCTGATTTATGGAATCCTTTGGTAAGCGAATAAGTCCTATCCTGCGTATAAGTCCTATCCTGCGAATAGTTAAAGGTCCAGTGATTTAATCCTATGTCCGTCGTCAATGAAAGTCAAAGTAGTTACGGTCAGTATGGTCCGTTTAAGTATTGTATCTACCTCAGAGTACTGCCAGTGATTGGCCAAGAGCTTGGTGACATGGTTGTGGTCGAGTCTATAAGTAGGAGTGGGCTTTTATCACACACCTTATATGCTGAAATTCTCAACAGTGTATAGAATAAAGGATCCAATAGAAAAGTGTCGTTGAAGATAGTCCTGAGGCTACTAAATAAAGTCGTTACTTACTGATTTTGGAAGGCCCTCGCGTAACAGGTACACGGGTGGTGAAGCCTCCTGTTATGTAGATAAAAGACGCAACTGGTGCGTGTGACCTCTGTGCAGTCGGAAGGTGAAGAGGCGCTTGTGTAACAGGTACATGGAATGTCTGCAAATCGTCCCAGTCCTAAAGGACGGAGACACAACAGGTGTGTTAACTCTATTGGCTGGAGAGTCTAAGAGAAAAGAGAATTTGACTTTGGCGGTACAGTCTATTTATACTACCAGTGACAACGCCCCCTAGTTGCCAAACGGAAAACCGTGGAAAGTACGGGAAATAATCCCAACAGAGATATCTCCACATCAAAAGACAAGTTTCTGAAAATAGTAGATCAGTTCACATACGAGGTGTGTCTGAAAAGTAATGACACTGTTGTAACAAACAATTCATTTAAAATCCAAACAACAAACTAAATGCGTTCTCCTTGATTCTAAGGAATTTTCACATCCTTCTCTGTCACGTTTCTCTGCCCTGCTGGAAGGCTTCTTCTAGTATGTCTCTCAGCTCTGTCGTTACGGACCTCTTGATGGCCTCAACGCATTCAAAACGGGTCCCCTTGATGAGACGCTTCAGCTTGGGAAAAAGAAAAGTCATGATTTGTCCTGCCACAACTATCATCCCTTCTTGCGCACTTCCCAAGCTAAAGGGGCTCATCAAGGGGACCCGTTTTGAATGCGTTGAGGACATCATCTTACCGCACAGATCCCTGTGCTACTCATACGCTGAGATGGTGAGGGCCGGTATCGAACCCAGAAACATATGGTTCCTTGTCAGACACTCTGCCGACTGATGAGTCGGGAGAGTTAGACACTTTGTCTAAGCTCCCTGAAATAGACTATAATGCTAAATCTTTAAGTCTTTTGTTATTTCTTTACATATATATATATATTATATATATATATATATATATATATATATAATGTCTCGCCAGCAGCACGGATATTCCTGACATTCTTTCGCTAACCCTCTCTATCATTCATTGCCCCCGGCACATCCTCTGCGCAGATACTAGATGCCGTGCAGAGCTGGTCAATGTATGTCTTTGCTGAATGGCCCACGCTGGCGTGCCCATGTAATGACTTCACAGAAGAACGTCACTTATGAGTTCATCCTTGCTTCTCCAGCGTGTCTTGTTTGCCTCACATGGATGGTTTGTGTGATATGGGGCTGAACGACCTACTCTGGCGTGCGCATGTGATGGCTTCCACAGAAGAACATCAATTATGAATTCATCCTTGCTTCTTCAACAGTGTCCGGCGTATCTTGTTTGTCTTACACGGATAGTTTGTGTCATATGGGGCAGGTGGCCGTACAGCTGTTTTCTCGTGGGGTGTACGAGAAGTCTTATTTAAGATTGCACGCAGCATTCTTGTGCAGCTAACATCTAGTTTATTCTTCAGTCACCTCGTTAGGGTCCTGGTGATGCAGCCATACAGTAGCACTAGTACGACTACAGCTTGGAAGAACTGTCGCTTTAACTTATCTGTGAGATCGGATTTCCATGTGGCTGACAATCTATTTATAGCAGACCATGCCTTTCATATGCGTGCATTAACATGCCGCCTCTAACCCTTTGACCCCTCAACCAGCTACCAGTAAGTGACATTCCCTATGACGCAAGTCGTACACCTAATTCCTCTTATAGAGCTTTATGTATAAGTTTTGTATATCTTTGTCTTGTATGTGTTTCTCCGTCACTTATGGAATAAATATTGTTATCGTTTTACACCTTTGTCGGAATGCTTTTATGTACACACCAGTACCTCACACTGGAAGGTTACTTTAATAATAATAATGTAATTTATTGTGTACAGTGCTCAGGTGCACCACAACTCATCAAAGTCTCATGTCAGGTACACAGAATAATGTTGTGCCAGGAACATGAACAGTTCACAGTAGTAATATGGATGTATGTGTGTGCATGTGTATGTGGAGAGTGGCATCAGGTATAGTGTTGGCGGACTACAGGAAGCATGGAGGCTTTGAAAGCCTCAGTGCTCCGGCAGCCTACAACATATGCAGGCAGTTTATTCCATGTCTCCGCAATTCTGAGCGTGAAAAAATGTTTCCGAAAGTCACGTGAACAGTGCTGTTTTCTGACTTTGTAGGCATGCCCACGTGTATTGGAGAGATGGAGATCAAAAAGGTGCTCCAGGTTGCTGTTGTTCAGATGATTAATAACCTTATGAGCATTTACCAGGTCAGTTGCCAGTCCAACTTTAAATATAACCTCTTCACATATTATTCCTAGGTATGTGAATTGTTTTACCGAGTTTAGGAGTTTGCCATCAAGTGTGGAGATGTCTCCATGGAATGGATTCTCAGAGATTATCTGTCCGCTCCTGGGTTTTAGTTTTAGTTTAAATCTATTCGTTTACACTTATTCCTAACAGTAAGTGCAAATTCTCTGCAGGCGCTGAACAACTCTTTAAAAAAAAAGTCCTGAAATGGCATGTATTTCAGCATGGAAAAAAATGTTGCAGAACTTGCATCTATCTATATTCTCCCTGGAATACAGACGCTAGCGAAAGGTGATCTAGTTCTTTTTGTGGGTGGCATCTTAATTTACGTATATTTCATTCACCGAGTTTAGCCGACATACCCGGGCACGCGCTCAAAGTTGGCAAACCGTGGTTGTTGAGCAAAATTAGGAGTGTCTAACCGGTTTTTTTTTTCAGCGAGTTGTTGTTAACAGCCGGAACGATTTACCAGCATCTGTCAGTTGTTAAGGTTCCAAGAATTGAAAACGTTTATGGCCTTCAAAGGTCGACACACCCATAAAGTAGAAAAGAGGACGACCACTGAATGCCCCGATATTTGGATTTATACTGTAGTGATACAAACTTAAATAAAATTAAAATAAAGGGTATTTTTGGGCTAGCAATGTTGAAAAGTAAAAACACGGGTGGTCGGTATTTGGGCCACGAACTCAAAGCACGTAAACTTGGGCGGCCGGAATTTCGGTCGTAAACCACTTATTTCTACATCGCAATTGCCAATAAAATGTTGCAATATATATATATATATATATATATATATATATATATAGGAGTGAAAAGAGGAAATCAATCCGACAGTATGTGGAGAAAAGTAGACAAACACGGGATATTGTACTGGATGGGTGCTTATTATAGGTAGTGATGTCGACGTTATAACGTTTTGGTCTATCAGACATTCTTCGGGACACGGACTGAGTTCTTGTATTGAAGGATTCAGTTCTCTTACTGACGAGAGTCTTGCAGTCGTGATTGGGGAGGGGGTGGTCAGCTGCTGATGATCTGCTGTAAATGTTTAGGGTAGTAGTAGGAATATTTTTAATTTTATTTATAAGGTCTTGCGGTTGTGATGGTGTATGTGGGGTCATGGGGTGATTTGGGGTGGAAAGGGGTCGTCTGTGTACACTAGATGCTGGGTTTAGTGGAGACAGGGGTGTCAGTCGTATAAGACTGGGGAATAGTAAAGTGGATGTTATTATTTATTGTTATATATATATATATATATATATATATATATATATATATGTGTGTGTGTGTGTGTGTGTGTGTGTAATCTTTTTTAGGGGAGGTAACTCTCAATTACTTATTACAATGGGTAGTACAAAATAAAGATTAGATTTTTATGTTTACATATAGATTTTTTACACCTAATGTAATAAGTAATATGGGTATAATAACAACAGGTAACAATGAAAAATATATGTATATATATATATATATATATATATATATATATATATATATATGTGTATGTGTGTGTGTGTGTGTGTGTGTGTGTGTAATTTTATAAAAAATGGAAAACACAAGTTCTATACACGAGTTATGTTTAATAAGCCGACGCTGCATTGTTTCGGTTTTACCTAATCTATACACGTTGACTTTTTGAACACTGGTTGTAAACTTTTGAAAATGCACCGGTCGAAAGGACCCTTAAGTCTCCATTTTCTTTCGTTTTTCCTCGCCTCTATTAAACCCCTCGTTTAAATAGCTGATCATAGTTTAATAAAGTGTGATATTGTCTAAGTTTTTTGTATAAAATTAGTTTTACCAAAAATCTGTGTATAATGTGTGTGTGTGTATATATATATATATATATATATACCATTATATATATACACACATTCAATTTATATATATATATATATATTATATATATGGACCATATGACCTTTAGGCACCCCTTTTTGATCTCGATTAAGAAAGGACGTTTTTCATTTACACCGCCAATATCCGGTTGTTTTAACAGACGATTTTTAAAAAAAAATTATAAAACTAACCCCTAACCCTAACAAACAACCGGATATTGACGGTGTAAATGAAAAACATTTCCTTTCTTAATCGAGATCAAAAAGGGGTGCCTAAAGGTAATATGGTCCATATATATATATTGTAACCTACTATTTAACACCCTGTAAAGCGGTTAAATACAATCAAGGAGCTCATGATGAGATGCCAAGGATTGTGGGTGGTTCAGGTGTCTGAGGGTTAAATATTAACGATGAAGATGTTGGTGTTTGCTCTACTCCCAAAACTTTAAAAATCTTTATATAGCAGATTTTTTAAAACTTTGATGATAAAATTATATATCATTTGAAAAAAAAATTTTCTTTACAATTCTAAAAATTACTCTCCTGAGAAAGTGTCAGAAGTGTCAAGGGTAGCAGTCGAAATTTTGTTCCCCTCCCGCAAAAAATAATTAAGTTACTTAAATTAAATAAATCACGCATGTGTTAGTGAATTTTCCCCCGTCAGATATATTAAGAATGCACCGTTAAAAAATAAATAAAATTGAAACTAAAAACAGAAAACAAAAAAATGAGTCAGAAACGGTGAAGAGTTCTATTAAACGAAAGGGAGGTAACTACTTTAGTTTTCCAGTGTAGTCAGTCCATAAAAGCCGAAGACTTGGATGAAAATTTAATGAATTTATTCTTGACATATCCCACATTTTACTTATTATATTCTGAAATCAATTATCAACGAGCGTTCAACCTGACGTATACATATGTCACTGTTAATTGTATTTTTGTTTTCTTAAAATGTTTACAAAATAATAAGTATATTTACTTTTCTGTATTGGTCGACAACCTAAATTCTTCCCAAGGTCATTTTAGACAAAGAAGGGCCTATTTTTATCAAATACATTGCAGAAGTTAAAAATCTTACAATCTTTATTTGTTTTTAGCCCGTCAAAATTTTTGAACGACCTTTTCCTCTTAGCAAAATAAATAAATAAATAAAACTAAACTATTTTGAGCGAATTGAGTAACTTGGTCAGAGAGATTCATTTTTTTTTTTACAGAGATAAGTTATTTCATTTAAGATAATATATTTTGGTGGGGTTAAACAAAAAATAACCTACCATTTAACAACCACCCATAATGAATGTTTCTTTAATTGAATAAAAAAAATAATTTTGTGTGATAGAAATTATTATTATTTTTTAAATTTTAAGTAAGAAAACTTTTTTTAGGTTTTGCCAAAATTTATGCTTTTTTTTTTTACACTGCCCATACATTTCTGAGGTCATAAAGTTAACCATATTTTAAACTCTTAAAAAATCTTACATTTTTTGTCCAATAATGGAAATACGAGATATTATGTAAACTTAATTGTTTTTCGTAATTTTAATTTAAAATAGATAATTTTTTTCTCCCTCTGAATTGATGAAATTGAAATAAATTCCCCCACGCAGTACCTACAGATAACTAAATTAGAAAGATATTTAAAGCGAGCACTTGCCAAGAAGAGGGGGCATAATAGACAGGGATTGTATATTTTGCTATTATTAGAAAGAAAGAAGTTAGAGAGGGGGAGGGCAATGGGAGACGAGGAGAGAATAATAATAGACCAAATAAGAGAGAAAGAAAGAGAGCTATTATCATTATTATCATTATTACTACTATAGCTATTTTAAAGACGGGTGGTGGCAAAAAATAAACAAATAAAATAAATAAATAAAATAAAAAGTTACGATAAGCTTACATTTGTGAGACAGCTGCTCACACCCACCCACATGACTAGGCAGTCGGGATTAGAGAGAGGTGCTGCAGTAAACAAAACACGGAAAATAGCAAGAGAAGAAGAAGAAGAAGAAGAAGAGGAGCACCCAACCACAACAGTACTGAGTCGGAGAACGAAAGAAGAAGACCCTGGCCATAGAGAAGAAGCGAGTTCTGGGTAACAAAAAAAAATACAAAAAATCATGACAAGCCAGACAACATCTTGTTCTTCTAGTTGGGTGAAATACTCTGAAAAAATGCCTAGGTTTCAAAACCCCCACCTGCTTCGGGATATACTCTAATAATAATAATAATAATAATAATAACAACAATCTACTGGAGAAATCTACTCTGCTTTTTAAAGTGAAAAAAAATTTTAAAAAAAGGAAAAAAAAAAAAGATAGCAGGATGGTGGTGATTGCAAGGCAATTTAAATAAATTTTATATATATACCCAGAGAAAAAAAATATATATATACCAAACACCAAGAAAAAAAAAGGCTCCCTTTTAATGCTCTGTTTTTGATGAATGAAAACAAAACACTACTCGCTTATATTTTTTAAAACACTTGCTTATCTAAAAAAAAAAAAAAAAAAAAAAAAATACTATTAAGGTAAGATTAACTACGGTTTTTATTTGCACAATTTTGACATAAACCACATATTGTATAATTAATTGTACCATACTGTTATTTAACTGTCCATAAGATGGCTTGACCTTTTTTGTTTTTACCTCGTACTGTACAAATTTGAAAGTGTAAAAAGATCGAAAAACAAGCCAGTGGTTGTAGCAGTAACTAGCTGTTTTAGGTAACAAAAACTGAATGAAAACATCCACGATGATTAACCCATCTATGATTTAAATAGAAAAATGTGTTTATAAAAAAAATTGAGTATCCATTAAGAATGAATTTATTTCAAAACTTTGTCGGCATTATATGGCCCACTGATGTTGATATGCCACAAAACAAACCAAACCAAATCCACGATGGTTAAGTTAAAGTAACCAAAGTATTTGTTAAAAAAAATCTATGGTCCTGTTTAAAAACTTATTAAAATTCTATAACTGATATTTTGCTCTAAACACGAGTTGAGTATCACTTGATTTGGTCAAATAAAATTAAAACTAAAGCTAATTTCTGTCTCCTAGTGATTTGCTTAAAAATCTAATATTATACAACGGTGCACTGATAAATATTAGAACTACTGTAATTTCCATTCAGTTAAAAACATCTATCTTTTACATATTTTGAATTATGCTTGTGTACGTGCTTCATACTTTTCGTCTTTGTATATATCGTAAAAAAGACGAAATGGACAATGTTTTTGTTTATACAACCTTAAAAAATACAACCCATGTTTTGTAGTACATTTTAAAATAAATCATATTGTTAAAAACAATAAAACATCGTAATATTTATATATTAAAATTTACTAAGTTCTAAAACTTCATTCAATTTTGTTTTGTTCATTAAAAAAGCAAACAATTTTTTTCTTTTTTTTTTTAAAGTTACTATTTCTTAAAAATAAAAACTTGATTGTTCTTTTCTTTTCTTTCTTTTATATAACTTGGCTTTTAGAAGCAAGTGAGTATGATTACCTTTAAAAGCAAAAATGTTGTTTATTTTTGTCTCGCTGAAAAATACCCACTTTGTGTTGATGGATTTAATGCTTAAGCTTTTAATAATACATGAAAATCCTAAACCATTTAAACCAGTGTTTTGATATGAATGTTGTAAACAAAATATCTAGTTGGTTTCTGCTTAGAAAAAAAAATGCAATAAAATTTGGAATATTGCATAAAAGTCAATTTAAAAAAAAAAAATTGACTATTTCTTTTTGTTCTTACAATGGTTTTCTTATTTTTCAGGTAAAATGAGCTGTTGACAAAAAAAGGATACCGACATTAACAAAAATAACTATAATAGAAATAAGACTATAAGGTTTTTCTTCTTCTTTTAAGGCTGTTTGAATTGTTATTATAATTTACATTAAAAAAAAAGAAAGAAAGAAGCTCCCCTCAATAATCAACCCACGACTAGGGCACGCACCTGTCATACAAGTACCAGGAGAGAACATAGTAATTACATTCCACATTACAATAAGTAATATCAATTTTATAACTGACGTTAGACTAAAGTCCAGTTAAGTTAAAAAAAAAAAAAACAAACAAAAAAAAATCCTACAAGAGGAAGTGATACCAAAACGAAACCGGACCTTTGACTTAAGTTCAAAGGGGCAGGGTTTATTTTAGCTTACTTCAATACATATATTTACTTCTCCCTCTATCTCTTTTTTTTTCTAATTTATTATCTTTTGTTATCTAACAACAACAATCAACGAGAAGTTTTCTTTTTTTAATTTCGGGGCGGTTATTATAAGTTCTGTTCTTCAAATTATTCGATTAGGTGAAATTGAAGAAGCAGCACCTTTTTCTTAAAAATTCATCGCAATGGTACGACGAGGTGAATTTTACATGGGGTCAACCCTATTGACCCCACTTTCAAATTTGATTGGCCTACCAATTGATCAGGTAAGTATTTTTTTATTGCCTTTTATCCCTTTTTTTATTTTAATCTTTTTAAATCACACAACCATCGTTAAAATTCGTCTAATTAATGTAAAGAAAGTACAGTACATACATTTAAGTTATAACTTACATTAGAAAATGTACCCTTTTTGATTTAATAATAATATTAATAAAAAAAAGGTGGGGTGAAGAAATAGTTTATTTCTAGATTTTATTTAACTTTAGTTATTCTTTTAAAATTATTTTTATGATATTAGCAAAAAGATCTGTTCTTAAGTCGGCGCTTACACAAAAATATTGATTGATATTTATGTTTGCTTAAAAAAAAAAGAAGGAAGGTTAACTGTCTCAATTGAAAATTCTATTTTCAAACTTGGGCCGTTTTTCTCTGCCACTACAGAAACGTATGATTTTGATCAGACATACAACCTGATGAAAAAAATTAACCACCTTAAAAGAAAAGAAAAGAAAGTGTATACTTAATTTTTCATCTTTGATACATACATTTTTGTCTATTTTAACCCCCCTTGTTTTATTGTTCCTTCGACTTGAGCTTATTTATATCAAATTTTTTAATGAAAAGAAATCCAGAAGTCTAGGAGGTAGGGATGGTCTGATGAGTAAAGTTTTGTATTTATAATTCCAAAATTCCATGTTCGAATCTAGATAAAAGCTAGGATTTTGTTTGTTGCTGTCTTTCAATTTTGCCTGCAGGTAACGGATTCCTTAGTTGGCGACGTAATCCGATCTTTCTAACCCATTTACCCTTCCAATTGACCCTGTAACCCTTTTTAAAAAGAAAGTCAATAGGGTCACGTTTCCACTTTCGCTTTTTTTATTTTTTTTATTTTTATTGAAATATTTACAAATATTATAAGTTAAAAGAATGATTATTTTTGTCGTCTCAAAAATTTTGGGTTTATTTAATTCATTTTTTTGTTAAGTTATAAAGATAATGTCAATCTTTTTGAGAGGTCGTAGAAAAGAAAAAAAAACCCAAAAAACCCTTTAAAATACCCATCAAAACAAGACAAAAACAATAAAAAAAAAAAAAAAGAGCGAGAAGAGTGAAGTCAAATCTTTACTCTTCTTGATCCTTATCGATAATAATTGTATTGATAAGTTGAATATCATAGATCCAGGGTCCCAAATCCTTCATCAATTGATTTGAGAAGCTAGTAGTATTAAGTTCTCTGTGTGTGTATGTACTCCGATATGAAGCTTCTGATTTTACAAAGAGAATAAGTGATATATTGAACCCCCCCAAAAAAAAAACCCCAAAAAAACCCCAAATTTATTCTGTCTTAAAAACATAGTTTAAGTTCTTTTTTATTTATTTTTTAAATTTTTTTTATGAATCAAATTAAAAACTAGGTTTGTATTTTGTACTCTTCTGAATAATCAATTAACTAAACAAAAACAGAATTTTGTATTTACCGAAACTGTATACAATAATTCAGTATACATTTAATAAGGTATATGTACAAAGTTCATTTATTACAAATTTTTAAGTTTTAGTGTACTTTTTAAAAAAACTAAAAAAACTTAGTTAAACAAAATTATTTTCGTGACAAATTTAAATAAAACAGAATCCCTTTGTCACGAAAATAAAAATGAAAATAATTTTCTTTAACTATCTTACTCACAAGAACCATATTCTGGATCTTAGCGCAAAGATACTGATAGGTACGTGTCCTGCGTCCCTGACGCACAAAAATCTAAGAAGACGCAGTAAAATCATATCCATGTGTCCCAGTGTTTTTCTTTTTTCTTCCTCCAGCACCAACTGTAAATACATTTCAATAGTTTTTGGGAAACGAATTACACATGATAGGTTACAAGATAGGAATTAGATGGCTTTAGTTGTTTCCCCAGATCATAAATAAAAACCCTACAATTTATTAAGAAACTTTAGTTGGGACCCATAAATTTTCCGGGGGACTCATTGAAAGCAAATATGTGCATCCCAGGACGCACGAAAATAAAAAGCTATCAGCATCACTGTTAGTGTATATCTATAATTGTGCTTTCCAAAAACAACCTGCAACCCTAGGTCAGTTGCATTTTCTCAACCCTTAAATCAACAACATAGTTCAAATATCTTTTATATGGGTGGGGGCTTACAATATGCTAATTGAATCCCTGCAGATTAAGAACACCCCCCCCAAAAAAAATAAAGGAGTACCCTTGGTATGCTTCTAAGCTACATCTGATGTTGAGGTTCCTGTTCTGGGAAGTGTGGGACACCCTTTTATTGCCATTACTCCCATGTCCACTTTGACCTGGGGTTAGTAGTACCTGTAAGGGCCTCTTCTATGGGTCAAATAGATATGTTTAAGATTTATTTATATTCCATAGAACCATGTACAAAACCCCCCCAAAAAAAACTACACAAAAAAATGTAAATATATATAATAATAATAATAATAATAATAATAAAATTTATTGTGTACAGTGCACCACAACTCCTCAAAGTCTCATGTCAAGTACACAGAATAATGTATTAGTGTCAGGAACATGAACAGTTTACATTAGTAATATGCGTGTATGTGTAGAGTGGCATCAGGTATAGTGTTGGCGGACTATATATATATATTCACCAACCCTTCTGCTCGTGTAGGATGCAACACAAGGTCAATTTCTTAAGTGTAGTTTAATAGGTTTGAATTCAGAGTTTTCTAGACTAGTTACCTAGGCACGGTTAAAGAGCACGGTTTGCCCTACTATTTACCCATAGCTCGACAGAGAATATGTTGATTCATACCTTTCCTAAGGTATGTGAAGGTATATTAGCGCTATGTGAAATGCAAACAGTTTCGTCCAGGATTTGAACTCTGATCGACGAGTCCATTTCCTTTGATTTTAACCATTACACCACACACATCCAAAAAATGTAAATATAAATGTACAATGAACGTGATTCTCTAACCTCTAGGCATAAAATAACCCTAGACAGGTTTGCATGTCATTAAAATTGATAAATGTAAATATGAATGTATAATGAATGTGATTCTCTAACCTCTAGGCATAAAATAACCTAGTGTTGCATTGTTTTATATTACTTAAACCTTAACACTAACCCATTTATTTTTCACCCACCCCCCCGTGTATTTCCGAAAAAGAAAGAAAATTATTTATCCAATTAAGTGTAAACTTGTAAATCTACTACAAGAAATTAAGGCCAGTTTAGTTCGGTTGGTAGAGCACTTGCCCAGGAATCGCAAGTTTCCTGGTTTGATACCGGCCCTTGCCAACTCAGTGTACGAGTAGCACTGGGATCTGTGCGGTAAAGTGATGAGCTTATGGTAAGTGTGACGGTCCACCTCAGATGCAAAAACAATCTCCTTGGTCTAGCACTAGTGAAAAGGGGATAGACTCCCTTGCTGTCTGGCTGATACCAACTTTAGGCCACCCCAACGACTTTACTTTTTAATTACTACAAGAAATAACAAGACATATTTGCTACATCCTCTAAAGTTAACCCTACTACCCATAGATCCATTAATTAGTTTGGGGGAGAAAATTTGTGTCTTTCACTAAGTAGATATTTTTTGACCTCCCACCATGTCAGATGAACATAAAGTCCAATTAAAAGGATGTCGTTCAGAAATAGTATCACACAATTTGTAAAATTTGTTTTTTGTCAGATACAATATAATTGCAAAAATCGTCTGTTCGTTTATTTTCAAATATTTGAAAGCGAAACTTACCGGTGACGAGTTAAAATATGTACTTTTCATTAAGTTGATGATTTGGGGTGACTATTAGTAACTAATTGGTGTATTCTAATGCCCCAGCAAAATAATTTACTATGCTTTTTCGGACCAAGTAACCAATAAGCACCCCAAATCATCAACTTAATGAAAGGTTCATATTTTAACTCTACACCGGTAAGTTTCGCTTTCAAATATTTGAAAATAAATGAACAGACGATTTTTGCAATTATATTGTATCTGACAAAAACAAATTTGACAAATTGTGTGATACTATTTCTGAATGACAGCCTTTTATTTAAATAAACATAAAAATATTTTGTAAATAAAATCTGTATTTTTATTTAAATAAACATAATTGCATTTCTCTTCTGATTAAGTAAAAACTATTTTAGTATAAAAATGTCTTTCGTCTTTTTTTAAATCCTTGTAAATGTTGAAAAATATTCATAAATTTCTGATTAAAAAGTATTTATTTAAAACAAGATTTTGCTATTGAATTTTAATTTGATTACGTGTACCAACCATCTATTTATTTAATTTATTGTAAATTCAGCATCTCCATAAACTTCTGATTAAAATCATTTGTTTACAAATATTTGAAAGCGAAACTTGCCGGTGTAGAGTTAAAATATGAACCTTTCGTTAAGTTGATGATTTGGGGTGCTTATTGGTTACTTGGTCCAAAAAATTAAATTTACTTATTATTAAAGGCCACGCATGAAAAAAATATCTACATTTGTTTTTTTGTTTTTTAATCATGCTTTATTGTCCACAGGCTTTAATAGTAAGTACATTAAATTTTTTTCAATACTTTCTTTTATTTACATTAGTTTAATTTATAGGCCATTTGATTGTAACATACACATGTATATGTATATATGATATATATATATGATATGTATATATGATAATCATATAATTAAACTAATGTAAATGAAAGAATATGTATATATACAGTGATGCTGTGTCCCTGATGCACAAAAATCTAAAAGGACACAGTGAAATCATATCCATGCGTCCCAGTGTTTTTCTTTTTCTTCCCTCACCATTTCAAGCTAACTGTAAATACATTTCAATAGTTTCTTAGAACCGAATTACATAGGATAGGTTACAAATCATGAAGCCTCATCTGAAAAATTCAGAGAAAAATGACAGTAGGTTTTTAAAGGATGGTTTGGGTTGAAAATGGTTGATGTTTAGTCTACGGAGTTCCTATGGAAGGCTTAAATCCATGGATTTCTTTTACATTACCAAAATATGTAAATATTTTTGTCTGAGAAATTGAATTAAGGACAGTAGTTTGTATTATTTGGGTTATTCGGACTATTGTCCTCATCTTTAATATTATATACACAACGTTTCAGCCAATGTGCCCTTCAGCCTTCTTCAGGCACTTCTTGTCGAACTCGGGAACCTTCTCAGAGAGGTATGCGTCCTGTGTCCCTGATGCACAAATCATCCCAGTATTTTTCTTTTTTCTTCCTTCACCATTCAATAGTTTCTTAGAACTGAATTACGCAGGATAGGTTACAAGGTAGGAGTTAGACAGCTTTAGTTGGGACCCATAAATTTTCCCGGGGACTCATTCAAAGCAAATATGTGTGTCCCAGGATGCACTCAATCAAAAAGCTATCAGCATCACTGCCTTCTCTTTGAACTCTGGAGCCTTCATGTCATAATTGGGAGCCTTCACAGAACTTCAAACCAAACTTTTATTCAATCCTCGGGGTTAGACTGTACTCAT
>CM042164.1:58358581-58428581 GCA_023376005.1 Doryteuthis pealeii
ACTAAATGAATTGTGACTTGAGTAGTGGGGATAGTTTCGGTTACAGACAAACGCACAATCTCCATTATTATAAGAAGATATGTATCAATAAATTATAAGAAATAACTTCATGTGCATTAATGAACTTGTTGTTGACTCGGCAATTGCCTTCTAGCACCTAATTGATAAAAAAAGTTGGGTGTTTGCCATAAGAGCAATTCCAAAAATACAGTTGGGACTTTATCATATAATTGCTAAGGTTTGACATGACCATCTGATTGATTGGGCCCTTCCGACTGTCCATCTAACCCAAATAACCTCTGAAATAGTGTTGCATGTTATGTGATCTACTTAGTACCTGTTCACTGACTGCTCAGCCACCTAGGATGAGCAGTTCATGACATGCAATACTCCACTTTGGCCCTATCTTGGGCTAGACGGGCGGTCGGAGAGGCCCCCTCTGATCTATCGGCTGGCCACATCAAGCCGTAGCACCTATATGATTTTCCCAACCCTATTGCCCTTATGGCAAGCCCCAACCCCTTTTTATCATATGGGTGCTAGAAGGCGGTAACTGAGGGTCTACATGTCCTGGGAATGACGTTAAACTCTATCTGATGGTGAGGTTCCAGTTTTGGAGGTTTGGGGAATGTGGAGCACCCTTTCATCACCATTGCTCCCTGGTCCACTCTGACCCGGAGTGGTAATACCTGTTAGGGTCCCATCTATGGGTTAAATAGAAAAATGTATCTATAAAAAAATTGTATTATCCATTAAGAATGAATTTATTTCAAATCTTTATTGGCATTAAATAACCCACTGAGGTTGATATGCCGTAAAACAAAACAAACAAGAAACAAGAATGCTCAGCCCCTAGTTGGTTGGTTGATTGATTTTAATGGCATATCAACCTGTCTGGGGTTATGTCATACCTAACGGTTAGGAAGTAATATATGTTATGTATTTAGATTTATACTTTTGTAGTAATTGGTTTTAACAATGTGTTAGCACCATTGGGGATTTAGTTGTATGGTATTGATTTTGTTTCATGTCTATATTCTATGGTATAATTTTATTTCCCTTAAAATGGGCAGAATGTCCTCCATGTTGACATTTTCAAATAGGACTTTCATATTGTTTGCATTAAAATAACGGTTTCTGATGTGAGCAAAAAACCTGCATTCTTTCCTCGGGTATTATTGGGTCTCCATCCACAGCCAACAGGTGGCTCTATTGGGAGGTGGGTCTTATTCCTCTGCAGGTTGGATATAAATTAGTTTCAGTATGTGACACATTTGGATGAACAGACAAACAAATTTAGTCACAATGGCTTATATATTGTTTTGCAAATAGGTTAGAGGTTATTTATTCAAAAAAGTATCTTCACCTTTAAGTCATAGGTTATTCAATTATTATAAGAAGCATACATGAACCCACAGTTTATAAAAGATGTTTATGGCCATGGTGGCCTGAGTTCAAATCCTTTCTTCCTGACCTCCTTCCACCTTTTCAATATATACACACACAGCAGTTCTGGTCTCAAATAAATTTCTGACGATGCCTCGTCGACACACCGAGGCGAAATATCAATTGAATGAAGTTGTTTGTGTTTTATCCGTTATTCCTCAATTTTTAAACACATTTTGTTGGACTTTACCCAATCTGTTATTTCCTCGTATAAACATTTAAAAAAAAAAAAAAACCCAACAAAAAATGACAAACCCTCCCTCCCCAAACCCAGTTAGTCTGCAATTTTTTATAATTTCTCATTTATTCCGCAATTAAGACATTCTTATAATCCCCGGTTCCAAAATGAGTTTAAATTGGGATAGACTTTTTAGATGTTGATGGTTAGATGAAAAACTGGGTTTCGTGTTGCTTTAACGCATTCATTCATTAACCTCATTTTTATCTTTGACATTTAGGAATGACTAGTGTATTACCACCGCCAGCAAAAAAAAAAGAAAAAAAGCAATAAAAAAAACCCCAAAGAACAAACCATTCACAATTACCAACAATTTTGACTAGTATTATCCTTCGTCTTCCCAATTTCAAATTGTGTTTTATCGCACCTCGCTCGAGTCGTCACTTCTAAGACCATGAAGAACAGTACGCATCAAAAACAGGAATAGAGAATATATTCCCAGTGAATAATTATTTTTCAGACTGTTGTCCTCATCTTTATTGTGGTATATATAAACACATTTCAATTAGACATGATGAAAAGAAAGAAAAAAGAGTAAGAGATAGTTTAAGATCATTGTACTTTTTACATATTGAACTATTTTAGCAATAGCTCTTAAGTCAACATATCGGTCCATATGACCATACGATCTCGTTTCATAAGGACATTTTTTTCATTTACACCGTCAAAATCCGGTTGTTTGTTAACAGACGATTTTTAGAGTTTTTAAAAAATTATAAAACTAAACCCTAACAAACAACTGGATTTTGACGGTGTAAATGAAAAAAAATGTCCTTATGAAACGAGATCGCAAAAGGGGTGCCTAAAGGTCATATGGTCCAGCATATCAAATGTTGTAATAATTGAATTATCATACTGTTGTATATCCACACGTCCTGCGAGTAGAAAATAAATTCCCAGTGAGATTTGAATTTGTGTCCCCTGTATCCTCCGGTCTTTCCTGGGTGTTCCCTGTGTATGAGGAAGGCTGGAGGATACAGTGGTCGAAATGTTGGGTTTACCACAAAGATAAGGACAACAATCTGAAAAATCAAAATAAATTCCCTGTGAGATTTGAACTTGTTCCCTGGTTCTATGCCATCAGCTGCTATACTGGAGCAAAGATGCTGATAGGTATGCGTCCTGCATCCCTGACACATAAAAATCTAAAAGGACACAGTAAAATCATATCCACGCATCCCAGTGTTTTTATTTTTTCTTCCCTCACCATTTCAAGCTAACTGTAAATACATTTCAATAGTTTCTTAGAAATGAATTACACGTGATAGATTTCAAGGTAGGAGTTAGATGGCTTTAGTCGTTTTCTCAGATCATAAATAAAAACCCTACAATTTATTAAGAAACTTTAGTTGGGACCCATTAATTTTCTCAGGGACTCCTTGAAAGCAAATATGTGCATCCCAGGATGCACTAAACCAAAAAAGCTATCAGCATCACTGCTGGAGGTGTTTGTTGTGTAATGGTTATCATCATAGGAAAGGGACATGCCGGGATAATTTCAAATCCTGGCTGTGTTTTTTTTTTTTTAATGGCACATCAACCCTTTTTGGTCATTTAATGCTGAATACTAGTAATATCATTCGTCTTCCCAATTTCAAGTTGCTTTTTATCGTACCTCGCTCAAGTTGTCACTTCTCAAACTGTGAAGAACACTACACATCAAAAACAAAAATCTACATATTGATACTCTTGTTCCTTAATCTTCCAACTGTTATCATCTTGCAACACCCTCTGGTTAAAAATGAAATTCTCGAAGAGGAAATGCAAAAATTAAATCCTTATTATCTGGTGTTGCTTATCCACCAAATTCTTATTTTTTTATGAGTGTCATCACCTCAGCTCCATTTTCATTATAAAGAAAGGTAGGAAAAAAGGACATGATACACAGAAAAAAAAAAAAACAAGAAAGAAAGAGTAGGGGGAAAGATAGTGGGGTGAGCATGTGGAAGTGATAATGTTAATCTGTTTCAATCAAACAATGAAAAGAAGAAAAAAAAGAAAAAGAATGAGAGATTTAAATCAAGATCATTATACATGATTTTTACATATTGAACTATTTGGCAATAGCTCTTCAGTCAACATATCAAATATTGTAATAATTAAATTATAATGTGGTGTATCCACAGGTCCTGCTGGTTGAAAATAAATTCCCTGTGAGATTCAAACTCGTATGCCCCTGGTACTGTGCACTAGCTGCTATACTGGAGGTGCTTGTTGGGCAATGGTTATCACCATAGGAAATGGACACAGCGAGATAATTTCAAATCCTGGTTGTTTAGTTGTTTTATGGCATGTCAACCCATTTTGGGTCATTTAATGACAAATACCCCCCACACACACACACACAAATATATGTGAAGAAAAAGTGGAAGTGAATCCGACATTATATAATATTGTAAAAAATATGAAAAAACACAAGTTTATAAACAAATGATGTTTATTTGACCTACACTGCAGTGTTTCGGTCTGTTTCGATAGACCTTCATCAGGGCTTTCGTTAGTATGAGGAAAAATAAATTATTACTGGAAATAAAAAGTTTGCGAGCCTCTGTTTTTGGTGTGTTAGGCTTTTTTTTTGTCGATCTTGAAATGTGAGGGAGAAAAAATCTATTTAAAATTGTTGACAAATGCAGCATCTTTAAATTAAAAAAAAAGAAGTGAAATGTGTGTGTGTACACACACACACATATATATATATATATATATATATATATATATATATATATATATATATAGTATTATAGTGTGTACAGAAATAACTTACTCAAGTTTCACCATAAGGATCTTCAGAGTTAAATCCACTGAATTAATCAAGATATTGATTAATTACATTTAACTGCGGGAGTTCATATTGTAATTGTAGGCTATTTCTGTACACACTATAATACTAAATCCGCTCTACTTACGTATTGAGCACTTTATATTTGTTATAACGTTGACTTATCCGAGTAACACTTATACCAACCAAATATTGAGACCAACCCAATATTTTTTACTGGTGTCATTCCCTTCACATACACACACAACACACATATATATATATATATATATATATATATATATATATATAAAGTATTCTCTTTTCTATTGTGTTTAGAATGTTGGTTATATCCCCTGCAGCAAAAAGCAAATGATTATTATTTAATAGGAATAGTTTCTTTAACTCTTAACATCCTGTTGAGAATTTTCTAAATCCAGAGCCCCATTCTTATAAGGATTTATAAAAAAATGGCTAAACATTTCCTTTTCATTTAAAGGTACCTGTTATTTCCCGTAAATTAAAGACTTCTAAATATGTTTAATATTACATTTAAACAAATGCTATCTTTGGGGTAAATTATGAAAACAAATGTTGCTTCCAGACGGGTGGTATAGGACGTTAAGAGTTAAACAATATAATTGCTGGAGGGAGAGTAGGATTCATACCTTTCCCAAGGGTATTAGCACTAAGTCATTTTTTTATGTATGTATTTACCTTCCCATTCATCATGGTAGGATGTAACACAAGTATGGGTCATCCTGCAAAGATTGAACTTGCTATTCAGTAGTAATAGATCTGCGAGACTTGCTTGTTTTATTTACCCTACCTGTTCGTCATGAATAGGATGTGACACAAGGTCACAATTAGGGCACCCTATACTGTTCATCTTCCTGACATTTGTACATTATTCTATGTACTATACATGCACCTTTGATAAGTTGTAGTGCACCCGTACACAATCATTTCATTATTGATATTATATAAACGGGATGAGAGTATTGGGTTTATTTTCCCTATTTTAAAAATATAGGACTTATCTGCCCTTGCCAGTGGAAGCTTCAGATGTTATCTGCCCCTTTTGGCTCCTTGTTGTAGGGGTGAAATATAAATTCAGAAATATCACTCCTAAGTCAAGGTGTGTGTGTGTGTGTATAATATATATATGTATATATATATATATATATATACACACACACAGATGCTGATAGGTATGCGTCCTGTGACCCTTATTAAATTCCACCTGACTTTATTCCAGCTATCTTCTCACCTTTTCAAAATCTGTCGTATGCAACAATGACGTCATCATAACTGTTTTCTCCATCGCATTAGAACACTTTCTTCATGTGATTTCAAAAAAAGTTCTTTTTTTGAACATTTCGGAAATTCTCCGTATTTCAACCGTTTTCATTTAAAACAATAAGGATTTACTCTGACGAAGGTCGCTATTTCTTTGTGTACTAAACATTTCTATATTTTTTCTATTATTGTTATTTTATTTTATTTTATTTTGTATTTAAAATAATAATTGATAGAATACATGTATGCATGGATAAACTCCTGGCCAAAACACGCGTCAGTTAGATAAAATAAAATAAATCCTATTTTATCCATTCAACACTTTCTTTCCTTTATTTTTCTTTTCAACATATATATTAGATGTATACATACATACATACATATATATATGTATAAATGCAATTCTTTCCATTCACTTTGAGATTTTTAATGAAATCTGAATTGATATCTTTCTTATTTCTGAATGTCCTGGCACTAAGAAAATATTCTAGCGACCATAAATAAATTTTTTTAAGACTTATTTTTGTAGACCTGTTTGTTTTGAGAGAAATTTCACATCAGCACTAGAGATTCCATTTTGCTCTGAGCCTCTTAACCCTTGTTATTTCAAAAAGCTGGCAAATTGTTTTACACTGCCAGAATAAACAGAAAGTAAATGTGTCTTGTTTATTTAACAGGTAGTTGCATTGAATTCCTTACTTGGATGTAGATCAATAGTAAATTGATATTCTATTTGTAACTTGACGACCCATGAATCTGTTACACATTCCCATTGTAACAGCAGTCCATGATGATATTGATGTTTCTATTTACAATAGGAGTGAATAATTCTGATTTGTATTTTGTAGCTATCACCAGAGTTTAGATGATTTCAAAGTAGAAAAAAAGTTCAGCATGAAAATCTTTTTTCAAATAAAGTCTAACAATTTAGTAGGTTGGTCATGATAAGTTTAAATGTTGCAGCTTAACCATGCAGTTACTCGTTCTCCCATGAAACCACTATAACCAGCTTAAATAATTACTGCCACTACTGCCAGGAAGAGTCCATTAAGCTGAGGGGGTATTTGACTGTTCCACTGTCCAATAGTTAACAATCATTTCCAGACTGCAGGTTCAATCCAGGCTAAGGGCGAGAGTAACACAGAATAACAATTAACAGGTCATATATATTAAAATTATAATTTAGTAACACTATCACAAGCTCAGTCAGTTGTGCATCCACCTAGGAATTGCAAGGTTCCCAGTTTGATCCTTGTCCTCACCAACTCAGCGTATGAGTAGCACAGCTTGGATAATCTTATTTGTGCAGTAAAGTGGGGGTAGGTGACGGTTTTAACAAAAAATATCTTGTGCTATTTTTGTTGGGTTAAAGTTATATACAAGGTTGAGGGGAAAAAGTTTGTTTTAGGACGGGTATAATTACCAATACAGGAACATGTATTATACATCGAAATGAAGCTGGTCCTCTGTGGATCACATCCTTACTTCTCCACATAGGTGAATCAAAAAGTAATGCCATTTTGTTTAGGACAGGTATAATTACCAACACAGGAACATGTATTATACATCGAAATGAAGCTGGTCTTCTGTGGATCACATCCCTACTTCTCCAGATATTCACCGTTTCTCTCAATAGCAATTTTCCACCTTTGAATGAGAGCATGTATCCCTGACCACGTAAAATTCTGTTGACTTGTTCTTTGAGCCAGTTCTTCACTATAGATTTCATTTCCTTGTCACTGGAATAATGTTTGCCTCTCGAACCCTATTTCATGGGGCTGAAGAGATGATAGTCTGAAGGCACTAAATCTGGTATGGAGGATGTGGTAAAGTTGTCCACCCGATTGAGGCGATTTTCTCCCTTGTCCTGATGCTTGTGTATGGTCGAGCATTGTCATGCAGAAGGAGGACATTGTCAATTGGCAAGTTGGGTCTTGTCGGATTCTTGCTCTGAGCCTCGTTAGGGTCTCAATGTAGTGTTATATACTGATCTTTTCACCGTACCAAATCTATATAACGTTATATACCTTTCTTACTTCTTACTTCTTACTCTGGTCGTATTTTCTTCTGGCCAGCTTTGCTATTCTGATCGTCTATCTTCTAACATCTTGGTCTGGTCTCTTCTAAAGGGCTGGTCTTTCTTGTATGGGGATTTCGGTCTGGTTTTCCATGCTAGGGATTTCTTGTTATCAGAAGCCCTGTGTCATTGTTAGTTTTTAGGTAATAAACACAAGACTTCGATTTACGTTGATGTTACTTTATTTATAAATCCCCAAACCAGACAATCTGCGCAGACCCTTACATCTTGCTAACTGACTAACTGAGTTGCTTACTCCTTAAACCGGAAGAGGGCCTTCTATGGGGTTCCGGTTCTCACGATTCATCCCCAGAAACGCAAGGTGAGATCGAGGTCAAGCGCCGTCACTCACCCTCAAGGCAATCAGCTGTACTAATCGCCATTATGATTTCTACAATACCTTATAAAAGCATTAGGGATCCAATAATTATGTAACAGTAGGCCTTAGTTTTATAAAAAAAAAATTCACATGAAATAAAGAAAATGGCATTACTTTTTGACTCACCCTCCTACAAAATGAGAATATTAGTGATACTAATCCTGGCAAAAATTATAAAATTAGCACAATTAGAGAACTTTCACCTTTTTTCTTTTTTTTTCTTCTTCTTTATCAGTAAATAAACTATGAGGGTAATCCCAAAGGTAAGGTCTCCAAAATATTTAGAAATCACAAACGTTTGTTTATTATCAACTAGAAGCGGCTACCCAGCATTGCCTGGGTAGAAATGGGGGTGGGGACAAAAAGTTAGTCTCACTGATCCATTATTACTGAATCCTGAGTTGGTCCCTCGCAAGATGGCCCATTAAAATCCCTACGTAAAAAAGACCTTGCGTTGATTCGGCCTGGTGGGGCATCAGAAAAAAAAGTGTACAGACACTCTGAAAAGAAAATCAGTGTCTCCTATTCAAAATAAATATATATATATATTTATGTATAAAATTAAAATGCCATTGCAACAGAAAGGTTAAAGTGGCAGTTGACGCACGCACGCACGCACGCACGCAGAGTGATGCTGATAGCTTTTTGATTTAGTGCATCCTGGGACACAATGCACATGTTTGCTTTGAATGAATCTCAGGGAAAATTTATGGGTCACAACTAAAGCCGGCTAACTCCTACCTTGTAACCTATCCTGTGTAATTAGTTTTTAAGAAACTATTGAAATGTATTTACAGTTAGCTTGAAATGGTGAGGGAAGAAAAAAGAAAAACACTGGGATGCATGGATATGATTTTACTACGTCCTTTACTATGTCCTTTTAGATTTTTATGCATCAGGGATGCAGGACGTGTACCTATCAGCATCTCAGTGTGTGTGTGTGTGTGTGTGTGTGTGTGTGTGTGCGTGCATGTATATATATATAAAAAATGTTGTTCTGGTTCCAACGGGAGAAAATTCAATATTTTATAAAAAAGGAAGGTCCGCAAAATGTATTTTGTTCTCAGAAATTTTTTTTTTTTTTCTTAGAAATTTTTTTTTTTTTTTTTTTTTTTCTCAGAAATTTTTTTTTTTTTTTTTCTCAGAAAAATTTTTTTTTTTTTTTTTTTTTTTTTTTTTTTTTTTTCTCAGAAAAAATTTTTTTTTTTTCTCAGAAGAATTAAAAAATTTTTTCTGAGAACAAAATACATGCGGACCTTCCTTTTTTATAAAAATATATATATTATATGTGTGTGTGTTGTTATGGATCTAACGGGAGAAAATTAGATATCCTATAAAAAAGAAGGTTCGCAAAAAGAATTGGTTTTTTAAAAACTTTTTTTTATTATCATCTTACATATGCTGTTATAAACAAAAAGTAAGTTACAAAACACACACACAACCTATTAAATATCAGAAATTATACATGTACATCTTCATATTCTGCCAAAATATGGTTAATTAATGCCTAAAGAAGATATCAGAAGATCTGAAACACGTGTCGCATATGTAAGATAATAATTTTAAAAATGAAGAAAAAAATTTTTTTTTTAAAACATAATCCTTTTTGCGAACCTTCTTTTTTATAGAATATATATATATGTATATATATATATATGGGAGTGAAATGTGGAAATCAATTCGAAAAACTGCCCTGTCAGCCGGGGTGTTAGAATGCCCCGGCTGCACCTCTGCAGAGGGGTAAGACTCCCCCAATGGGGCCACCTGTTGGCCGTGGGTGGCGACCCGTGATGCTTAAGGATAGAACCCAGGTGGCTGAGGAGTCCATGACTTGCAATATTCCATTTTAAGATTTTCTTGGGCTAGACGGGTGGTCGGAGAGGCCTTCTTCAATCAGTCGGCTGGCCACTTCAAGCCCTAGCACCTATATGATTGCCCCAACCCTATTACCCTTAAGGCAACCCCCAATCCTTCTTATCATATGGGTGCTAGAAGGCGATGGCTGAGGGTCTACATGTCCTGGGAATTACGTTAAACTCTATCTGATCGTGAGGTTCCAGTTTTGGAGGTTTGGGGAATGTGGAGCACCTCTTCATCACCATTGCTCCCTGGTCCACTCTGACCCGGAGTGGTTGTACCTGTTAGGGTCCCATCTATGGGTTGAATAGAAAAACATGAGTTTATAAACAAAATTGTATTATGCATTAAGAATGAATTTATTTCACAACTTTGTTGGCATTAAATGACCCACCAAGGTTGATATGCTGTAAAACAAACCAAACCAAACCAAACCCTTAAAATAGTATAGTAAGTCGACGTTCATGCCAAAAGCAATTTTTGTCTGTTCTGTATTTGTTTATATTTTTCTTAGTATTTTATATTGCTTTACTTTTTAAGTACCATAATCTCCTTATGTTTTAAGCATAAACATTTTATACTTGTGCATTCAAATTATATATACTAGCAAAATAAAAAGATGCCCTCCGGGCGGTGTAAAAATAATTTTTTGAAAGATATTGCCTGAGGGTATGGGAGCTGAAAATTCAATGTCATAGAGTGTGTACCATAAGTATGTAAAATCGTCAAATTTATTAAAGGAGTAAAAAAAAAAGAAAGACAATTTGAAATAGAAACAGTTCTGATAAATTTAAATATTATATTAGAATAAAGCAATCTATATATAAATATATAACGCATGGCATCTATTTAATGAGGATTGTCTAATGTTGCATGCTCACATTTTGAGTATATTTATTCTATGTTAGGACGTTGGATTATGTGTTGGGTAATGTGATGTAAGCAGTGACACAGTTTTTATTACAGACAAAAACCGGAAGCAAATCTCCATTATTAATAGATTATCTAAGAAGTTTTTATTTTTTAATTAATTTATTTTTGAAGGAAGAGCCCTTTGCAGCTATATATACAATAGGGCCAAAAGTAACCCATGTCCCCCAAAAACCACTGTCATACAGATGTTAGACTAGTTTGAGCCCCACCCCAGTGGTTTGTTGGACTCAGCGCTGCAGGATAAGAGTCCTTGACTCATTTTCTCTTTTTTTTTTTTTTTTTTTTGCCCTTCCTGGCCAAAGAAAAGAATGTAGCTAAAGATATGAACAGATCTTCTACTGCTCCTCCCCCCGCCCCCCCCAAAAAAAGGCGGGTGAAAGTGTGGTTGTTGTGTGAGCGCATACACATGAGAAAAGATCAAATTTACTCAGAACATAGCTCTAGGCAGTTAATCTATGTATAACTAAAAGTAATGTGTGTGTGTGTGTGTGTTTATATATATATATATATATATATATATATATATATATATGTATATATTTGGGAGAATATGTGCTTAATTGAATTAGGTGAATATATCTGTTCAAATGTAGAGCGTAAACAAATCGAGAAAAAGTCAATCTCTGTATGTACATTTCAGCCTATTATGCCTCATCAGCAGAGTTATAGACTGGAAGCTATGATGAGGCATAATATGTTGAAATGTACAACAAGTTTGGAAGTGTAAACACTCAACGGGTGCCAGACATTGACTGACCAATGACCCCGGAAATAAATTTTAAAATAAAAATGGAAGTCCCAGGTTTTCTGCGGAAGCGGATGTGTCCCTTCCCCCACCCCCGAGAACACAAACGGAAGTAAAGAAAATTTGCTCTCTTTTGTTGGACCCAAGAAGGGTTGGACGTGTTTATTGGGGCTCTGTCATGACATATCTAGGCTAGCAACGAACAGTGTGCATGAACATAATTTACGATAGAACAGCTTGACCTTACTCTCTATCTCTCTCTCTGAAAAAGAACCTATGAGCCTAGAAAGAAATAAACAACCCCCTTTCGACTATACTTTCGTATGTTGTTACTCTGAACTAACAACAGCTACTACTACTGACTCCTACTACAACTCGACCATGGCCCCTATGCAACAATCACCTTCACCCTCATATTCCACAGCCTTTTCCATTCTCTTGCAAGATATAGGTATTTGTCTATCTTTTCGTTTTCTTTCCTCTTCACCCTGTGATCTGCTGGAACTGCAAAATCTACCAGATGACAAGTTCTCTTTTTTTTCTTAATCAAACTAGGTCAGGTCTTCTGGCTGGGATAAGGTGATCCGGCCGTATCTCAATGTCCCAGAGAATTTTATGCATTCAATTCTCAAAAAACAATTTTGGTTTATGCATATACCATTTTGTTGTATGGTCAAAATTTAGTTTTTTTGCATTATTCCATGTGGACCACCTTCCCAACCCAGTTGTGCCTAGCTTTGTATTCTTTTTGTGCTAGTTTGCTACATTCGCTTAATACATGGTTTATGGTCTCTTCTCTGTCACCACACTCTATATTTACTGTTTTGTTGTGTCTTATCAATTTTTGCTTTGATATAATTTGTCCTTACGGCATTGTTTTGAGCAGCAATTATTAGCAATTTAGTTTCTCTCTTGAGGTTTCCTTTTCTTAACTATGTTCAAGTTTTTCCATGTGCAACCTCTCAAATTTGTCGTTTAAAGTATCCATATAATTGTTTTTCTTCTCATCTTTGGTTTCTTGTTTTCCTGTTTGTCCATATATTGCATCTGCTGTTATTGGCTGCCATAAGTAATCTTTCTTTGCTCTTTTTTGTATATTCTTCTACGCAATCTTCTATGTTGGCAAGACCTCTACCAACTTCCTTTCTTGATACATATAGCCTTTATTATTATTATTATTATTATTATTATTATTATTATTAGTAGTAGTAGTAGTAGTTCCGCTGTGTGTAGCATAATCATACTAAGTTCCAGTTACCATCGAATTGGTAAGACAAGGCAACAAGTAGCTGTAACTGAATACGGATCTAATCTTATTGCAATACTACTGCAAAATGCCAGGGTATTTATGAAGCCTCATAACATCATAGAAACCAAGCAGCCAATCGAGACTCAAGGAATGGAATCACCCAAATACATGAATGAACTATTCTTGATTTCCATAAATACCAGCTGTACTAGTTCAGTTGTGCTTAGTCAGTTGCTGTTGTTCAAACCAACAGTATACTGACTGACTGACTTCAATAAGCAAAAACAATCTCCCTGGTATAGCGCTAGCAAAAATGGGATGGACTCCTTCACTGTTCAGATGATACTAACAATCGGCTACATATCTCTTATAGATATGACTGTATAAATTATTAGTACTAGTACAAAATAAAAAACACCCTCCGGGCGATGTAAAAATAGATTCTTGAAACATATTGCCTGAGGGGTGGGAGCAAAAAATTCAATGTCAGCGAGTTTGTACCCTAAGTAAGTAAGATCATCAAATTCATTAAAGGATTAAAAAATAAAACAATTTGAAATGTAAACTTTAAATATGTATTAAAATAAAACAAACTATATATAGATATATAATACCAGTCATGTATTTATTAAAACTTGTTTTAAAAAACAATGAGGACTGTCTAATGCTGCATGTTCAAATTTTCAGTGTATTTATTGAATAAATAAATAAATACACTCAAAATTTGAACATGCCAAAAATCGTAGAATAAATTTTATTCTATGTTATGATGATTTTGGGTAATGTGATGTAAGCAGTGACGTAATTTTTGTTACAGACAAAAACTGGAAGCGAATCTCCATTATTAATAGATTAAGAATAGTAAGGTATTTGCCTCTCATCCCACTTATGAGGGCTTGACACAAGGACATTTTTTATGTGGGCTCTGGATTAAGAATAGTAATTTTGTATAATGGTTTACTTATGCTGATTTCAGCCATGAATGTGAAGTTAACAAGAAACGGGGAACTCATGGACACAACTTAGAATTTCAATTAATAACTCAGCGTACGAGTAGCACAGGGATCTGTGCAGTAAAGTAAGGAGCTGTTGGTAGGTGTGGCGCTCCAGCTCAGACGCAAAGACTAACTGACCTCAATACTGTGTTTATCATTTAAGCCAGTATAAATGCTGTGCCAAGGCATGCCAAATTGTGGGGGCAGACCCCCCTACCCCTTAAAAAAAACAAGCTATTCCTTGTTATATGAAAACCATGTTGTTTGTTGTTGTTTTATCACATTTCAGTTGTTTTCTCTGTTCACTTGTTTGGGTGTTTGCTGTGTCAACTCTTACATTTAAGGTGACATGTGCATTTTCTTGTAAATCACGAAAACAGTGAATTTGCAGATGCAGCGAGAAAAAAGATAAACATTGAGAATACTATCTTCCTATCCACCCATGTGTTTGGTTTTTGTTGGACTTAGCTCAGCCAGGAATTATCTCGATATCTCTTTTCCAACCACAAAGAATTTCCTATATATATATATATATATGTATATATTATAAGTCTCCACCCTGTTCTTTGTATCAAGACAGGCTGAGTACTGTGCCAAGATGATAATTATATACATACATATATATATACACACACACATATATATATATATATATATATATATACACATTCACACACACACACACACACACAA
Source organism: Doryteuthis pealeii (assembly GCA_023376005.1). NCBI lineage: Eukaryota > Metazoa > Mollusca > Cephalopoda > Myopsida > Loliginidae > Doryteuthis > Doryteuthis pealeii. Next base: position 58,373,251 of record CM042164.1, read on the forward strand.
TATATATGTACTTATACATTTACACTTTATATATATATACTAAATAAGACCATGCATATATATACATTTACTTACTCTCTTTCTTTCTTTTTTTTTTCTCTCCCTCTCTTATGTAACTTGTAAAGAAGGTAAACCCCTACCATCTTTTTATAAAACGTCCATTTTCTACTAATTTAAAGATACCGTGATTTTATTTCTTGTGGAACATTATACAATCAAAATGGATATTTTAAAGTATTATTTATTAACTATTTAATATAACTTATTAAATTCAGTAGCATTGAAAGAATTTCCTTATGTGAGTGTGTGTGTATGAAATATATATATATATATATATATATAATATATATATATATATGTGTGTGTGTGTATTTAGGCAGCATTTTTTCTTGTAGGCATATATTGTTAAATCTATGACATATGGCGAATACATCAGCCAATTCTCGCCAGATATTACAAAAATAATCCGGCAATATGAAAAAACAAAGGACAAGACTTGCAGACAGAAAATAGCTGCATTATTTAACAATATATATATATATATATATATATATATATATATAATGTCTCCTCCCTGTTCTTTGTATCATCAAGTCAGTCTGAATACTGTGCCAAGAAAGAAAGAATAATAATAAAAAAAACATTCCTCTGACTTAACAAAACTATATTTTAATATTAGACTAGACTAAACAAGTTTATGGTCTAAATATCTGGCTACTTTTGTTGCTGTATGACTGGTTAGTCTGACCCAATTCTTGATCTGTTTTTCCGACAAGGTGTTTACCGCATCATCTGTGATTAGTTCATCCTTATTCTTTTTTTTTTACCATAATCAGCAGAAAACTTGTATGAAGGAAATGGTCTGAAAACCAAAATTTGGATTATTTATTTCATATCATAATGGAGATTGTATTTCTCTCTCTGTCATCACCTATGTCAAAATTCCCTTAATTATTTATGTCACATTCTCCATGATTTTATTTTTTATTTAAATCTCAATTACTAATAAAATTGTTTTAGATGATTAATGCTGTTGGTCTTATCTACATACTAATAACTTGTAGTTGTATTTATATGTACAACCAAATATTTTTACAGTGTGTACGAGAAGGCTAACTTGCATATTGACCTTAAACAGTTGATTTTAATAAATATTTGTTTGGTTTTATTTGAATAAATATTAGCAAAAATCCAATTGACAAATCTTTAAAGAAATCCATCAATAAAAAGAAATAACTGTAATTTTATTCTGTACTGTCTAATTTAGTTAGGAAAATTTTGTAGTGGAAACCGGGAGTGAGTGGAAGAGCTAGCATCCAAGCTATTCTATTCTTTGATGACACCCACTGTTTCAAATAAGTTTAATGTAATAATTAATAATTTATATAGAAATGAATTAAAATTTAAAAAAAAAATCTTTTTATGTGTTTTTATTTAGTTTTATGTCTTTCTAATTTAATATAATATTTTCAGAGATGCTGATAGGTACGCCTCCTGCATTTTTGAGGCACAAAAATCTAAAAGTATGCAGTAAAATCATATCAATACATCCCAGTGTTTTTCTTTTTTCTTCCCTCACCATTTCAAGCTAACTGTAAATACATTTCATTAGTTTCTTAGAAATGAATTACACAGGATAGGTTACAAGGTAGGAGTTAGAAGGCTTTAATTGTTTCCCAGATCATAAATTAAAACCCTATAATTTATTAAGAAACTTTAGTTGGGACCTATAAATTTTCCCGGGGACTCATTCAAAGCAAATCTGTGCATCCCAAGATGCATTAAATTAAAAAGCTATCAGCATCACTATATTTTATTACATCCGTTATTTTACAATACTAAAATATATTTTCTTTATTCTTTATTCTTTAACAAATAAAGAAAATATATTTAGTATTGTAAAATAATGGGTGCAAGAAAAATAAAACATTTATTGCCAAATCACGGACATAAAATGAGGATTCAGTTTATTTTATGGTAGGAATTTACGAGGAAAAAGTTAAGGATTACCGTCAAGACTGAGTGTGGCAGCAAGTTAGACGCATGCCCAACACACAAATGTTGCAAATAGCTGCATCATCATTGGTGAGAAACTGTCAATAAGTGCTGAGGACTCTATTTAGACACACAAATACATACATACATTTATGGAAGCGCCTGGTGTAATGGTTTAAGTCATGGGAAATGGACTCGTCACCCCGAGTTCAAATCCTGGACGTGGTAATTGCATTTCGCTTAGCGCTAATACCCTTGGGAAAGGTATGAATCCTACTCTCCCTCTAGCTATGGATAAATAGTAGGGAAGACTGGGCTCTTTAACCTTGGTTAGGCAACTGGTCTAGGAGAAGGAAAACTCTGAATTCAAACCTGTTGAACTCCGCTTAAAATTGGCCTTGTGTCACATCCTACTGGTGCGGAGAGGTTGGTATAAATAATATATACATACATATATATATATATATATATATATATATATATATATATATATAGTATTTGACAGCATATAGGATGCACTTTTTTTCCAAAATTTTGGCTCAAAAAATTGCCCTGCATCTTATACATCGTAGGTGAAGTTTGAGACCTCCTGTAGGTCTTTTTATTATTATTATTATTTCCTGCTATTGAGATGTCTTGTGTATGCTTATTGCTTGCCTGTACTACCAAATTGCTTTTATACAGCTATATTTGTGCTTGTGTAATGCACAGCTAGACTGTTTTCAACAATATATGCTTAAATACACTCAAAACTTTTATTCCTGAATCTGACCTGCTGAAATGGGGTGTGTCTTATATGCTGTCAAATATGGTGTGTGTGTGTGTGTGTGTGTGTGTGTATATATATATATATATATATATATATATTAGTGATATTGATAACTTTTTAAATCAGTATCGGTATCAGCCAAATAGTGAGGGATTCTATCCCCTTTTGGCTATAACTAAACTAAGAAGATTGTTTTTTTGCTGAGGAGCGCCACACCTACCGACAGCTCCCAGATGCTGCTTTTTTACTGCACAGGTCATGTTACACAAACTGTGCTACTCGTGCACTAGGTGAGGACTAATATCAAACCTTGTGATTCCTCGGCAAATGCTCCACCGACTGAGCTAAACCGATCTCCCAACTGCGAGAGGTTTTTATTCATTTTATCATTTTCATTTTTTGTTTCAAATTACATTGTTTGGATAACACATTGAATATTTGTTTTTTTTTACCCTTTTTTTTTTTTTTTTAAAGAGCATTGCATATGTTACCAAAACACAAAGATAACCCAAATGAAAATGATAAAACCATTCATGGTTATATTTGGATTTTTATCATTTAAAAAATTTTTTTTTTTCTTCTCCACTGAAAGTTGCTCTTAAATAATTGGGAATAATCCCAGTGAATCCAGTGAAGTAGTGTTGTAAACTCTCCAAGGTGAAATTGAAATATATGAAAATATTGAAAATCAAATTAAAGTTCACTCATGAAAGGTTCTGTACTTCTTCTCAATCTTATAATGGAGATTCGGTGTCTCTCTGTAACCAAAACTATGTCACTGCTGTAATGTTCTAATAGCGATATATGTTGTATAGCGGTCTTGTTAACATGCCACCAAATTCACGACACTAAAAAGGTAATTGGTATGCCGTGGTCGTCTTGTTGATAAAAAGGTACAACGCGTGAAATATATCGTCAAAAACTGCTTAGCTTTTATTTTCGGGTTCGTCTCATGGGTTGTTTCGGAGAGAGGAAAGGCAGAGAGAAAGAGATCCCACACTAGGGACCAGAGGCCCACACTAGGGACCAGAGGCCCGTCCGAATCCTACGCTGTCGGAAATCAAAAAGAGGACAATATTCTTGTTTGTCGTTCCTTGTCACCACGTGACTTCCGGTTCCGGTCAACACCCGAAACTTCCGGTTGGCTTTCAATTCTCCATTCGGGGGGTCACGCCCCGGTAAACCATTTTGTATTCATCACTAATTTAAAAAAAAAAACTTTACTCTCTCTTATTTCTTCTTCCTCTCTTTTCTATAGTAGTCCTCCCAAAACTCAGGACCTTCATCATCTCATTACAATGTCCCAATACCCTCAGAAATTGTGTTAGTTTATCAATTAGTATTTAATTTATAATCAAGATCATTAATACATAGAATAAGTTTTATTTATCAATGATGTCTATGAAAATCTTAGATTTGCCTCAAAACAGCCCATGTTACACTGGGCTATTTTAAACACAGTAATGTCTTCTATGTCACTAAGAAATAAGGGTTTACATAATATATGGTGTGGTTAATTTGCATACTGGTTTTAATAAATAATTACTTGGTTTTATTTATCTCTTATATTATTGTTTTATTTTCTAACATATTAAAATCAATCCTAGGTAATTTATGAGGAAGTTCGTCCCGGTCCCCTGCCTCCGAAATTGCTACCCGGTGAACTTTCAAATAACAACCCCAACTATTGCCGCTACAGCGGTGTTACTTGAAAGAAAACAACCAACTCAAATAACAATTAATAAACAAAAACAAAATTAATAAATAAATAACAAATAACGTAATTCTTATAATAAGTATTACGTCTTACAACAAAAAAATAAAAATAAAAATTATGATAAAAAAAGAAAAATTAGAATCACGACAAAAAAGGTTTAATGTTTTTTTCTTTCGAATGGAAAAAATAAATAAACAAGAATTAAGACAAAAGAGAGCCCCCCCCCTCAAATAGGCGCCGATACGATAGTTGGGGTTGTTATTTGAGTTGGTTGTTTTCTTTCAAGTAACACCGCTGTAGTGGCAATAGTTGGGGTTGTTATTTGAAAGTTCACCGGGTAGCAATTTCGGAGGCAGGGGACCTAGATGAACTTCCTCATAAATTACCCAATCCTATGAATAATTTTATATAGAAACTAATTAAAACATAATTAGAATAAGTAATCTTTTTATATGCATTCTTATTTAGTTTTGTTAGTCTTTCTAATTTGATATATTTCATTACATCAAAAATTAAATACTTACGCTTGGAGGGTACATATTCTTGCTAGTAGATATTTTAAAAAACACATGCGTTGAGTTTGCAGGAGCCAGTATCGAGACCGTAACGTTGTGGTTCCTATGCCTTTGCTCTACCAACTGAGATATCATTAATACTGCTAGTACAAAATAAAAAACGCACTCCGGGCGATGTAAAAATAGATTTTTGAAACATTGCCTGAGGGGTGGGAGTAAAAAATTCAATGTCAGCGAGTTTGTACCCTAAGTAAGTAAAATCATCAAATTCATCAAAGGATTAAAAAAATAAAACAATTTGAAATGTAAACTTTAAATATGTATTAAAATAAAACAAACTATATATAGATATATAATACCAGTCATGTATTTATTAAAACTTGTTTTAAAAAACAATGAGGACTGTCTAATGTTGCATGTTCAAATTTTGAGTGTATTTATTTATGTTGGGTAATGTGACTTAAGCAGTGACGTAATTTTTGTTATAGACAAAAACCGGAAGCGAATCTCCATTATTAATAGATTATTACAAAAAGCTAAAGATAGCGAGTTCACTCAGCACCAGACGTTCAAGAAAGATATCCTTGTACCCGACTTAGGTCAGATTTATTCTCGGAGGGTGCATATTCTTGCTAGTAATAACAATAAAGATGAAAACAACTAAAAAATCTAAATGATAAAAAATCTTAACCGTTATTCACTAATGGAATTGTCTGCAAATGAAGAATTTTATATTTATCACAGCTTCAACTTCTTCATATGAGTAAAACATAAAAGAAACCTTTCAACTTTTGCCAAAAAAACAAAAATGTCTGAATGTCTGAATGTTAAAAGAGGAAATTGTTTGTTTCCTGTTGAACAAAATAAAAAGAATTTTGCCAAGAAATATTTTGAATTGAAACAATAAACAATTAAATGTCTGTCAAATAAATAAATAGTGTAATGGGAATGGCCGATTCTCTCCCCCCCCCCCCGACCTTAGTGGCAAAGAATTGCCTGTGCCATGCATGAAAGCCTCGAACGGCAAGAGGTGTAATTTACATAACAGCTAAGCGAACTGTAATAAAAGCAGGCTGTTGTTCACACTGAGGCTGAACGAAACCAGGCGGTGGAAGGAGTGATAGTGTCAATGACGGAGAAAATAATGTTTATTGTTCGTTTATCCAAGGATTTGAATCTGTGAGTTCGAAAAAGAAACAGTGTTTACTGAGAGTCTTTACCTCGTTAGAAGATTGTCACAAACTTAAAAGGACTCAGTAAAATTGTATCCATGCGCCCCAGTGTTTTGATTTTTCTTCCCTCACCAAGCTAACTGTAAATACATTTCAATAGTTTCTTAGAAATGAATTACACAGGATAGGTTACAAGGTAGAAGTTAGGCAGCTTTAGTTATTTCCCCAGTTCATAAATAAAAACCTACAATTCATTAAGAAATGTTAGTTGGGACCCATAAATTTTTCCAGGGTCAAATTCAAAGCAAATATGTAAGTCTCGGGACGCACTAAAATGAAAGGCTATCAGCATCACTATATATATATATATATATATATATATATATATTATATGTGTAGTAAAGAATGAGGAAAAAGTGGACAAAAAGAGCAAAACTCGAACAAGTTGATGTAGGTGATATATTTCATTCTGCATTGAGCAGGACTTCCTCAGTCGTTTATTAAAGCATCAGTGCAACGTACATTTGTATTTATAGAAGAGAAAGTGAGTGGGAAGGGGGTGAGTTTGGTGATGAAGCCAGGAGGGAAGAGTTTGTGATGGTTTGATTGGTCAGAGGAAATCTATCATGGATGGGGTGTCGGATTTACTCCAACCCTCATATCCTCATATATATATATATATATGTGTATATATGTGTGTTCTGGTTCAACAGGAGAAAATTAAATATTTTATAAAAAAGAAGGTCCGCAAAATGGATTATGTTTTTAGAAAAAAAATTTTATTATTTTTATCTTACATTTGCGACACGTGTTTCAGATCTTCTGGTATCTTCTTCAGGCTTTGATCAATCAGGCATGATTGATCAAAGCCTGAAGAAGATACCAGAAGATCTGAAACACGTGTCGCAAATGTAAGTTAAAAATAATACAAATCCACTGAATTAATCGAGATACCAATTAATTGCAGTCGATTAAACGTTGTGTTCATTGCATTCACTTTAATGCAATGAACACACGTGTAATCGACTGCAATTAATCGGTATCTTATTAATTCAATGGGTTTAACCCTGAAGATCCTCATGGTGAAACTCGAGTAGGTTATCTCTTGTACCATTTTATAATAAATTTGCTCTACTTACGTATTGAGCACTTTGTATTTGTTATATCGCTGACTTACCCCCCTGAATTCTGCACTACCTAACCATTGTGACCATATTCACCGGTAAGTCACCTTTTCCTTTATAATTATATATATATATATATATATATATAATGTGTGTTGTGTGTAAGTGTAAGTGTGACTGATAAAAAGCAGAAACATTTTGTTGTATCAAAGATAACCTAGAGATAAGTTTGTTAACCATAATTGTCACTTTGACGTCAAACGACAACTCGTACAAAAGAGTAGAAGAGTTTTGGCAAAGTAGGGATTTAACCTTTGGTTTTTCACAAAGGTTATTAAAAATCACACACTTTAAACATGATCAACTGTTTTTTTTTTTGTTTTTTTTTTTTGTTCGCTTTTCTGTCTGTAATAAATTGTCAAATTAGTCTGAGATAAATCTCAGGTGTAAAAATAGAATGCTTATCATTTTTCGAGCTGTGATTTCAAAACTTTCACCAAAATATAGTTAAGTGCACCTCAAAAAAGAAAAAGAAAAAGAAAAAAAGGTAGATACGAAACCGATTAAAAGAAATGGATCTTATTTTAAAAGGAGTATTTAATTAAGTGATTACAATTTATAATGCATATAAAACCATAATTCTTTTAATAATCTATTTATAAGGAGTTTGCACTTTATAACTTTACAGACTAAACTAGGGCCATATGAAGTGTAAATTCAACTGGAGTCTGTATAGTTTTACCAACTATGACTGCACAGCCCTGTGTAGTTAAGTGATAATTTATACTGATTTTTTTTACAATCTATTTATAAGGAGTGTGCACTGTATAACTTTACTGACTTAACTAGGGTCATATAAAGTGTAAATTCAATTAGTTATTCTTTTTTCTGACTCCTCATTTGTGATGTGGTCTCTCTATGAGGTGCAGGGCTGTGGAGTCAGTAACACAAAACCTCCTACTCAGACTCCTCTTTATGTAATTAAGTGATTACAATTTATAATGCATATAAAACCATAATTCTTTTAATCTGTTTATATAGGAATTTGCACTGTATAATGTTATCACACAGATTCCAATGCTACTCATACACTGAGTTTACGAGGGCTGGTATCGAATCCAGAACCTTGTGGTTCTTAGTTGAACGCTCTACCGACTGAGCTAAACCAGCCCAAATGAAGAACAGTAGTGGTACTATTTAACCCATAGTTGGGGGAGGGGAATAAGGGAGTTCATACCTTTTTTTAAGCTGATCTATTTGGCTCAATGATGGGACTAACAGGTTCTATCGCTCTGGGGGTAGAGTGAAACTGGAAGTATTCATAATGAAGGGGTGACTCCACATTCCCCAGAGCTCCAAAACTGGAGCCTCACTACTGGATGCCGGTTAATGCCATGTCCAGGGTATCCCTTTTTAGGTGTCCTCGGTATGACACTGTTGGGAGACAAAATAGAATAGTCTCCCTTTTATATTGAGGGTGGGGTCATGTGACGAGGCAAACCTTAAAATCTCCCTCTTTGGCATTGGAAGCGACAAACATTGCCTTTTTGCATTCTCAGCAGCTATGTACATGGTGCCTATCTTTTGTTCCCAGACCTCGTAAAAAATAGTAAGTGGTTTCCACCCCTTTGTTTTTATAAATCTTTCTTATGTTCCTTGAACAACTTTTGTAGTTTGGGATGGGAACTGTGTTCCCTCTTTGTATAATGTATAATTAAATAGACCATATGAGCTTTAGGCACCCCTTCCGCGATCTCGACTCACAAGGACACTTTTCTCATTTACACCGTTAAAATCCGTTTGTTTGTTAGGGGGTTAGGGTTAGGGGTTAGTTTTATAATTTAAAAAAAAAAAAACCTAAAAATCGTCTGTTAACAATTAACCGGATTTTGACGGTGTAAATGGAAAAAATGTCCCCACGAATCGAGATTGCAAAAGGGATTCATTAAATGTTATATTGTATTAATTGTCTTGTCTTTTTCCCTACCGATATTCTGTGTTAGGTTATCCTCTTTTGGATAACCTAATGCATCATAAGAATACAAGTGTTAGCTACGAGTTAACACACCCTAATTCTTATAACAGTAAACTGCAGGAATACAGTCAGTGTTGGGTAAATACGGATGTAATGGTTAGCAATCTAGTCTCGCAGATCCATTACTACTGAATATAGAGTTCAATCCTCACTGGATGCCCCATACTTGCCATCTTGTGTAACATCGTAGCGAATGGGCTGGGTAAATAAGGACATCCCATTGTGGTGTAATGGTTAAAAGCTAGTCTCCAGATCTATTTGTTGGAATATTTTAGTATATAAGGTGTGCTTTAATTCCCCACCTCTATTTATAGACTAGCCATGGTTATGTGATTGACTCCTGTAGCCAATAACTAGCAATACTGCGTGACTGATAAAGTATTTACCCCCCCATATTGGTCATAATTACAACGGCGCTCACTGATGACGGACATAGGATTATCGTAGGACTCTTTACCAGGAACTGAGAACTCTTTACCAGAGTAACCAAAGGATTCATTATCGAAGGACTTTATACCAGTAACTGAGAAAACTTTGGAAACCAGAGGATTCACATTATCGAAAGACTCTTTATGAAGGATCCAATTCCACCAGATAAGCGCTTCTGCTTTAAGGCCAATGAATGGCCCTTAAAAACGTAACACTATTACTACTGAATAGCGACTTTGATCCTCTCTTGATGTCTCATACTTGCAACCTTGTGTCACATCCTACCTGTGACGAATGGGTTGATTAAATAAGGGCATCCCATTGTGGTATAATGGTTAGAAAGTAGTCTTGCAAAGAAGCTAGTCTCGCGGATCCATTCTACTGAATTGTGAGTTTGGGTGGTGAAAGGGTAGGTTAAGAAAAGGGCGTCCCATCGTGGTGTAATTGCTTAGCAAGCTAGTCTCACGGATCCATTATTACTGAATAGTGAGTTTGATTATCTGGGATGTCCCATACTATCAATCATGGAGTATTTAATGACTTTGGAAGATTTGCTTGCTTGATCATTTGGTTTAATGGCATATCAACTGTTGTGGGTTATTTACAAGGCTGTGGTGTCAGAACACAAAATCTTTGACACCAGCTCCTCGTCCTACGCGTGGCAAATGGGCTGGGCAGAGATGCTGATAGGTACACGTCCTGCGTCCCTGACACACAAAAATCATATTCCAGCGTCCCAGTGTTTTTGTTTTTTCTTCCCTCACCATTTCAAGCTAACTGTAAATACATTTCAATAGTTTCTTAGAAACGGTTTACGCAGGATAGGTTAAAAGGTAGAAGTTAGACAGCTTTAGTTATTTCCCCAGTTCATGAATAAAAACTCTACAATTTATTAAGAAACTTTAGTTGGGACCCATAAATTTTCCCGGGTCTCATTCAAAGCAAATATGTAAGCATCCTGCGTCCCTGATGCACAAAAATCTAAAAGGACTCAGTAAAATCGTATCCATGCGCCCCAGTGTTTTTCTTTTTTCTTCCCTCACCATTTCAAGCTAACTGTAAATACATTTCAATAGTTTCTTAGAAACGGTTTACATAGGTTACAAGTAGGAGTTAGATGGCTTTAGTTGGGACCCATAAATTTTGCCGGGGTCTCATTCAAAGCAAATATGTGCATCCCAGGATGCACTAAATGAAAAAGATATCAGCATCACTGGTTGTGTAAATATCTACATTGTCAAAGCAACAATTACAAGGATGGTTAAGGATTCAGTTATTTTTGTGTGTACATGTGTGTTGTATACATGTTTGTGTGTTTATACATGTTTGTGTGTACATGGGTTTGTGTGTGTTTGTGTGTTGTTTGTGTGTACATGTGTGTTTGTGTGTCCATATGTTTATGTGTGTGTGTATACATGTTTGTTTATGTGTGTGTGTATACATGTCTTTTCGTGTGTGTGTGTACATGTGTGTTTGTTTGTGTGTACATGTGTTGTGTACATGTTTATGAATGTGTGTGTACATGTTTATGAATGTGTGTGTACATGTGTGTTTGTGTGTACATGTGTTGTGTACATGTTTGTGAATGTGTGTGTACGTGTGTGTTTGTTTGTGTGTACATGTCTGTTTGTTTGTGTGTACATGTCTGTTTGTTTGTGTGTACATGTGTACATGTTTGTGAATGTGTGTACATGTTTGTTTATGTGTGTATGTGTACATGTTTGTGTATGTGTTTACCTTGTCAAGGCAACAATTACAAGGATTGCTAATTAATTTAGTTATTTTGTGTGTGTGTGTGTGTTTGTGTACATATCTTTGTGTGTGTGTGTGTGTGTACATGTGTGTACCTTGTCAAGGCAGCAATTACAAGGATTGCTAATGATTGAGTTATTTTGTGTGTACACGTGTGTATACACGTGGGTTTGTGTCTTGTTATATTAATCCATCCATCATTTAATCCAGCACTGAAAATTGTGTGATGTTGGATTAATACCATTTTTTTTCTTTCTCATCTGATGGTGGTGTAAGGTGAGGTAGGCCATCTCCTAATCTGATAGGTAACTACCTCATCCTACCTGTAAAATACCTGTACGTCTCTATAAGTTGGATAATAATAAGGAAGGGGGGGGGCACGAGGCAAACAAAAAAGAAGCAATGTTTACTTGAATAGCAAGTAAGTGAGCTAAATATATTGATTTGTGTCGGGGGGAATTGATAATTTCTGCTGCTAAAGATGAATGGCTGTGCATAAAAAGAATCGGTTCAATGGAGGTTTTTTTTTTTCTTTACTAAGCTTTGTATGGCACAAGGTTTCTATTATTTACTTTTACAGAGATGTTGATAGGTACACGTTCTGCGTCAGGGACACACACACACAAAAATCTAAAAGGACGCAGTAAAATCATATCCATGCATCCCAGTGTTTTTCTTTTTTCTTCCCACACCATTTCAAGCTAACTGTAAATACATTTCAATAGTTTCTTAGAAATGAATTACACAGGATAGTGAATGTGTGTATATATATTTACTTTATTGTAATTGTTTTATTTTCATAGTTTCCTCCAGACATACATAGACACAACTGCCCTATATATATATTTGCAGGTAGGTTGCACCCTTAATTTGTGATGTGCCTTAGCTCTGGTGTTAAACTGCATCTAATGGGTAAATTCCAATTTGGAGCTTTGGGGAGTGTGGAGTACCCCTTCATCGCCATTACTCAAAGGTTCACTCTGACCCAGAATGGTAGTACCTGTTAGGGTCCCATCTATGGGTTAAATAGAAGAAAATGCGGAGAGGATGATAGGTATGTGTCCTGCATCCCTAGCACCTAAAAATCTAAAAGGACCCATAAAATCATATCCCTGCATCTCGGTGTTTTTCTATTTTCTTTCCCTCACCATTTCAAGCGAACTTTAAATACATTTCAATAGTTTCCTAGAAATGAATTACACAAGATAGTTACAAGGTAGGAGTTAGACTGTTTAGTTGTTTCCCCAGATCATAAATAAAACCCTACAATTTATTAAGAAAGAACCACTGGCCCTCACTAACTCAGCAAATGAATAGCACAGGTGTGAGGTAAAGTGGGGAGCTGATGGTGTGCCGCTCCACCTTGAATGCAAAACAATCTCCCTGCTTTAGCACTAGTTAAAAGAGAAAATACTACCTTTCTGTCTGACTGATACTAACACTAGGCCACTCCATATACTTTACTACTTGAATGTCATATACAGGGTATCCACAAAGTCTTGAAACAGTGTCTTTGAATGTTTGAGATGAGGCTTGATGATTAGTATTATCTGCGTTATTCGACTATTGTCCCCATCTTCATTGTTATTTTTACGTTTCGGCCTATATGCCTCCGGCCTTCTTCAGGTATTTCTTGTCGGACTTGGAACCTTCTTTTTGAACTAGGGAACTTTCTTGTCGTAATCGGGAGCCATCACGGAACTTTGAACCTAACCTTATTTATTATACCTCTGTGGACTAAATAAAGGGTTAGGTTCAAAGTTCCGTGATGGCTCCGATTACGACAAGAAAGTTCCCGAATTCAAAAAGAAGGTTCCTTAGTCCGACAAGAAATACCTGAAGAAGGCTGGAGGCATATCGCTGAAACGTTATACAAATAACAATGAAGATGGGACAATAGTCCAAATAACGCAGATAAATAGTCTTGAAACAGTTTCAAATTTGAACATTTAATAACTCACATTGTATATATATATATATATATATATATATATATATATATATATATACCTTCAGAGATGCTGATAGGTATGTGTCCTGTGTCCCTGACACCAAAAATCTAAAAAGGCGCAGTAAAATCATATCCATGCATCCAGTGTTTTTGTTTTTTCTTCCCTCACCATCCATAAAACTAACTGTAAATACATTTTAATAGTTTGTTAGAAATGAATTACACCGGATAGGTTACAAGGTAGGAGTTAGATGGTTTTACTTGGGACTCCTTCAAAGCAAATATGTACATCCCAGGACGCATTAAATCAAAAAGCTATCAGCTTCACAGAATTTATTTATTTACTCGCAGGACCTGTGATATACCACAGTATGGTGATTTATTTATTACAAAATTCATATGTAACTTTTTTTTTTCCAATTCCTTTTAATTTTACGTTTGACATTTAAGCAATGCAAGACCATTTGGAGTGTTCATTTTTAAAATTGGCTGAAATAAAGATGGGACAAATAATAAATCTGCGATTAAGTGACACCAGATAATCAGGATTAACATTTTTGCATTGCATCTTGAACAATTTGGATGGTCTCATTTTTAACCAGAGGGTGTTGCAGGATAATAATGGATTTAGAAACACCAGTATTATTTATTTATTCATTTTTAATAATATAGTCAAAATTGATTCAAAGATTGGAAATACTGTCTTCAAAGATGGAGACGTAGAAAATGATTTATTCTATTGTTTTTAAGTATAGTTTGGCATAAGGCCACTTAATTGAGGCATCTTGCAAAATATTTTTTCAGCATTGTATGACACAAGGCCACTATTTACATTTAGCAAAAACAAAATTAAAGTTTAATATAGTCAAGATAGATTTTGACAAGAATCAAAAAATTGAAGACTTAGAAAATATTTATTCTGTTGTTTTAAGTATAGTTTGGCATAAGGTCACATAAATGGGGCATCTTGCAAAATATTTTTTCAGCATTGTATGACACAAGGCCACTATTACATTTAGAAAAAACAAAATTAAGTTTAATATAGTCAAGATAGATTTTGACAAGAATCAAAAAAATTGAAGACTTAGAAAATATTTTATTCTGTTGTTTTTAAGTATAGTTTGGCATAAGGTCACATAAATGGGGCATCTTGCAAAAATATTTTTTCAGCATTGTATGACACAAGGCCACTATTTACATTTAGCAAAAACAAAATTAAAGTTTATATAGTCAAGATAGATTTTGACAAGAATCAAAAAAATTGAAGACTTAGAAAATATTTATTCTGTTTTTTAAGTATAGTTTGGCATAAGGTCACATAAATGGGTCATCTTGCAAAATATTTTTTCAGCATTGTATGACACAAGGCCACTATTTACATTTAGAAAAAACAAAATTAAAGTTTAATATAGTCAAGATAGATTTTGACAAGAATCAAAAAAATTGAAGACTTAGAAAATATTTTATTCTGTTGTTTTTAAGTATAGTTTGGCATAAGGTCACATAAATGGGTCATCTTGCAAAATATTTTTCAGCATTGTATGACACAAGGCCACTATTTACATTTAGAAAAAACAAAAATTAAAGTTTAATATAGTCAAGATAGATTTTGACAAGAATCAAAAAAATTGAAGACTTAGAAAATATTTTATACTGTTGTTTTAAGTATAGTTTGGCATAAGGTCACATAAATGGGTCATCTTGCAAAATATTTTTTCAGCATTGTATGACACAAGGCCACTATTTACATTTAGCAAAAACAAAATTAAAGTTTAATATAGTCAAGATAGATTTTGACAAGAATCAAAAAAATTGAAGACTTAGAAAATATTTTATTCTGTTGTTTTTAAGTATAGTTTGGCATAAGGTCACATAAATGGGTCATCTTGCAAAAATATTTTTTCAGCATTGTATGACACAAGGCCACTATTTACATTTAGAAAAACAAAATTAAAGTTTAATATAGTCAAGATAGATTTTGACAAGAATCAAAAAAATTGAAGACTTAGAAAAATTTTATTCTGTTGTTTTTAAGTATAGTTTGGCATAAGGCCACCTAAATGGGACATCTTGCAAAATATTTTTTCTGTCGTGTATGGCACAAGGCCACTGTTTATTTACTTTTTTTTTCTTTTTAAGTTTTAATGTTTAATATAGTCAAAATAGATTCAAAGATTAGAAATGTCTATAAAAATTGGAAACCTAGAAAATTTTTTATTCTGTTGTTTTTAATAATCATTTAGTTTGGCACAAGGCCACATAAATTGGGCATCTTGAAAAATATTTTTAATGTTTTGTATGGCACAGGGCCACTATTATTTACGTTTTTTTTTATTTTTATTTTTTTAAAAAGTTTAATACAGTCAAAATAGATTCAAAGATTGGAAATGCTGTCTCCAAAAATTGGAAATGTAAAAAATGTTTTATTCTGTTTTTAATTTAGGCTGGCACAAGGCCACATAAATGGGGCATCTAGCAAAATATTTTTTCAGCTTTGTATGGCACAAATGTTTAAATGTTTAAAAGTTGAATATATTCAAGATAGATTCAGACCGGTAATACTGTTTCCAAAATTGGAGACCTAGAAAATGTTTTATTTTTAATTAGTTATTTACCTTGGTTACTTTGATACAAAGCCGCATAAATGGAGTGACTTGCAAAATAGTTATTTTCTAAACTTTGTCACTAAACAAAGCCACTATTATTTACAAGTGAACAAAAAATTCTTTTAATGTTTAGTATCGTTGGGTACTGGCAATTTTAAATTTACTTACTAACCATGTTATCAGACTTTGATAACTTAAGACCAAATTCTAAATTTTGTTACCTCCTACCCCCCACCCCAAACAAACATTTAGCTTTTTCTATAGTCATATATACACACACATACACACACAGATGCTCATGGGTATGTGTCCTGCGTCCCTGACGCATAAAAATCATAACCGTGAGTCCCAGTGTCTTTTTTTTTTTTTTTCCATCCCCCACAATTTCAAGCTAACTGTAAATACATTTCACTATTTTCTTGGAAACAAATTACACTGTATGGGGTACAAGGTAGGGGTTAGATGGCTTTAATTGTTCCTAGATAAAAACTTATCAATTTATTAAGAAACTTTAGTTGGGACCCATCAAATTTCCTGGGGACTCATTCAAATAAAATCCGTGCGTTCCAGGACACACTAAATGAAAAAGCTATCAGTATCACTGTATATATATATATATATATATATATATAATATATATATATATATATATATATTATATATATATGTATATGGAGAATTTACTAAACTAATAGACTATGCAAGCTGTTGCATTATGGTAGGTGTCCATTTGTGTTCTTTTAATTAATTTTTTTTTTCTTGCTTAATTAATATTTATGGGTGTGAGGGTGGTGTTGAAAAGTTCTCACCCCAACCAAGAAATGAATGACCTTGAGCCATGAAATATACATACAATTTCAGTGTATATATTATATCTGTATATATATATATATATATATATATATATACTATAGTGTGGGATTGTCACTGTTTCAGCTTTTACTGGAATGGTGTGCCAAAGTGCAGTATTATTGGGAGAGTGCTCAATATAAAAAAAGATAGAGCTATTATATAATATAATAAAATAAATATATAAAGGTTTTACATATCTATTTATTTGATAACAACACCACATACATACGCATAACATTTCATCCAATCATACGTCTGTTAAATTTTTTGTAATTTTCGATTTTCCTTGCATTTGAAACAACGTCACCTGAAGATTGTTTGCACTTACGCATGCATGAAACCAAATGGTTGTGACTGTTCCTTTGTCATCAAATAAATAGATATGTAAAACCTTTATATATTTATTTTATTATATATATATATATATATGAATTTAACATTTTGAAAAAACAATTAGTAATTATTATCTGCTGACAGAATCTGTTTTGACCGCTTAGTAGAAGGGTCATCATCAACGAGCAAAACATATGAAGGAAAGAAGGGATAAAAAACCGTTGGAAGAGAATAGGGTACAAACACACGCTGGAATGCTTGAATTTTTTAAAAATGCGTATACCTTTTCAAAAATAAAATAAATTTTATTTTTAAAAATCAGAAGCATTTTTAATCCAAAAATAAACTTAATAAATAACTTAATAGCTGAATTATATTTTGAACATTTTTGATAATCTCTTACACTTTTTTTATATATTTACACCAAACTCTTTTTGAGTTTATTTTTGGATTAAAAATGCTTCTGATTTTTAAAAATAAAATTTATTTTATTTTTGAAACAGTATACGCATTTTAAAAAATTCAAGCATTCCAGCGTGTGTTTGTACCCCCTATTCTCTTCCAACGTTTTTTTATCCCTTCTTTCCTTCATATGTTTTGCTCGTTGATGATGACCCTTCTACTAAGCGGTCGAAACAGATTCTGTCAGCAGATAATAATTACTAATTGTTTTTTCAAAATGTTAAATTCATTCTGTCAGATTAACTTCCATTTATTTACATATATATATATATATATATATATATATATATATATATGTCTATAATATGTATTTTTTTTTATTTAATGTAAAGCATGAGTGATGTGGGAAATAAATGAGAAACTGTGTTGGATATTATATACCGAGTTCCATTTTATTCCGTTCCAATATTTTGAAAGAATCACCTTTCTTTTACAAGGATTTTAAGTCCAAAAAATATATATTATATACATATATAACACACATTGTTCAAAGGATAAATAAAGGAAAGAAAATGTTGAAGGGATAAAATTGATTTGAGTTACCAACACGTGTTTCGACCAGGAATTTGTTCATGTACAAATATATTCTATTTTGTGTACATGAACAAACACTTGGCTGAAACATGTGTTGGTAACTCAAATTAAATCAATTTTATCCTTTCAACATATCGCCGGATTCATTTCCATTTTCAAATTATACGCATATATATATATAATGAGGAAGGGCCGGTGTTGCTTTTTATAAACCGTCGAGAGAAAGGCCCCGAAACGGTTTGCACACTCTCTCCTGATGAGCCCATTCAGTTTGTAAACATCTTTTGTTTTTTTCATTTTATCATATTCATATATATATATATATATATATATATATATATATATATATATATATATATATATATAATATATTAATCATATTTTGTATATATTTGTATGGAAGTTAATCTGCTACCATATTGGTTTCATGCTCTTTAAACTTGCTTGTTCAAGCAGAGCAATCTTCAGGCATACAATATATACAAAAAAATACATATTTATTTATTATTAATATTGCTCTGTCACAGATATTGAGCACTCTCCTAATAATACTGTATATATTGGCTTTCTACCGTCTCATCAAGTGAGTAGTGTTAATCGTACGCTGTGGTAATATAACACACACACACACTCACACACACACAGATACATATATATATATATACTGAAAATTAGACTCCTCAGATATATATATATATATATATATATATATTAAAGAAATGGATACAATAGAAACCTACTCGAGTTTCATCGTTAGAATCATCAGGGTTAAATCCACTGAATTAATTGAGTTACGATTAATTAATTGAGCTGCAATTAATCGGTAACTCGATTAATTCAGTGGATTTAACCCTGATGATTCTAACGATGAAACTCGAGTAGGTTTCTATTGTATCCATTTCTTTAATAAATTTGCTCTACTTTGTATTGAGCACTTTGTATTTGTTTTATCATGGACTTAACCCCTGGATCCTGTGCACCTCCAACGATCGTGCCCATATTCACCGGTAAGCCACCCTTTTTATATATATATATTATATATATATATATATTACATTATTTTCATAAATACATTTAGGTATATGAGGCTATTGAACAGTTGTGGCTCCACCTCTTTAGTATATCACCCCATCTACACTCTGTTGACCCCCAGACAGCCTACTCATTTCAAAAATCATTTTTATTGGCTAAAATTTGTTAGCTCTGAAACCATCGTCTGGGGACACCCGAGATGAGACTGAATTACTGTATCATCAGGGAAAATCAAGAGGCATAGCACTATGATGGGCATGATGAACTGAAAGATATTCTCAAGTCATTCAGGACTGTTATTATAAACATTGCCTGATAGAATTCAAAGAAAAGTACCTTTTGTGGGGCCTTTATGTATAGTACTCTTTAGAAATTACTGCCCATGAGTATTTGAATGAACACTTGATCTGTTGTTCGTTATTTAAGATTGCTGGTACGATTGAATATTTCAAGCAAGTGGAGGGTTGGTTAACTTACTAAGTTTGGCAATAATCCCAAATAACAACGTGAATTCGCTATTTCAATATATATATATATATATATATATATATATATATATTCGATTGATTTTGAAAAGATTTTGGAAGCATAGCAAAGAATTAAAAAAAAAAAAGATAATCTTTGTATGGCACAAGGCCACTATTATTTACATTTATTTATTTATTTTTAAAAAGTTTAATATAGTCAAAATAGATTCAAATATTGGAAATGCTGTTTCCAAAATTGGAAACCTAGAAAATGTTTTATTCTGTTGTTTTTAAGTATACTTTGGCATAAGGCCACATAAATGGGTCGCTCTGTAGGCTGGAACTTTAGAATACACCAACTGCACCTCTGCAGAGGGGTAAGACTACCCTAATGAAGCCACCTGTTGGCAGTGGGTGGCAACCCATGATGCTTAAGGATGAAACCCAGTCCATGACATGCAACACTCCACTTTGGCCCTTACCTAGGTTAGAGGGGCGGTCGGCTGGCCACGTCAAGCTCTAGATTGCTTCAACCCTATTGCCCTTATGGCAAGCTCCAACCCTTTTATCATATATGTGCTAGAAGGAGGTGGCTGAGGGTCATCATGTCCTTGGAACGATGTTAAACTCTATCTGATGGTGAGGTTCCAGTTCTGGAGGTTTGGGGAATGTGGGGCACACCTTCATCACCATTACTCCCAAGTCCACTCTGACACGGGTTAAATAGAAAAATGTGTTTATAAAGAAAAGAAAAAAAATTGAGTATCCATTAAGAATGAATTTATTTCAAAACTTTGTCGGCATTAAGTGACCCACCGAAGTTGATATGCCATAAAACAAACCAAACCAAACCAAACCACATAAATGGGGCATCTTGCAAAATATTTTTTAAGCTTTATATAGCACAAGGCCACTATTATTTACATTTAAAAAAAAATTTTTCTAAAGTTTAACTTACTAAATTTGGCAAAAATCCCAGATAGGAATGCGAGTTCACTATTTCAATATCCTCGATTGATTTAAAAAAAAAAAAGATTTTAGAAGGCTAGCAAAGATAAAAAAAAATTAAATTTAGAAAAAAAAAAATTTGATTTTATATAAAAAAGAAAGAAAAAACCCAAAATGAAATTTAAAAAAAAAAAAAGATTTTTTTTTCTGCAGATATCTAGCTTGCATTCTATAGATTTTTTCGGACTATTGTCCTCATCTTTATTATTATTATATGCACAATGTTTCTGCCAATGTGCCCTCTGTCCTTCTTCAGGTGATTCTTGTTGAACCTGGGAACAAGCCTCATATTATAAATTCAGACAAATAACAGCTATTTATTTTTTTCTTCTCCTAGACTGGTTGCCTTGTTGAGGCTAAAGAATCCAGTCTGCTCTATTATTTACCCATAGCTCCAGGCAGGCCCCAACACTAACTTTTTTCATGACCGTCCCGAACGAAAATTATCAACCGTCTTGAATGGGGTTTGGACCGTTCCGAAATCAAAATATTTTTGTTCAATTCATTAGCATCATCTATACTTGTCAGTCATCTGTAGCATAATAACATGTAATAAAACATTAAGAAAAGCTGAAGCAGTGATAATTCTTGATATTTGGACAAAAAATTCATTTTCTAGTGTGTTTGAGCTAAAAAGAATACTTTTTTTACTTTAAGTTACCCTGAGTAGGGTTAATAGTACATAATTCAGTCCTTTTAAACTATCTCCCTCCACCATTATTCATTACATGGCTTTGAGAATAGACCTGCGGTACCGTAGCCTCATTTTGGAGTCAGCATTCGGGCAATCACTGGACGGCTATTATTGGAATGTAGTACTAACTTTTAGGAAAAAATTTTACCGTCCCCAGCAAACTGTCCTGGATGACGTATTGATCGTCCCGGATGTAATTTTTATCGTCCCTGGGACGACGGGACAACATTAGTGTCAAGCCCTGGCTCCTTGGAAAACAACTGTAAATGATTTAATCAAAGATGACAAATTATTCTTGTGTGTGTGTGTGTGTGGTGTTTTTCATGGAAAATTAAAAAACGTTTGACTTTAAATTGAAAAAAAGAATTTTGATAAATAAAACAAACATTATAAAAAATAAGATAAGAAAAACGTAAAAAAAATAAATCTTTTTTCTTCCTGATCAAATGCCTTATGTTATGCTTTCTACAAGGATGGCTTTGGCATTAAATAACCCATGAATGTTGAGATGCCATTAAACAGAAAAAACAAACCATTGATATGTTATCATATGCTGATTTGGTGGGGACTAATGCCTAGGTGGGTGTTCTACCAACTGAGCTAATCCGCCACCCCGTTTTTTTTATAAAACATTAAAAAGATAAGTTATTTTCTATTTCTCTGAATGTTTGAGATGAGTCTTGATGATTAGTATTATCTGCGTTATTCGGACTATTGTCCTCATCTTCATTGTTATCTGTTCAACGTTTCGGCTGATATGCCCTCCAGCCTTCTTCAGGTATTTCTTGTCGGACTCGGGAACCTTCTTCTCGGACTCGGAAGGTTCCCGATTACGACAAGAAAGTTCCTGAGTCCGAAAAGAAGGTTCCCGAGTTCAACAAGAAATACCTGAAGAAGGCTGGAGGGCATATCAGTCGAAACGTTGTACAGATAACAATGAAGATGAGGATAATAGTCCGAATAATGCAAATAATACTAAGTTTGTTTCTTTTTGTTTTTTGTTTTTTAATTGTTTGTGTTTTTCTTTCATTTGTACACAACAATTTGTTCTTAATAAATGACCGTCAAAATAT
This sequence comes from Doryteuthis pealeii, assembly GCA_023376005.1. Classification (NCBI taxonomy): domain Eukaryota; kingdom Metazoa; phylum Mollusca; class Cephalopoda; order Myopsida; family Loliginidae; genus Doryteuthis; species Doryteuthis pealeii. Next base: position 58,395,771 of record CM042164.1, read on the forward strand.
TTGTCTCTCTAGTTTGTGACATTTAAAAGATATCTTTTTAAACTTAATTCTGTTCAAAATTACAAACAGGTTTACTTTACATCTCTAGAAAAAGAGGAAGAAAAGTCACGAGCTGACATTTTTAAAATGTTTTTAAAAGGACAGTTACATTGGTGGAGTTGCCATTTATTCTACAGAGAAAGTATTTCTCCAAGATTTGTCTTAGTCTAACTCGGTGCTTCTCAACAAAGATCCATATGGTCTCTGGCAGTCCATATAAGATTTTTTGGAGTTCACACAAACAAAATAGTAAGTGGGTGGGGTCTACAATGATTTTTTAGTGATCAATATATTTATGACTTATTTTATGAGTAAATATTCATTTTTCTTAGAAATAGATTTGTGCAATAGATTAGTTTTACTTCTACAATACGCACATTTTTTAATCAATCTTTTGATACAATTCCTGATGATATGTAATTATAGAAATACAATAGGATTTTTTAAACATCAAATTGCTATGGGGGTCCAAAATAGGAATTAAAGGGGTCCATACGAGGTGTGTCTGAAAAGTAATGAGACTGTTGTCACAAACAATTCATTTAAAATCCAAACAACAAACTAAATGTTTTCTCTTCTAAAGGAGTCCCCCCTCTTGAATCTAATGCACTTTCCCATCCTACTCTGTCACACTTCTCAGCCCTGCAGGAAGGATTTTTCTGGTATGTCTCTCAGCTCCATTGTTACGGACCTCTTGATGGCCTCAATGCATTCAAAACGGGCCCCCTTGATGAGCCGCTTCAGCTTGGGGAAAAAGAAAAAAGTCACAATTTGTCCTGGCACAACTATTGTTCCTTCCCGTGCACTTCCAAAGCTGAAGGGGCTCATCAAGGGGACCCATTTTGAATGTGTTGAGGCCATCAATAGGTCTGTAACAACAGAGCTGAGGGACATACCAGAAGAATACTTTGGAGGAGAAAACATTTGGTTTGTTGTTTGGATTTTAAATGAATTGTTTGTGACAACAGTCCCATTACTTTTCAGACACACCTCGTAGATTGACTTTCTTTCAATATAAACACTTTGTTGGTTTTTTTTTAAGTAAACAATGTATTGTACTTTGGTCTCCTTGCAAACAAACCAGATATTTTATCTTTTTTTTTTATTTTGTTTTTCATTTTGGAAATTAGGAATCCAATTTATGGCGGAAGGGGCTATATTGATTTGATTATTTTGAAACTTAATTAAAATGGACTCTTCCTTATATATTATATATATAGTCATCAGGGCGGCCTAATGTCGGTGTCAGCCAGGCAACGGGGGAGTCTATCCCCTTTTCACTAGCGCTAGACCAGTCTGGTCGATGAGTCCATTTCCTATGACTGTAACCATTACACCACACTCCTCCATCCCATATTAAGTAATTTCTTTGTATTCTTAATGTATGTTAATAATGATACAGAGATGATGTGGTATTGGAGTTGGCGGCGGGGGGTGGGGGTCTCAAAGATCACAATTCAATTGCGTAACTGTTGGTATTTCCTTTTTTTTTTCTAACTAAAAAAAATGTTCATAAACAGATGTTTAAAAATTTAGGTCATGTTAAAATAACATTGTTAAAAAGTTATTGTTTTCGACTTACAAAATAATGCCTTTTGTCATTTAGGCAACTTGATATCTTTTTTTTAATTTATCATATACTAGAAGTGGCTACCTGGCGTTGCCGGGTAGAAGTGGTGGGGGCAGTTAGTCTCGCCAATCCAATATTCAATAAATAGTTATTGAGTCATTCTTCGGTCAATTGCTGCCCCCCACCCCCACCCGTTAGGTGTTTACCCTTCCAAACTTTAACTTTTGTTCTTATTTCTTTTTCTTCTCTTTCTCCAGAAATTTGATTACTGATTTCTTTTCAATCCCCAAATTCCCCATAGCCCATAATGATTACGCTACAGTATTCTAAAGCCCCAACTGACAGGGCTGTGTGAATAAGAAAGGATGAGGGAGATACTAGGAGAAGCAGAGGCACTTTGAACATCCAAACTTGCCTATCTCACTTTAATAACCTCCTCTTGATTTTTTTTTTTTCTTTCTTTAAAATACGTTGGTACAATATAACACAGTAAAGCTTGTTACTGGTTTCTGTGAGATAATATTGACACTTCTATGTAGGCGACCAATCCCCCGTACCCAGAAAGACCCTGCATAGTTCAGTGATGATTTACTCAGAAAAAAAGGAAGGGAATTCAATATTTGCCTCACCCTTCCCATAATGTAAGTGTTGGGTAAGGATCTTAATCCATTGTTGAATATTTCTGAGCTTTCATCTTTAAAACATTAATCTTCTGACACAAGGTCATAAAGGTAGATAGAAAGAAAATATATATATGTGTATATATATATATATATATATATATATATATATAAGTTAAAGAAAGGAAATGAATCCGACAGTATGAGTATGAAAAGGTGGAATGAAAACATCACACAATGCTGTTAAAGAGAAAACAATTTATAATATAATGTTTTCTCTTTAACAGCATTGTGTGATGTTTTCATTCCACCTTTTCATACTCATACTGTCGGATTCATTTCCTTTCTTTTAACTTATATATATGTGTGTGTGTGTGTGTGTGTGTATACACCGCAAAAAAGAATATTTGACGTCATATTTCAAACTGTTCATTTTTTCAACGTTCTTTTTTCTCAGACTTCAAATTTTAAACAGACCGATAAACAAGGACTCTTACTCGCCTTTCTCCTTATTCTGAAATAAAAAAATTTTTTTATCACCTTCACACACACATATATATAAGTTAAAAGAAAGGAAATGAATCCGACAGTATGAGTATGAAAAGGTGGAATGAAAACATCACACAATGCTGTTAAAGAGAAAACAATTTATAATATAATGTTTTCTCTTTAACAGCATTGTGTGATGTTTTCATTCCACCTTTTCATACTCATACTGTCGGATTCATTTCCTTTCTTTTAACTTATATATATGTGTGTGTGTGTGTGTATACACCGCAAAAAAGAATATTTGACGTCATATTTCAAACTGTTCATTTTTTCAACGTTCTTTTTTCTCAGACTTCAAATTTTAAACAGACCGATAAACAAGGACTCTTACTCGCCTTTCTCCTTATTCTGAAATAAAAAATTTTTTTATCACCTTCCACATACCAACAAAAAGCCCTGAAGATGATCTAATTAATAGATCGAAACACTGTAGCGTCGGCCAATAAACTCACCACTTAACTCATTTAAACGTGTTTTTTCAATTTATTCAGTCTGATTCACTTCCTTTTATTCACACACACACACACATATATTTATTTATTTATTTATCTATAATTAATAATACAATTTAAAAGTCTGTCCTACCATTGGTTTCTGAATAACACTTTTTTGGTGTTATTCGTCGTCAGAGGCGTTGACTTTTTCTAATATATATATATATATAGTCAGATTCTTGCCCTGATGAGCTACTAAGCGAAACTATTAGTAGGTATATCTAACTTATTAGGATAACTTTACTATTTGCTCTATTCAGGTATTGAGCACTTTTTACATTTTAGCTTTAGATATTCCTAGCGGCTTATATATATCATATATATACACACACACACACAACATATATATATATATATATATATATATATATATATATATATATTTTTTTTTTTATAGTATCTTTGAAGCATTGTGCGTATGTGTAATATAAAGATTTTTGAAGGCAATTTACAATGCAATATGTGTTGAAAATTATATTTATTTAACTTTCTTTTCTTTTTTTTTTTAATTCTAAATATTTTTGGAAATAAAATTCCATCATCAGAGTTATTGAAAGTACTAGGTGTTTTTTTATAGTACTTATCTGATGATGGAATTTTATTTCCGAAAATATTTAGAATTAAAAAAAAAGAAAAGTTAAATATAATTTTCAACACATATTGCATTGTAAATTGCCTTCAAAAATCTTTTATAATATATTATTTTATATATAATTTTTTTTTTTTGGCCAACTGTTAATCGATTATTTTTCGTTGAAGCGACCCTTGGTCTTTTCTTTTTTTTTTTTTTTTCATTTATTTTATTTTTTCCCCCAGGTGAAGTTTGGTAGTATATTTTTACTAACAAATTATTTGCCTTTTTTTTTTCTTATCGCAAGGTTTTACTAATAGGATTAGTATATATATTATATATATATATATATATATATATATATATATATATATCATATTTGATGGCTTATGAGATGCAGTGTCTTAATAATAAGACATCCCTCAATTTTGGGCAGGCATTTTTTAAGAGATAAAAATTAAGCAGGTTTAAACTACAATGAGGTGTGAATACCTATAAAACCTAAAAATGATCTGATTGTGGGGGGGGAGGGCTATGAATGTCGTGAGAAAACCCTTCTCCTGACATTTGTAGCCCCTCCCCCCCATTATCAGGTCATTCTAAAAACTTTAGTATTTCTGTCGCACCCTGTATTATTTATGCATTTTTTTCGCAGAGTACCATGTTGCCCCCCTAAAATAAGACCTAGCATGATTTTTCAGGTTTATTTTGATATAAGCCCTCCCCTTAGAATAAGCCGTAGCTGAGAATGACAGACAGACAAAGAAATAAACATTCTTCACAATAACATCATGCGACACAATCACTTGACATACCCTGAAAATAATCCATAGTGTTATATTTCGGAGGGAAAATTTATATCAGCCCCGTGTGAGAGAGAGAGTAAAATCAAGATTATTATTCTTATCTTCAAGTTTCTCCAAGTTTTCGGGTCCCTTTCTTGTGCCAGATGAGCGGTCGGAGAGGTCCCTCCAATCAATCGGCTGGTCACGTCAAGCCCTAGCACCTATATGATTGTCCCTACCCTATTGCCCTTATGGCAAGCCCCAACCCTTTCTATCATATGGCTATCGTCACCCACAGAATGCGAAGGGGATTTTAACTGTTTTAATACACACATCTGTATGTATGTAAAGGCCATCATAGAGTGCTTCATCCCTTTTATAGGAGAGCGCTGCATTTAGTTGGCGGTCATCAGCGAAATCCCCTCCAAAGTGTTCAACCCCAGGGAGATGGGAACATATATATATATATGCTGATAGGTACACGTCCTGTGTCCCTGACGCAGTAAAAATCTAAAAGGACGCAGTAAAATCGTAAACATGCGTTCCACTTTTTTTCTTCTTTCTTTCTTCACCATTTCAAGCTAATTGTAAATACATTTCAATAGTTTCTTAGAAATGAATTAATTACACAGGATAGGTTACAAGGTAGGAGTTAGACGGCTTTAGTTGTTTCCCCAGATCATTAATAAAAACCCTACAATTTATTAAACTTTAGTTGGGACACATCAAATTTCCCAGGGACTTGTTCAAAGCAAATATGTGTGTCCCAGGAAACACTAAATCAAAAAGCTATCAACATCACTATATATGTATATATTTTGAAGGCTTTCACAATCAAAGTCATGCAACATTTCGAACGATTACCATGATCGTATTTCGGATAAGTTACGTCCCACAATTTCGAAAGAAAATTAACGGCTAAAAAACGCCAAATCCGTTCACTTCATTTAATTACTTTTTTGCCCTCATATACAACATTTCATCTTTTTTTTTCTCCAGACCGTCTTGTAATTACCTTGAAAAATAGTGAAGGTTCACCCGAAATATCGGAATAGATTAAACCGGGAACAGAGCAACGGTTGAATATATAAAAATTCTGATTTTTGTTCTGTTTTTCTTGTTTTTGTTCTTTATTCCAATTCTTCAAAAGACCAAACAAACAACGTTCACAAGAACATAACACATAACAATATATACTAGCAAATATATGCACCCTCCGGGTGCAAGTATTTAAGTTTTAATGTAATAAAATATATTAAATTAGAAAGGCTAATGAAACTAAATAAGCATGCAGATAAAAATATTTGAAACAGAGGGGGGGGGGTATAATCGAAAAATAGAACAACTGAAACTTACTCTTCTATCACTCCTGTCTTTCATTGTTATTTTTTCTAATTTAAGTATTTAGTTAAAAGAGGAAGTAAAGAATAAAATATTTTTTCTTGTTAATGGATTTTATTTAAGATTCATTGAAGAGATTTTTTAAAATAAAATTCATTGAAGAGATTCATTAAAATAAAACCAAACGGTTAGAGATCAATAATACTAAGCACATATTTATTAAAGTCGATTTTTTTTTATATCAATATGCAAATTAGCCTTCCCCTTCACACTGTAAACTGCTATTTTGTTGTATATATAAATGGAATTGTATGTTGTTAGTATGTAGATATGGTTAACAGTATTAATAATGTAAAACAATTTTATTAATAATAGGTTAAAATAAAAATAAAATCCTTGAGAATGTGATGTTAATAACTAAGGGAATTGTAACTTGAGTAGTTTCGGTTACAGTTAGAAAAGCACACAATCTCCATTATAATAAGATATATATGGGGCTCTTGCTTCTAGAAAAGAACCCCCTCTCTTGTTTGCATGGACCTCCCAGAACTAGTAACCTTTTGACCGTACTGGAGGAGTCCCTGTGGTATAGTGGCTGATGTGCTATTATGTTCACTTTAGGATTAATATTCTTAGAAAAGTTTTGAACCTTCTCATCCCTCCAGCTCTGAGATAAATGGTACCACTACTGTTCTTCTACAAGGATGGCTTTGACATTAAATAACTCAAAAGGGTTTATGCCATTAAACAAGGAGACCCTCTGACTATACTAAAGACTTCTGTTTATTATTGACGTTTAAAAAATAACCCTTTCATCCCCATAGAGAAATCCTTATCTTTCTATTTTATTATCTATTAAAATCTGCTGACCTCCCTAACATGTTTTGCTATCTTTTTGACTCTACTCCAAACACACACACATCTTATTATAATGGAGATTATGTGTTTGTTTCTCTGTAACCGAAACTATATCACTACTCAAGTCACTATCCATTTAGTTATTATACATCACATTCTCCATGAATCATTTTTATTTAAGCCTCAGTTATAAATAAAATTGTTTTTTCATTATTAATACTGCTGGTCATATCTACGTACTAGTAACATGCAATTGTATTTTATATATACAACAAAATAGCGGTTTACAGTGTGAACGGCAAGACTAATTTGCATATTGATATTTAAAATTTGATTTTAATAAATATATGCTTAGTATTATTAATTTCTAATTGTTTGGTTTTATCTTAATGAACATGAGCAAAAATCTCGGAGATAAATCTTAAAAGAAATCAATTAACAAAAAGAAATAACTGTAATTTTATTCTTTACTTCCTAATTTAACTAAATAGTTAAATTAGAAAATTTTAGCAAGGAAAGATGGGGGTGATGGAAGAGGAAGAGGAAGTTGTTATATTTTTCGATTATACCCTCCTCTGTTTCAAATCATTTTATCTGCATTCTTATTTAGTTTCTTTAGACTTTCTAATTTAATATAATATTTTATGACATTAATACTTGCACCCAGAGGGTGCATATATTTGCTAGTACATATAAATATATATGGTAATCTGAACATTAGCTACATAAATTAGAGTAACCTCCCCTTGTTTCTTTCACTTTGAGGAAGCTTTGTTTCGGTCGGACATTTTCATTTCACCATTAATCTTCACTGAAAATACAAATTTGTTCAAATCAATACAACTGCATGTTTTAACATGAAAATATCATAAAATATGTTCTTAATAACAATTAAGTTCATTTCAAATAATGCACAAGCACAATTAAGAAGACATTTTATGATATTTTCTTGTTAAAACATGCAGTTGTATTGATTTAAACAAATTCGTATTTTCAGTGTAGATTTACAGTGAAATGAAAATGGCTGACCAAAACATAAGTGAAAGAAACAAGGGGAGGTTACTCTCATTTATGTAGCTAATGTTCAGATTACCATATATATATATATATGCTATCTATGCTCACATACATCTGTACAGATATCTTGCAAACCATATTGTGATGTAATGGTTAGCAAGCTCACAGATGAGGACAACAGTCTGAAATATCATAATTATTTATATTAAGCCTCATCTCATAAATAGACATAGAAATAAGGGGTTATTTCTTATAACTCCAACATAAAAAAGGGGAACCACTCTTATTGACTGATAAATTATTTATTTCCCCATTAAACTAACCCTAAACCAGGGCTTGACATTAATGTTGTCCCGTCGTCCCATGGACGATAAAAATTACATTCGGGACGATCAATATGTCATCCGGGACAGTTTTCCTAAAAGTTATTACTACAAACAAAAGTTTGACCTTAAATAATAGATTTAATTAATTTTAATTCGTTTTTAAAAACGTAGCAAACAATTTTTTGGGGGCCACCTTAGTATAGATGATGCTAATGAATTAAACAAAAATATTTTGGTTTCGGGACGGTCCAAACCCCATTCGGGATGGTTGATAATTTTTGTTTGGGACGGTCATGAAAAAAGTTAGTGTCGGGGCCTGCCCTAAACCGTAACCCTAACCCTGTCTTCTTTTTTCCTAGTAGATCAATAAATAAATAAATAATTTATCAGTCAGAGTGGTTCTCCTTTTTTTTTATGTTGGAGTTATAAGAAATAATGAAATAGAGTTTCTCTGAATGTTTGAGATGAGGCTTGAAGATTAGTATTATCTGCATTATTTGGACTATTGTCCCCATCTTCACTGTTATATGTACAACTTTTCGGCCGATATACCCTCTGGCCTTCTTCAGGTATTTCTTGTCGGACTCAGGAACCTTCTCGGACTCGGGAACCTTCTTTTCGAACTCTGGAACTTTCTTGTCGTATTCAGGAGGCATCACGGAACTTTGAACCTAACCCTTTATTTATTCCACGGGGGTATCCTGTTCTCATTCCGCTAACCATATCTGGGGTAGGAGTTGTGATAATTAATTATTTTTCTAACTGCTTTCACTCAGGATTGAACTCGAGTACCAGAGATAACTGTCACTTAGAGTTTGTTTTTGTTTAAATATTAGAAACCAAATTAGAAAAATGAAAATGTAACCAGTGACATTAGAATTAATCAAGGATGTCAATTATGTCCGAACTGTGAGAACCTTTTAAAAACCGTGTCAGATTTCGACTTTGCTGATAACAATAAAGAAGTGAAGACATACTTACCCTAAATTCTGTCTACTTAGCCAAAATGTTGCCGGGTCAAAGGTTAGTGCTTGATCTTAATTTTGGGGGGAGCACTTGGCGAATGTAGCTTTTCACCTTTGATCTTTTCACCTTTCTTTGTTTTGTATTCTTTTTCTTTCTTTTTTTTTTTTTTTTTTTTTTCATTGAAAAAAAAAAAAAAAAAAAAGCAAACAAAATTAATTTATCGTTTGTATATCATTTGGGTCAATGTTTTTTTCAATCACTCCAATTCCTTATCTGATTTTCCATCTCTTTGTCCTTTGCTCAAAAACTGGTTTTTGACCCAGAGGCATTGGGAGGGGGACAGGGGTTGAGGAAGATCATCGGAAGGGTGATATGAGGCCTGGATAGTTTTATCTTGGAGATTTTACTTGTGTGTGTGTGTGCATGCGTGTGTGTGTGTGTGTGCGTGCGTGCGTGCGTGCGTGTGAATTATATGATGATACAAAGTGTCCATAAAGTCCGTGTGCACTTCAAATAATTTTAAATTTTAAAATTGCACATAGACTTTGTGGACACCTTGTATCCTTATATAATTTGTACACACACACACTGTACAAATTATATATAATACAATGTCCACAAAGTCCGTGTGCACTTTACACTTCAAAATTCTTTGAAGTGCATACAGACATTTTAGTGATGCAGATAGCTTTTTAATTTAGTGCGTCCTGAGATGTACATATTTGCGTTTGAATGAGGCCCTGGGAAAATTTATGGGTCCCAACCAAAGTTTCTTAATAAATTGTAGGGTTTTTAGTTATTATCTGGGGAAACAACTAAAGCCTTGTAACCTATCCTGTGTAATTCGTTTCTAAGAAACTATTGAAATTTATTTACAGTTAGCTTGAATTGGTGAGAGAAGGAAGTCTGGGATGCATGGATATGATTTTACTGCATCCTTTTAGATTTCTGTGCATCAGGGACGCACGACGCATACCTATCAGCATCTCTGCCCTTTATAATATATCTGTTATCGCCACAGAAATGGACATGGTAACGAGGATTCAAATCCAGGACAAGGCTGTGATACTCTCCAAGTTTGGAAAATCTTTTGGTTACTGGACCATTTCTTTGTCCTTTGTGTAATAACTGGTTTTTGGGATTAGGGAAAAATTAAATTTCTAAAAAAATAAGTATGGCCAGAGAAGTATTATTATTTGCATTATTCGGTCTATTGTTCTCATCTTCATTGTTATCTGTACAACGTTTCGGCCGATGTGCCCTCCGGCCTTCTTCAGATATTTCTTGTCAGACTTGGGAACCTTCTTGTCATAATCGGGAACCTTCTTGTTGTAATCGGGAGCCATCACGGAACTTTGAACCTAACTCTTTATTCAGTCCATTCCACTACCATAGCTGGGGTAGAGGTATTAAGCTGTGTTAATTATTATTCCATGTTACTGCTACCCCCAACCAGAATTGAACCTGCAGTCTAGAGATAACTGTCGCTTAGAACTGTCTTAACCTAACTCTTTTATCCACTAGGCCATGTGTCCAATTGGCCAGAGATTTTGAAAAAAACAAAAACAAAATCAGGTGCAGGTCTGGCACCCAGTGGTATTAGGGCCACAAACCGGCCAAAGGAATCAACGACTTTTGGTGTACTTGTTACTGCGTCTGTGGAAAATTTGTGGCAAACAACGGCATCTTCTTCCCCTGATCGGGATATACATGTGGGGTTTTTGGGACTGCTTGTGAATTTCCTATTCCCTTGTTACTTTTTCGATGAATTCACCACGGGTGAATTTGTTGGATACAGCCGGCTCAACATCATCACCCAGGGAATGTCATCACAGAAACGGAAACAGATATATATAATATACAAGCAGCGACTACCCGGCATTGCCTGGGTAGAGGGGGATTTTTTAAAGTTAGTCCTGTATGATCCATTATCACTGAATCATGAGTTGAATCCTCATGGGATGCCCCATTTAAATCCCCATGTAAAAAAAATAGACCTTGCATTGATCCAGCTACTCTGAAAAGAAATGTTAATGTCTACTATCTAAAATATTAAATGAAAAAAAAAATCCATGCTGTTTCATTTAAATTTTATTTTTTAATTATCTTCACGAATATAAATCAAATCTCTATTATTTTTGCTCAAAAACCAAGCCCTGGTGATATTTAATGTGTATATATATTTGCTTTGTTGTTTATTGTTTTATTTTCGAAGTTTCCTCCAGACAGACATACATACACACAACTGCCCTTTATATATGTATAGATTACATTCGGACATACATACACACAACTGCCCTTTATATATGTATAGACGTATATAGATATATAGAGAGAACTTTTATTTGTCCTATTTGAATTTATATATTTTCTTATTTGTTTGAATTAATTTTTGGAATTTCTTTTTCTTTTACAGGTGAATTTTATCGTATGTCAGCTGGTGGCCTTATTATTAGGAATACCTTTCCGAAATGTCTTGTCTCCACGGAAGACAAGTCCTACAATCCGGCACATTGTCGAGTTGTTAGCAGGGATTGGCCTCACAGTATTCTGCTTTGGCTAGTAAGTTATTGCTTTATTATTTATTTTGTTCTAACACAGTTGTGTGGTCTTCAGATGAAAAATTAAGGTCTGGTAAAAAGACACTCATAAAATGAATGTGCTGGGTTATTCGTGGTACAACTACCTGGGAAGTGTGCGAGAAGGGACAATAGTTGTGGCAGGACAAATTGTGACTTTTTTTCTTTTTCCCAAGTTGAAGGGGCTCATCAAGGAAACCTGTTTTGAATGCATTGAGGCCATCAAGAGGTCCGTAACAACGGAGCTGAGAGACCTACCAGAAGAATCCTTCCTGCAGGACAGAAGTGGGACAAAGAAGGATGGGAAAGTGCGTTAGATTCAAGAGGGGGGACTATTTTGGAGGAGAAAAGATTTAGTTTGTTGTTTGGATTTTAAATGAATTGTTTGTGACAACAGTCTCATTACTTTTCAGACATACTTTGTATATGTATTTATTCTATTTTATAAAACTTTGAAATAATAAAAATGAGATTTCTTTAGTTTGAAACCTAATTAGCAAAATTCTAATCTGTAAGGAAGTCTAGATATGTGGAAAATATATTGATAATCCTTAGAAAAGGGGTTGATTCAAGAAATAGGATACAGGAAAAGTCTCTCTCTTAAACTTGTATTAAATCACTGCTTATGTCACAATACACTCAGAAATTGCACAAATAAGTATTTAATCTATCGTCAAAATAATAAATCTTATTTATCAACGAGGTCTCCACGAAAATCTGAGTTAGGTTTGCTTCAAAACAGCTCATGTTATTAGTGCGTTTAAAATCTTGCAATGTATCTTTTATATCACTAAGAAATATGGTCTGGTTAATTTGCATACTGGTTTTAACAAAACCAGGTTTAATAAATAATTACTTGGTGCTATTGTTTTATTATCATTATTATTATTGTTTTATTCTCTAACATTAAAATCAATCCTATGAATGATGTTTATATATAAACCATTTAAAATATTATTAGAACAAGTGTAATCTTTTTATATGCATTCTTATTTAATTTTGTTAGTTTTTCTAATTATATAATCTTGATTAGTATCTTATGTATTAACAATGTCTCTCTTAAAGAAGTCAGTTTGATTTGCCTCAAAACAGCCCATGTTATTAAAATTCTGCAATGTGTGTTATATATCATTAAATAATAATGGTTTACATAGTTTATGGTCTGGTTAATTTGCATACTGGTTTTAACAAAACCAGGTTTAATAAATAATTACTTGGTGTTATTGATCTCTAATATTATTGTTTTATTCTCCAACATATTAAAATCAATCTTATGAATGATTTTATATAGAAACAAATTGATAATCCTTAAAAAAGAGGTTGATTCCAGATGTATATTTACCAACCCCTCCGCACAAACAGGATGCGACACAAGGTGTATTTCCTAAGTGGAGTTTAACAGGTTTGAATTCAGAGTTTTTCTTCTCCTAGACTGGTTACCTAGCCCAGTCTGCCCTGCTATTTACCCATAACTGGAGGGAGAATTGAATTCATACCTTTCCCAAGGGTATTAGTGCTATGTGAAATGCAAACAGCTTCGTCCAGGAATTGAACTTGTGTCGACAAGTCCATTTCCTCTGACTCTAACCATTACACTGTACACCTCCATAATCCCAGATTCTAGATATAGGATACAAAAAAAATCTCTTATATTAAAAAAAACAAACAAATTCCATGCTGTTTTATTTTTTAATCATTTTCATAAATATAAATCAAATCGTCATTATTTTTGCCCAAAAAGCAAGCTCTGGTGATAGTGAATGTGTATATATATTTACTTTGTCATTGTTTTATTTTCATAGTTTCCTCCGAACTTAATTGTTATTAAGAACACATTTTATGATATTTTCCTGTTAAAACATGCAGTTGTATTGATTACGGTGAAATGAAATTGGCTGACCAAAACATATGACTTCCTCAAAGTGAAATAAACAATAGATTTATCTAGCTAATATTCAGATTACCAATCTTGATTCTATATGGATGATGTAAAAAGTTTCTCATGACTGAACATGGTTAATACTTTTGTTTTTTAAAACTTTCCTCTTTCTTTTTCTCTTTTCAGCCAAGTATTTCATATAATTGCCCAATCAGCCGTTTGTTATTGTCTTATGAAATGGGCCCAGCCTTCAATTGGCCATAAATTAGTCTTTCTATTTGCCATGGGTTATCTCTCTTGTATGCACATCTATCGCCAATACTACGATTATGGCGGTTACACGATGGACATTACGGGGTAAGATTTTCACATTTTCTAAAATCTTTTCATTTATCTGTATTATACCATTTATATTTGTATGGAAACATCTTTATTTTGTTATGTTGCCCACCACAACCAGTATTTAGCCGCAGATTATTTTATCATTTTATCCAAAAAGATATTAGTTAAAAATATCTAAAAAAAACAATGACAATTATATTATTTCTCTGAATGTTTGAGATGAGGCTTGATTATTAGTATTATCTGCGTTATTCAGACTATTGTCCTCATCTTCATTGTTATCTGTACAACGTTTCAGCCGATGTGCCCTCCGGCCTTCTTCAGGTATTTTTTCTCGGACGCCTCAAAGAATCAGCTCATATGATAGGCTCTAGTGGTTTCTTAAGTAGACCGAGCACAGAAATTAACACAATATGGGAACCCATAATTAAAAGGGCTAGATTAGATTAAAAAAAACACAAAAAAACCACACCCAATATGAGTCTTGGTAAAAAATCATACATAAGTGAATAGGTAGATATTCTATTATTAGGTTTATAAGTTCCCAAAATTCACAATGGATTGTCCATTTGGACACATGGCCTAGTGGATAAAGGAGTTAGGTTAAGACAGCTCTAAGTGACAGTTATCTCTGGACTGCAGGTTCAATCCTGGTCATGGGCGGCAGTAACATAGAATAATAATCAACACAGCTTAACGCCTCTACCCCAGCTATGGTTTGCGGAATGAAAACAGTATACCCCCATGGACTGAATAAAGGGTTAGGTTGAAAGTTCCGTGATGGCTCCCGATTACGACAAGAAGGTTCCCAAGTTCGACAAGAAATACCTGAAGAAGGCCGGAGGGTACATCAGCCGAATGTTGTACAGATAACAATGAAGATGAGGACAATAGTCCGAATAACGCAGATAATACTAATGACAATTATGACCTGATATTTCATTTCAGAACTTTAGTTAGCACAAGAAGGTAGAAGAATATATCTGCTGAAATGTTTTAAAATGACAAAGATTTAAAAAAATAAAAATAGAAAATAAAACTATATGAACTAATAAAAATATAAACTTCAGTTCAACTAAAGGCAAAACCAGATAATCCGTTCTTTGCCTATAAACATGTTGACATCACTTTCAGTAGATGAGATATTGCTACTGAGGTATATGAACTGGTCTACTGATATACATCAAAAGGTTTACCATGCCTCAAATTCAAACCAGGTATCCATACAATAATAGTTTACAGTCAAGTCTCATTCAAAGCAATGGTTCCCGCTAGATCACTGAAGTTAAGCAGTGATGATCCTGTTCAATACTTTAATATATTTAAGCAATAGCAGGTACTGTAAGCAACTTAATATCAAAATGATTTGATTTGGCATTAAATGATCCAAAAAGGGTTGATATGCCATAAAACCAACCAACCAATTGTCGTTCCAATAGTTGTTTTGACTAGCAGAGTTGATGCTGTCTCTCTGCTTATAGTACATCCAGGCCCCGACACTAACTTTTTTTATGACTGTCCCGAACAAAAATTATCAACCGTCCCGAATGGGGTTTGGACTGTCCCGAAATTAAAATATTTTTGTTTAATTCATTAGCATCATCTATACTTGTCAGTCATCAGTAGCATAATAAATATGTAATAAAACATTAAGAAAAGCTGAAGCAGTGATAATTCTGGATATTTGGACAAAAAATCCATTTCCTAGTGTGTTTTGAGCTAAAAAAAAAAAAAAAAAAAAAAATACAAACTTTTTTCTTTTGAAAAAACAACATACCTTGATTTCTACATCTTTCCGGCTGGAATCATGAACTTTTTGATACATTTTTTATACATTTTCTATGTATATTTACATCAAACTCTTTTGAGTTTTCTTTGTAGATTATAATGCTTCTGATTTAAAAAAAAAAAAAAATTATTTTATTTTTAAAACAGAATATGCATTTTCAAAATTTTAAAAAAAAAAAAAATTCTGGCTCCGAACACGAACGTTCGTTTGTACCACTTTTGTTTGTAACGGTTTACTCACACCGTCTTTCTATCACAAACATTTCGCTCTTGATGAAGACTGCTTTAATAAAAGGTCGAAACAGATTTCTGTCAGCAAACTATAACATCATTTGTTTGTTTTTTCTAAAAATATTTATTTCATACTGTTGGATTCACTTCCATTCACTTTTCATATATATTTTTGAGTACCTGTGTATATATATATATATATATATATATTATGATTTTTGAGTACAAGTGTATGTAATATATATATATATATATATATATATATATATATATACTGTACAAAAGGTAATACAGATTTATTCTAATTTAGTTTATAAAGTAATCGCGGTAGCTTAAAGTCAGTATCAGTCAGACAGCAAAGAAGTCTATCCCCTTTTCACTAGTGCTAGACCAAGGAGATTGTTTTTACATCTTGAGGTGAAGCACCACACCTACCATCATATCCTCACTTTACTGCACTGATCCCTGTGCTACTCATAATAAAAAAGTTTTATAGTAACTTTTAATAATTTCTTTCAGCAGTTTATCTTTATAAATAATTTTTTTAAATACCGCCATCTTCTTTTTTTCATAATTCACAAATTACATGTTACATGCCAGAATTAATATATATATATATAAACGCACACAGCAACTCAAAAGTTAAAAGAATATTTTCTCGCCACTTGAAACAAACATTTTTTCTCAATGAAAATCACGCTCACACACACACAACCTTGAGGTTTGTTTCGATATCGTTTATCACAAAAGATTTATACACACACGTGCAACCACACACACAAAACACCTAAAAATGCACAATGCCTTTTTTCAATACACACACTCACACGCTCACACCGTAAAAGAGAATATTTGACGTCATATTTCAAACCGTCCACTTTTTTCAGCATATATATATAAATTTATACATGTAGAGTTAAACAAAAGGCAGGTCTAATGATCTTTTCGAGCTTTCTGGCCAACTTTTTCACATTTGGATGGAATCCATGGATTAGTTCACTGAAGTTTTTATCCCAAGTACTTTCGGCACTTTGAAGTGCCATCATCAGGAGTGATGTGTTTGTGTTCCAGTTTTTTTTTCAAATTAGTAGTAGTGAGAGTAACTAGGAGGGGAACTCTTAGAAATTATATATATATATATATATCTATATCTATATCTATTTTATTTTCAGACCATTGATGATTAGTACACAAAAATTGACCAGCCTTGCTTTTAATCTTTATGATGGCATGCACCGTCCAGACAAAGATTTATCCGACTCCCAAAGACGATATGCTGTTCGGTAAGTCTTTTATTATTTTTACATTGCAATGTTTTGGGCTAATCTGAACATTAGCTACATAAATGAGAGTAACCTCTTTCACTTTGAGATAGCCGTGAATAATGGTGATGAAGGAGTGTTTGGGTCCCATCTATGGGTTAAATAGAAAAACTAGTTCATAAAAAAAATTGGTATCCATTAAGAATGAATTTATTTCAAAACTTTGTTGGCATTAAATGACCCACTGAGGTTGATATGCCACAAAACAAAACAAACCGACTTCTAGTTTTATTATCTTTGTTTGTTTAGAAATATGAATCCATATTCATAAGGTTATGAGCAAATATATAAATTCTTTTAAATTCCTATTTTTATTTTTTTATTTTTTATTTTTTGATGGGCTGCATCTAAATTCAGAAAAGCTTCTATAATATCACAAAGATCGGCGTGTGTCCTGCGTCCCTGATGCATAAAAATATAAAAGGACGCAGTAAAATCATATCCACGTGTCCCAGTTTTTTTCTTCTTTCTTCCTTCACCATTTCAAGTTAACTGTAAATACATTTCAATAGTTTTTTAGAAATTAATTACACAGGATAGGTTACAAAGTAGGAGTTAGACGGCTTTAGTTCTTTCCCCAGATCATAAATAAAAACCCTATAATCTATTAAGAAACTTTAGTTGGGACCCATAAATTTTCCCGGGGACTTATTCAAAGCAAATATGTGTGTCTCAAGATGCACTAAAATAAAAAGCTATCAGCATCATTGATGTAATTTTAAAATGTTATGTAATTCACGGTTATTTCCTAGAAGTCTAACATGATCAAAGGGCAACCGCACTTTACTGATAAATTATTTATTTATTGATCTACTAGGAAAAAAGAAGACGGGTTTAGGGTTAGGGTTAGTTTAATGGGAAAATAAATAAATTTATCAGTCAAGAGTTGTTGCCCTTTGATCATGTTAGACTTATAGGAAATAACCATAATTTGGTAATTTATGAGGCAGTGTGTCCCGGTCTCCTGCCTCCGAAATTGCTGCCCGGTGAATTTTCAAATAACAACCCCAACTATCGCGCCACAGTGGTGTTACTTGAAAGAAAACAACCAACTTAGGGCGTTAAATGTATTGGGGGGGGGGGCTCTTTTTTGATAGTTTTGAACAGATTGAGATAGATAGATATTTTCGACAAAATAAATAGATAGATAAACAAAATGAGATAGATAGATAGATAGATAGATAGATAAACAAAACGATATAGATAGATAGATAGATAGACACTCCCCCCCTCCTCAAATACATTTAACGCCCTAAGTTGGTTGTTTTCTTTCAAGTAACACCGCTGTGGCGGCGATAGTTGGGGTTGTTATTTGAAAATTCACTGGGCAGCAATTTCGGAGGCAGGGGACCGGGATGCACTTCGTCATAAATTATCCATAATTCACTATTAATGGTTTGTGAGATATTCTTGTCTCTTGATCTTTTCTTCTTCTTTTTCAGATCCTTACCCAATGTGTTGCATTTTGGCAGCTACATGTTCTGTTTCCATGGAATTATTATTGGTCCTTTGGCATTTTATGCTGATTACATTCATTTTATTAATGGAGATTGGTACAAACAAGAAGTCGTTGTAAGTATAAATAAAACTCTTGTATGACATTATTGGTTTAACCAAACAAAACTGATTTAATGGCATTAGAACCATTTTGTTTTAACTTTCTTAAAAAAGAAAAAGTTTTTGATTATATTCTGCCATCTTGTTATATCTGCATGTATTTTAACAACAAAATTGTCCCGCCCTCTTGAAAAATTTAAGCTATACTTTTAAAAAAAAAAAGGTACAACCAAGAAGTCATTGTGAGTATAAAAAAAACTCTTGTTATTGGCTTAACCAAAAAATATTTGATGCTATTAAAACCATTTTGGTTTAACTTTCTATAGAAGGAGGGAAAATATATGGGGGAAAATAGATATTCGAATTAAGAAGTTCCTTCTGAGGGGGGACCAAAAACAAGCGAGTTCAGTCTTCTCACAAGCCAGACTTTCTTTTGGTCAACACATTCTTCATCGTAGTCGAAATAATCTTCAAAATCGCTTTACTGGATCGTTTGCAAAGGGCTTCGTCGTCGTCGACTGCTTCTGCTGCTGCTGGCCTCCCCAGCGCTCGACTCACTTGTCATTTATGGACATATTTACCCAAACATCCGGGCACATCAGTCGAACCTCACGTCCGTCCAGTGCCCAAATCGCATTTGTTTTGGCATGCGGG
The DNA here is from genome assembly GCA_023376005.1 of Doryteuthis pealeii. Taxonomy (NCBI): domain Eukaryota; kingdom Metazoa; phylum Mollusca; class Cephalopoda; order Myopsida; family Loliginidae; genus Doryteuthis; species Doryteuthis pealeii. Next base: position 58,415,259 of record CM042164.1, read on the forward strand.
AGGACACGAGTTCAATCCCGGCAGGCAAGACAATGTCTTGCTCTCTTTCCTTTCTCAATCTCCGTCACATTTTCTTAACCTCTTCACAGATTATACCCCCACCCCCACACATAGTCGTTTTTATTTACAGGATCAAAATCAATAGATAAAACAAAATTCTTTATAACTTCTCTAATAATAAATGCGAATGTCTGTGTTTCAAGAACCATCTTGTTATTGCTTTCCCACACAGACGGCAGATGTGCCTTGATCTTGCTAATGAGAACACAAACATGCATCGGACAAAACAAACGAGTAAACTTTGGCGGATTGATTGAAGACTGCTGTAATATTGTAGCAGGCGGAAAGACTTTTGCATTTGGGAAAGTGATTACCGTGGTTGATTTCAAATAATCCCCTACAAAATGATTTTTCAATATGAAATATATTTTTTTTAGTTAGTTACAGAAAACAACTTTTTTTTTAATGATTTGATGTCTTCCTTTCTTTTCTGTTGATTATGCAGAGTGGTAGTACCTGTTAGGGTATCGTCTATGTGTTAAATAGAAAAAATCAAGTTTTAAAAAATGTGTTTAAAGAAAAAAATTGAGTACCTGTTAAGAATGAATAAAACAAAACGTCTTTAGCATAAAATGACCCATTAGGTTGACATGCCATAAAACCCAACCAAATGTTGATTATGAAATTTTTTTTTCTTTTACTTTACAGGATGGCAAGATTGTCCAAGTACCATTAGAGAACGTTCCTTCTCCAAAGGTAAGACTTGACAAGATATATTTATTATATTTAACTAAGAGTCAGGTACAAGGCCATGATAATGGAGCAATGTGAGACTTGATTATTAAGCATTGTTATATGTGACACGTAAACAGATTTCACTTGTTATAAGGGCCGGTTTAGCTCCGTTGGTAGAACATTGGACTAGGAATCGTAAGGCTCCTGGTTTGATACGGGTCCCAACCAACTCCTTGCATGAGTAGCACAGATTGGGTAAATCTGATCTGTGAGGTAAAGTGGGGACTTACAGTAGGTGTGGTCTTCTACCTCATCTCCCTGGTCTAGTGCTAATGAAAAGGAGATAGACTCCCTCACTGTCCAGCTGATACCGACAATAGGTCACTCTGCCAACATTACTTACTTTTGTTTATATTGCTGTATGAGGTCAATAAAACTCACAAAATTTATATTCCTATCACCCCCCTGGTATGGGTTAAATAGTACCACTACTATTCTTCTGCAAGGATGTGACACAGGTACTAAGTGGTCATGTGACCTGCATCACACTACAACCCTTACTTGGGTCTATTGACTTATGTCAAGCCCTAACAGGTTATTTCCTATAAGTCTAACATAAACAAAGGGGAATCACTCTTGATTGATAAATTATTTATTTATTTATTTATTGTTCTACTAGGAAAAAAGAAGACGGGTTAGGATTAGCGTTTAGGGTTAATTTAATGGGAAAATAAGTAAATAATTTATCAGTCAAGAGTGGTTCCCCTTTTTTATGTTAGACTTATAGGAAATAACCCCCAAACACCTACATGATTAAGTTTTGATCATATTGTACAAATTGCTTTTATGCTAAATAAACACCCAACCATTTTTATCTAAAAGGTACTAGAAGGCAATGGCTGAAATTATTTCTACCAATTTATTAATACACATGAAGTTAATAAAAAGTCTAACATAAAAATTATTTCTACCAATTTATTAATACACATGAAGTTAATGAAAAATTTAACATCTGATGATTGGAAATTAAATTTTGTTACAACGGGTGCATCTATTTGAACGAGAGAAATTACTTACGTGGAAGCTCAAAGTGAACACGAATGTGTCTGGCCTGCAAAATGAGCGGGCGACTATAGAGATTGAACTTGTAACCTCCTGATTGTGAGTTGTGGCTCAAAGTCAGACTACCTCATTGGCATGTATGCAAATTTCTACATTGCAATGGAAGTACTGAGTGCAATTAGCACGGATATGGGATCTTGGTCAGGGCAGTTAATGATTATTTAAGGTCTGCCTTCCCACATCGAGGGAGTGGTGTTTGATCCTGCTAATGAGAACATGGAACAGTATGGTTTACTAAAAAAAAAAAAGAAAGAAAAAACATGAATCTGCTACGATAATCTCGTAAATTCACAATCTTTTAATTTCTTACTTTAGATCAGGATTCTGTTATCCACACCAACACACGAAACCTTCAGTAACACAAGAAGTAAAGACTATAACAGGTGTCAAGTCCTTCATTGTCACACACAGTAACAGAGCTAGCAGGTTACGTTCAATCAATACGCATGCAAAGCCTGTAGGAGAACTGCTACCCCCCCACGTCCACTCGTCTGTTTTTTAAAATGTGTCGCTGCTATTTTATGCAAATAAGTCTGTAGCATAAAAATAGCAGTTTGGCAAATGGCTCTCAGAGAGTAGATTGACACGCAAGACAGCGAACGCATTTAGCTCCCAGTAAGTCACTGTCACTTATATTACAGGACACGTGTGTCGAACAAGAAACAAGTAAGCTTTGGTGCATTGATTGAAGACTGCTGTAAAATTGTTGCAGGCAGAAAGACTTTGTCAGGGGACTTTTGCAGTTGGGAGAACGTCTTTTTCAGTGGAGAGATACGACTCTCCAACCTGACGAATTTCTGTTCTCTCAACGAATTTCTGTTCTCATTATGCTATTAAAATCTTTTAGAATCCCTGTCGTATTTATATGCAGATATAAACACTTAAAAAAAATGAGATAAAATTTATCCTACACGGAGTAAATGCTTAAAGGGACTTAACTCTGTGTATCTTAAAACATAATTGATTTTAATTTTCTTATTTTTAATTAATTTATTAAGTAGACATTAGAAGTTATGTTTACCACTTTTGTATTTTCAGGAAACTGTGACCAAAAAGTTGATTGTCTCCCTCGCATGCGCCATTATTCTTTTGACAATGCCTTCAGTAATGCCGCCACAAAAATTGTTAGGTACGTTTTTTTAAATTCTTTCTTTATTTTATATACACGTTGGCACAATTTTAAGAGGCTAACACCAATTTCTATCCATTGTAACATCACATTTCTGCAATGGTCTGTTTTAGTTAACTCCCCTTGCTATTACATCTACATGAGTTATCTGTCCTTTGTCTACATGAATTATCTGCCCTTTGTTTTGATTTCGTGTTCATGTTGACGTCATTCAGACTATTTATGTCGTAGAAAGTATAATTTCTAAGAAAGTCAAAACTAAGGGCAGATAACTGGTGTTGCATATATAGCTGAATTTGCCATTGTATTTATGTAGGTATATTTAAAATGACTAAAAGGACGTAATGAAAAATGTTTTTGTTTTTCTTCAAATTTTTCTAATTTTAAAACAATTACCAAAAATCGGGAAATTGTCCAATTTTAACGAAATTTTCAGCACTTTATTTATTAAGGCATTAATTTTAAAATAAATAGCTTGTTTAAAAATTGAAATCCTTTTTTTTTTTATCAATTAAGGTTCAACCTTTGGTCATTTGAATATTTTTTCTTTTTTTTTTTTTTTTTTTTTTTACATTTCTAGAAAGATCAAAACGAGACGACTATTTAGAAAAATAAATAAATGTCAACACCCCCAAAAGTTGAAAATTTAAATATTTTAAAAAATCAAAAAATATTTTTTATAGTGTATATTCTTTTTTTTTAAGTAGTTTCAAAAACAATATTCTTTCTTTTAATTGGTGCAAAAAAGTATTTTGTCTAATTCTACTGACTTATTTTTATTCACTTATAAATTAAACAAATTTAAATGGCATCAAGTATTCCTATTCAATACAAATACTTTTTGAAACAGATCTATTTGACTCATATACGAATATCAAGTATTTCTATCTAATACAAATAATTTGCACCCAGTTAAAAGGTAACTAATAATAATAATCTTTAGTAAACAATTATAGCTTCAAGTAACGATTCTTAATGAAAAAAATAATTTGCATACAATTATAATGTGTCAAGTATAGCTTCAAGTAACGATTCTTAATACAAATAATTTGCACCCAGTTAAAAGGTAACTAATAATAATAATCTTTAGTAAACAATTATAGCTTCAAGTAACGATTCTTAATGAAAAAAATAATTTGCATACAATTATAATGTGTCAAGTATAGCTTCAAGTAACGATTCTTAATACAAATAATTTGCACCCAGTTAAAAGGTAACTAATAATAATAATCTTTAGTAAACAATTATAGCTTCAAGTAACGATTCTTAATGAAAAAAATAATTTGCATACAATTATAATGTGTCAAGTATAGCTTCAAGTAACGATTCTTAATACAAATAATTTGCACCCAGTTAAAAGGTAACTAATAATAATAATCTTTAGTAAACAATTATAGCTTCAAGTAACGATTCTTAATGAAAAAAATAATTTGCATACAATTATAATGTGTCAAGTATAGCTTCAAGTAACGATTCTTAATACAAATAATTTGCACCCAGTTAAAAGGTAACTAATAATAATAATCTTTAGTAAACAATTATAGCTTCAAGTAACGATTCTTAATGAAAAAAATAATTTGCATACAATTATAATGTGTCAAGTATAGCTTCAAGTAACGATTCTTAATACAAATAATTTGCACCCAGTTAAAAGGTAACTAATAATAATAATCTTTAGTAAACAATTATAGCTTCAAGTAACGATTCTTAATGAAAAAAATAATTTGCATACAATTATAATGTGTCAAGTATAGCTTCAAGTAACGATTCTTAATACAAATAATTTGCACCCAGTTAAAAGTAACTAATAATAATAATCCTTAGTAAACAATTATAGCTTCAAGTAACAATTCTTAATACAAATAATTTTGATTTAAATGGCATTAAATATTCCTATCCAACACAAATACTTTTTTAAACAGATCTATTTGACACTTAGGAATACTTGATATTCATATTCATCTATCTAATACAAATAAGTTTGCACACAGTTTCAAGTAACTAATAATAATAATCTTTAGTAAACAATTATAGCTTCAAGTAACTATTCTTAATAAAAATAATTTGCATACAGTTATAAGGTTTCAAGTATAGCATAAAGTAACTATTCTTAATACAAATAATTTGCACCTAGTTATAAGGTTTCAAGTAACTAATAATAATAATCCTTAGTAAACAATTATAGCTTCAAGTAACAATTCTTAATACAAATGATTTACATTTTTAAACAGATCTATTGGACACACAGATGAATATGAATATCAAGTATTCCTATCTAATACAAATAAGTTTGCACACAGTTAAAAGGTTTCAAGTAACAAATAATAATAATCTTTAGTAAATAATTATTGCTTCAAGTAATTATTCTTAATGCAAGTGAGTTGCACACAGTTATGTAGTATAAAGTATTCCTATCTAATCTAAACAATTTTCAATTTTTATTTTTATTTTCAGAACCTGATTTTATTGAGCACACAAGTTTTCTTTGGAAAATGCTTTACATGACAGTTGCCGTTGCATTTGTGCGTGAAAAATATTATTTTGCCTGGGTCCTCAGTGAGTATTTCTTTCTTTAACAGCAGTCTATTTTCTGGTAATTATGGACTTTTGCTTAGTAAATTAGGGTGTCCCAGAAAAAAAACAGAACCCACAAATTTTGTAATAAAAACTGTTAATTTTAACTAGGGGGTGTTTAGGGTTTAGGGTTAGTTTAATGGGAAAATAAATAATTTGGGTCTGTTTTTTTCTGGGTCACCCTGTACAGAGTGACCCAGAAAAAACAGAACCCTAATCCCAACCCTAACCCTAAATCCTAACCTTAACCATAGACCCCCCCCCCCAGTTAAAATTAAATTTTATTACAAAATTTGTGGGTTTCTTTTTTTTCTGGGACACCCTAATTTACTAAACAAAAGTTAATAATTACCTATTTTCTTCTAACACTTTTGATTCTAATGGGTATTATATATACTAGCAAATATATGCACCCCCGGGTGCAAGTATTTAAGTTTTGATGTAATAAAATATTATATTGAATTAGAAAGGCTAATGAAACTAAATAAGAATGCAGATAAAAAGATTTGAAACAGAGGTGGGTATAATCGAAAAATAGATCAACTTTGAAACTAACTCTTCCATCATTTTCCATCACTCCCGTCTTCCATTGCTAAATTTTTCTAATTTAACTATTTAGTTAAAATAGGAAGTAAAGAATAAAATTCCAATTATTTCTTCTTGTTGGTGCATTTCTTTTAAGATTTATCAGCAAGACTTTTGCTCATATTCATTAAAATAAAACCAAACAATTAGAAATCAATAATACTAAACACATATTTATTAAAATCAAATTTTTAATATCAATATACTAATTAGCCTTCCTGTTCACACTGTAAACCGCTATTTTGTAAACTGTAAATACAATTGCATGTTATTAGTATGTAGATATGTCCAACATATCTAACTCGGTTTCGACCGGGGGTCCAGTGGCTTCGCCTGCTGAACCTTACAAGCTTACATCGTTGATCCCAGGGGGCCATTCCCCCGGGGCAACACTTGTCCCCTTGACATAAAGGGGCAGAGCTGGGTTTATTGCCCAGTGCCTGAGGCACCTTCCTTGAGGGGTAATGCCAACGGGATCAACACATTTTTTGCATCCACCATCCATGAGTCACAGTATTGCGGATGGTCCCACATTAATAGGGCCTTGTGCCTAACCTGTACACGTGGGGTATGTGGTAAATATCCTAGTATGTAGATATGGTCAACCGTATCAATAATGTAAAACAATTTTATTAATAATTGAGGTTTGAATAAAAATAAAACCATGGAGAAAATGATGTAAATAACTAAGGGAATTGTGACTTGTGTAGTAATATAGTTTCGATTACTGTCAGACGAACACAGAATCTCCATTATTATAAGATATTATGATAATAAATAAATATATATTATTTTGTATATATATTTGATTACATGGATGTTGATCTGCAACCATTAAGTTTCATGCATGTCTTAACACGGCAATCCTCTGGTAGTAAAAGCTTTTTTTGTTAATTGACCAACTCGTCATTAATATTCAGTTTTAAAATTTTGGATAATCTAAAACAAATAGAGTTGATTGATAAGTCATTTACTGTTATTTACTTTTGCATTGAGGAGAATTTTAAATGGCTGATGAATTTTTTTATCTGTAGAAGATTTTTCATTATTTCTTACTGTTAGGGTAATTTACCACACACGCATGAACTCTTCCAACTATAAATAGTAGCAGGTTCCACACTTAAGCAAGAGTTAATATTTCAGTGGATAGCTGATAAGACTACCTCACGAGTAAACCCTTTTCATTTGTATATATATATATATATATATATATATATATATATATACACACACACACACCAACCAACCCCTCTGCACGAGCAGTATGTGACACAAGGTCAATTTCTTAAGCGGAGTTCAACAGGTTTGAACTCAGTTTTCCTTCTCCTAGACCGGTTGCCTAACCAAGGTTAAAGAGCCCAGTCTGCCCTACTATTTATCCATAACTGGAGGGAGAGTGTGATTCATACCTTTCCCAAGGGTATTAGCGCTAAGTGAAATGCATTTACCATATCCAGGATTTGAACTTGGTGCGACGAGTCCATTTCCCATGACTTTAACCATTACACCATGCGCTTCCATTTTCATTTGTATATGTTTGTACTACTGTTCTTTGTTAATATATTTGTTTAACTCATTTCCTCTTTTGTGTCTTTATTCTGACCCCTAACCAGGTCATAACACTTACCCAATCCTGCTACAATAGATGCAGGGGAAAGTGTCCAATGTGCTTCTAATAGAACAAGGGTCATCACATGTAATTGACAAGTTTTTCCTTCTGTAAAGAAATATCAAATTTGCTGGCAATATACAGCTGAGATATTCTTTTCATTTCACCTTGATATTCATTGCTTTATTTTGCCTAATCTGGAATAGACATCTCATCACTCTTTTATTATATATATATATATATATATATATATATATATGTAGTGGCGTGTTTATCATTCACAGGTTAATTTGGCGTATTTTGTGTGCGATGGTCGGTAGCCCAGAGGTAGTGTCTGATTCTGCATGCTGGGTTTTCGGTTTCGATCTCTGTCAGATGGAGATTGTAGGTATACACCGCTGATGAGACTTAATAAAGTTGAAACAGCTGTACAGTGTTCCATTGTCATGATAATTTTCAATAATTATCGAATTTTATACGATATACGCTTTGTAATTGCCTTCAAAAATATAAATAATAATAATAATAATAATATATTTACATACATACATACATACATATATATATATATATATATATATATATATATATATATATATATATATTATTATTATTATTATTATTATTATTTACATAATTGTAAATATTCATGCCATTTGCTTATCATTGGTTTTTTTAAATAACTAGTTGGACTAATCCCAGTGGACAAATATGACCAAAACTTAGATCACTATTCCACAGCTCTAATTTAAACTACCTATATTCTTACTAATATACTCTGCCCTGTTGACTGGGGCATTAGAATGCACTGACTGCACCTCTGCAGAGGGGTAAGACTCCCCCAATGGGGCCATCTGTTAGTCGTGGGTGGTTGGTGTTTGGTACAAGGTTAAAAGACAGGCTGATCTTTTTCTCTTAAAAAATTGGCAGAAAAGTTTGATGACTTCTTCTCTATAGATGTCATCATCATGTTGCGCATAATGCAGCACGGATATCCATGACAATCTCTCGCCAACTTTCCCTATCATTCATTGCCCCGGGAGGTCTTCTGTGCAGCAACCAGCATCCTTACATAGTTGGTCAATGTAGGTCCTAGCTGGGTGGCCCACATTAGCATGCCCATGTATTGGCTTCCACAGGACAACGTCACTTATGAGCTTGTCCTTGCTTCTCCAGCAGTCCATCTTATTTGGATGGTTTGTGAGATGGGGGGCAGGTGGCCATACAGCTGCTTCCTTGTGGGGGGCTGTTTCCACGACTTGTTCAAGACTGCACGCAGCATTCTTGTGCAGCTCCCATCTAGCTTATTCTCAAGGCGCTTCGTTAGGGTCCAGAGGTGCTGCCATACAGCAGTACTGATATAATCACAGCCTGGAAGAAATGTCGCTTTAGCTTGTCAGTGAAATCGGATTTCCATATGACTGATAATTTGTTTGTGGCCAACCATGCCTTTCCTATTCGTGTATTAACATTTCTCTCTGTGGATGAGATATTACTACCTAGATATGTGAATTGTTCAACTGGCTTACCGTCAAGTGTGGAGATGTCTCCTTTACTTTTTTCATGGTGGGCCGGATAATTGAAAAAAATAACGAGCGCAAGCCACATTATTATTGTGTTCAATACTTGGTTGTCAGAACGAAAGCTCTGAAAAAAAGATGTAAAACAAAATTTATCTTTCCATGTTATATTTATGGATGAGTGGCATAAGATGCACAAAAACAAATTTAACCAACATATTTATTTTCAAAATATTAGCATTAGCAGAAAGGTTTAGTTAAATTTGTGAAACTGAAGTTTGCCTTTCAAGATATCGTCAATGTTTGATTTGGAATTGCTACATCCAATCAAGAGAATTACTTTCAAATGTTTATCAGTCAATTTCATTCGATGGGTTGATTCCATAGTCAAGTCCATGAAAATTTAATAACCTTAACATGATATTTAGATTTAAATGGTATCAGAACGTCTTGCGTTCAGTACATATTAACAAACAAATTCAAGTACCGTCGGTGGGCCTGTTAAAATGCCTTCGCGGGCCATAGTTTGGTGAACCCTGATTTAAATTAACTCTGTGATTCTTTTAGCATCAACTCTAAATGGGGACATCCTGAACGCTGAAGAAATTTAACATCACACCTTCAAGTGTGGAAGATCTGGCCTCCAACAGACAGGTTTGGCGAGACGCCTGCCGCACAGGAGCTAAGCAGCTCAATAATGAGATAAACAGGACTGCAGAGCGGCGATGTCTTCATCGCCATGAACAACCAAATGTAGATGGGAATTTCCCCTGCAATATGTGTGACCGCATCTGCAAGTCCAGAATTGGACTAATGAGCCCCACCATAGGGTCCACAAATGAAGACCTGGAGTGACGTCATCGTCGTTTGCGACGAACTTCGAAAAGAAGAAAATAAAATGGGGACAGTAATTGTTCTTTATATTCTCCCTTTGATTTGTGCGTTGAAATATCTTAATCTCAATTTCAAGTTTAATTTTCAATGCAAGGGAGGTAACTAAAGAATCTAACTTTATAAGGGTGACAACTCCTTTTTTCTTCATTTCGTTTTATTTACGAATAATATTGACACACACAAAAAAAAACTAGATTGAATTTAATCATTTAATCTGTTTGCCGTTTAAAAAGAAAAAAGAAGAAAAAAAAGAAAATTCTTACTTACTGTGTTCTAAAATATTCAACTTTTTATACATATAGCTTTCTACACAAAAGTTGTAGCGATTCACGTTTTCTAAAATGAAAACGTCATTTTGAATACTAATTATATTTTGAGATAAAAAGATGAAAAAATAATCCTTGGTAGTTTCTATAGTAACAAGTTGAAAAATTAGTTATGATAAAAAAAAGATCTCCCCCCCCATGCCCGCATTAGTTTGACACTAATAAACACGACATAGGTAGTTATGAGTTTCTCATAAATTATCCACTTCCTTTGGCTGGTGACAATCAAGGTGTTTCCTTGTTTTTTCTCTTCTAATTTGTAATGTTGAAATTCTGTCTTGAGAAAAAAGTGAACCATTGGGTGGAAAGCCGGATCTCTCCACCGAAAAAGACGTTCTCCCAGCTGCCAAAGTCCCCTGACCATGTCCTTGCCGCCTGCAACAATTTTTTCCAGCAGTCCTCCGCCATAGCTCACTCACCTCTTCTTTGTTGCACATCAGAGTTTTTGTCAGCAAGATCAGAACGCAACTGTCTCGGTGTGGGAAGGCAGGTCTTAAATAATGATTAACTGCCCTGACCAAGATCCCACATCTGGGTCACTCATGCACAGCGCTGCCATCATAGTGTAGGAAATTTGCATATGCGCCAACGAGGTAGTCTGGCTTCAAGCTATGACTCATGATCAGGAGGATACGAGTTCAATCTCTGTAGGCACCTGATACACTCAACCCTGATCTCATTTTACAAGCCAGACATGTTTGGGCTCGCTTTGAGCTACCATGTACGTAATTTCTCTCATTAAACTGATCCTTGGGGATTTCAAATTGTTGGTTTGTAACCTTTTAAAACCCAAAATTTCCTCTTTTTAAATTTTTTATTTATTTGAAATATTGCAATAATTTCTATAAAAGATTTTTAAGAAAAAGAAAAAAATTTTTTTTTATTTATTTGAAATATTGCAATAATTTCTATGAAAGATTTTTAAAAAAAAAAATTTTTAAATTTTTTATTTATTTGAAATATTGCAATAATTTCTATGAAAGATTTTTTTAAATAAAAAAAAAAAAAAAATTTATTTATTTATTTGAAATATTGCAATAATTTCTATGAAAGATTTTTTAAAAAAAAAAAAATTTTTTTTTTTTTTAATTTGAAATATTGCAATAATTTCTATGAAAGTTTTTTTTTTTTTTTTTAAATTTAAAAAAAAAATTTTTATTTATTTATTTGAAATATTGCAATAATTTCTATGAAAGATTTTTTTTTAAATTTAAAAAAATATTTTTTATTTATTTATTTGAAATGTTGCAATAATTTCTATGAAAGACTTTTAAAAAAATAAGAAAAATTTATTTTTTTTATTTTGAAATATTGCAATAATTTCTATGAAAGATTTAAAAAAAAAAAAAAAAAAAAATGTTTTTTTTTTCTTTCTAAGCTCATTGTTTTCTTTTTTTTCCAGCTGAGGCTGTAAATAATTCTGCTGGCCTTGGATTTAATGGTTTTGATGAAAATGGAAAAGGCAAATGGGACCTTTTAGAAAATGTCAATATTGCTGGTGTAGAGGTAATGTATAACTTCTTTTAACTTTAAAGTTTCTTTATATTCGTATTTCAGTCTCGGAAGACTATAATATAGTTTTTGTGCCCTGAAGTTACAGCGCCTCCCATGACTGTGAAGTCCAATGTTCGAAAAACATTCTCAACCACAGATGTCGCATGTGAAGGCTGTCCCTGAAGATGTTGATGTGCCAGTGCTTTGTTGCCACTGCTTTCTTCTGGACCTCTTAGCTTCATGGTGTTGTCAGGGTGACTTCAGACAGGAACAGTCCGTTACAGAGAGCCTACCACACCAAGGGCGGTCCTGAGAGTTTCTTCATTACCAACAAATACATTTCATTTTTCTTTCAAAACAAAGGCATTTTTTTCTTAAATTCTAATTATTTAAAAATTGCCAATACTCTCAAATCCACTCTGACCTGGCAGCGTAGTACCTTTTTAAAGTCCCATCTATGGGCAGAGATGCTGATAGGTATGTGTCCTGCATTCCTTATGCACAAAAATCTAAAAGGATGCAGTAAAATCATATCCATGTGTCCCAGTGTTTCTCTTTTTTTCTTCCCACACCATTTCAAGCTAACTGTAAATACATTTCAATAGTTTTTATTGAAACGAATTACACAGGATAGATTACAAGGTAGGGGTTAGACAGCTTTAGTTGTTTTCCTAGATCATAAATGAAAACCCTAAAATCTATTAACTCTTAACATCCTGTTGAGAATTTTTTAAGTACAGAGCATTCCTCTAAGGATATATAAAAAAATGGCTAAAAATGGCCTTTTCATTTAAAGTTACCTGTTATTTCCCTTAAATCAAAGACTTCTAAATATGTTTAATATTACATTTAAACAAAGGATATCATTTGGGGTAGATTGGGAAAATGAATGTGACTTCCGGCCGGGTGGAATGAAGTGATATAGGATGTTAAGAGTTAAGAAACTTTAGACCCATAAATTTTCCCGGAGACTCATTCAAAGCAAATATGTGTGTACCAGGATGTACTAAATCAAAAAGCTATCAGCATCACTGTATGGGTTAAACTAAAAAAAAATTACCGTATTTGACGGCTTATAAAACACCTCCCATTTCGGGTCAGATTCAGGAAAAAAGTTTTTAGTATATTTAAGCATGTATTGTTGAAAACAGTCTAGCTGTGCATTACACAAGCAGAAACATAGCTGTATAAAAGCAATTTGGCTGTACAGGCAAGCAATAAGCATACACAAGACATCTCAATAGCAGGAAATAATAATAATTATAAAATTAATAATAATAAAACTTCAAACTTCACCTACGATGTATAAGATGCAGGGCAATTTTTTGAGCCAAA
>CM042164.1:58431081-58454742 GCA_023376005.1 Doryteuthis pealeii
TCTCGGTTTGTCTCTCTCTCTCTCTCCCTTCTCTCTCTCTCTCTCTCTCCCCTTCTCTGTTTGTCTCTCTCTCTCTCTCTCCCCTTCTCGGGTTTGTCTCTCTCTCTCTCCCCTTCTCTTCTCTGTTTGTTTCTCTCTCTCTCGCTTTGCTTTTTTCTCTCTCTCTCTCACTCACCTTGTCTCTCTCTTTCCCCTTCTCTGTTTGTTTCTCTCTCTCTCTCTCTCTCTCTCTCTCTCTTTGTGAGTCTTTCTGTGTCGCTGTCTCTCTGTCCTGTATCTCTTTCTGCTCTTCTGTATATTACAGTCTCTATCCCCCCCCCTCTGACTCTCTTGCACCCTGTGTCTTGCTGTCTCTCTCTCTCTCTCTCTCTCTGAATCTCTGTCTGTATGTCTCACTCTCTCACTGTATGTGTTGCTGTCTTTTTCTTTTCCTGCGTATATCTGTGTGTATATTTATCACTCTTTCTCTCTCTCCCTCCCTCTGTGTGCATGTATGTCTATTTCTCTCTTTCTCACTCTGATTTTATTTTTCTTATTTTTCTCTCTTTTCAGGTAAGACGAAATATTCGGCCAATCTTTCTGAAGGCAAATCTCCATTTTCTATATGATATCATTACAACAATCACTACAAGAGTGACCAATTCCTATGGAGCACTGCCATTTGTGTACTTGGAGTTTATGCCAGGAATTAAAGCTTATTTGTAAGTTAATTTCTTTATCTATTGTTACGTTCGACTATCGCTTTCAAACGTTTACAACGCTGTTCCATCAGAAACCAAAGAAAAGTGAAAGGTGCGCATGCAGAAATTGGCAAAGAACAATAAGACACAATACATATTTTTAAGATATAATTTTATTTAGGAAGTCAAAAGTTGGGAGGAGATGTTACATAATTATTGGATCCCTAAGACTTTTATAAGGTAGTGTAGAAATCATAATGGCGATTAGTGCAGCTGATGGCCTTGAGAGTGAGTGACGGCGCTTGACCTCCCTCTCACCTTGCCTTGCGGGGATGGATCGTGAGAACCGGAAGGCATGGAAGACCCTGTCTTCTGGTTTAAGGATATAGTAAGTTTAAGTCAGTTAGCAGGTAGGAGCTCAAAGGTGTAAGTCGCATTTCTATGCGCATCCTGTCATCTGCGCAGATTGTCTGGTTTGGGGATTTACAAATAAAGTAACATCAACATAAATCGAAGTCTTGTGGTTATTACCTAAAAACTAACAATGACACAGGGCTTCTGATAAGGAGAAATCCCTAGCATGGAAAACCAGACCGAAGTCCCCAAGACAACACCAGACGCTAGACCAGACCAAGATGATAGACGATCAGAAGAACCAAAGCCGGCCAGAGGAGAAGACGACTAGAGTAAGAAGTAAGAAAGAGTATACAACGTTATATCGATTTGGAAATGTGAAAAACGTCAGTATGCAACAGAGAGAAAAAGATGGGCAAGTTCATGATCATGATTATCTGTATACATCCGCAATAGGAATATTTGTCGTGATCATTTGAATCCCCATAAATATACATGTAAATTGAAGGGAAGTATGAAAGTGGCAATATCTATTAAAAATTCCATGACGGAATGTGGCACTTATCTTCGTTTTAGTTACTTCGTTTCCATTCGGCTCATAGCTGTGTGGATGACCACCCTAGGTCTAATTTCTTCTGTCCGCATGAAGATGACATTGGGATTCCAACTGTCTGTAGTAGTCAAATTTTCTTCATGAGGACGATTTTCGCCCGTCCTCAACGAGGTGAGCAATCCTACTGTCGTCGCCAGGCGGCTCTCCTGTGTGAAGACTACACTAATGATAGGGATCTCTTTCCTTCCCCGCAAAGAGAGGTGGGGGTGTATTTCCGTTCATCCCTTTGCCTTCCTCCTCTCCAGAGGCCGGCCGACGTGACAATGCTGGTCAAAGAAATTCTCTTCCAGATTGGGGTCATTTAGTGTGACATGGCTGCCCTGTCGGCTGGGGCGTTAGAATGCACCGACTGCACCTCTACAGAGGGGTAAGACTCCCCCAATGGGACCACCTGTTGACTGTGGGTGGCAACCCGTGATGCTTAAGGATAGAGCTCAGGTGGATGAGCAGTTCATGACATGCAATACTCTACTTTGGCCCTATCTTGGGCTAGACGGGCGGTCGGAGAGGCACCCTCTGATCAATCGGCTGGTCATGTCAAGCCCTAGCACCTATATGATTTTCCCAACCCGATGCCCTTATGGCAAGCCCCAACCCCTTTTTATCATATGGGTGCTAGAAGGCGGTGACTGAGGGTCTACATGTCCTGGGAATGACATTAAATTCTATCTGATGGTGAGGTTCCAGTTCTGGAGGTTTGGGGAATGTGGAGCACCCCTTCATCCCCATTGCTCCCTGGTCCACTCTGACCCGGAGTGGTAGTACCTGTCTATGGGTTAAATAGAAAAATGTATTTATAAAAAAATTGTATTATCCATTAAGAATTGATTTATTTCAAAACTTTCTTGGCATTAAATGACCCACTGAGGTTGATATGCCGTAAAACAAAACAAACCAAAAAAAAACCCCATAAGTATACATGTAAATTGAAGGGAAGTATGAAAGCTGCAATATCTATTAAAAATTCCATATCGGAATGTGGCACGTTTTAGTTACTTTGTTTCCATTCGGCTCATATCTGTGTGGATGACCACCCTGGGTCTAATTTCTTCTGTCCGCATGAAGATGACATTGGGATTCCAACTGTCTGTAGTAGTCAAATTTTCTTCATGAGGACGATTTTCGCCCGTCCTCAACGAGGTGAGGAATCCTACTGTCGTCGCCAGGTGGCTCCTGCATGAAGACTATACTAATGATAGGGATCTCTTTCCTTCCCCCCAAAGATAGGTGGGGTGTGTTTCTGTTCATCCCTTTGCCTTCCTCCTCTCCAGAGGCCGGCTGACGTGACGATGCTGGTCAAAGAAATTCTGTTCCAGATTGGGGTGATTTAGTGTGACACAGACCTCAGCTCTGATGTCACAGAGTTTCAAGAATGTTCTGGGGGTGTTCCCTTTTAACTTTCGAGTTACTCGTAATACGTAACAGTATTTATAGATGAATAAAAGACAAACTATTACAAGCTTTACTGGAACTAAGCAAAGAAACTGGGTAATCTGAACATTAGATACATAAATGAGAGTAACCTTCCCTTGCTTATTTCACTTTGAGGAAGCCATATGTTTTGGTTGGCCATTTTCCTTTCGCCGTAAAATCTATACTGAAAATACGAATTTTTTTGAATCAATACAACTGCATGTTTTAACACGAAAATATCATAAAATGTGTTCTTTTTTTTTTACCCGATTTCATATTCAAACTTGGTACTTTTTTGACACACCTTGTATTTTGAAAAAAAAAAATAACATTCCATTCATTCTTCATTTGTATCTTGGTAAATACAGCTTCAATCTCGGTACTTTTTTGACACACCTTGTATGAATTCATTTTTTTTTTTTTTTTTTTTTTTTTTTTTAGGTACAAAAGTAATTTAATTTTTTACCTTTATTTTTTTTTCCAGATCTGTTTATTGCTGGGTGCACGTGTGTTGCTTGATAGTGATTCTTCGATATTCATTGTTTGCCGCCCCTCGAAAAATTGCAAAGGATGAAACTACAGAAAAGAAAGATCCAGGAACTCCTCTTAAAGAAAAGGAACATTGATGCTGAACTTTTCTTAGGTTCTGTTGTTCCTCGACTTTTGGTAGTGGACTTTTCCCTGCTAAAAACGTTCCAAAGGGGCAACTACCTCAGTTTGATTTGAATTGGGCAAAACAAACAAAAACTATCAGAATTTTGGAAAGTTTTTTTTTTCTAGGGTTGGGTGGGTCAGTGAATTTGGGTTATTTTAAAAGGGTGGGGGACATGTGTAACCCTTATTGGTTGACAGGGGGGGAAAAATGGTTGGTTATTCAGATGTCTTCAAGTGGCAGTTACTTAAGCCTGCCTCTAAGAAACGTTCACAAGAAGCACAAAAGAGATTTTATATATATATTATATATTATAATATTATATATATATATCCCTAAAAAAAATTGTTGAAGTTTTAAATTATAGGGAGGGGGGTTATGAACAAATTTATTAAAAAGAAAACGCTTGTGGGTGGGGTTTGGGTAATAAAAAAAAAATTTCAGATATGATTTTAAAGAATAAAGAGGGAGAAAAAATCATCCTTTTCTGCCTCATTGAAATCACACGAAACACTTGATTATTTTAATTTAATTTTTTTCTCTTTGTGTTAAACTTTACTTTTATTTAAATAAATTTCTTTCACGCTTTAAAAAAAAAAAAGAAAGTTATTTTAATTTTCTTAAGAATTTTTTTAAAATTTGAAAATCATTTTAATCTTTTTTTATTAGGAAAATAATTTTTTTTTACCCTTTGGTATCACACTTGATTTATTTTAATTTATTAGGAAAACATTTTTTTTTTTTTTTAATTATTTTTAAATTATTATATTTTTTTTCATTTAAATTGATTTTTTGAAAATTATTATATCATTTATTTATTTTATTTTGATAGAAATTTAATTTAAAAACTTTTGCTACCTGAAAAATATTTGAAAAAATAATTAAAGTTAATTTTTTATATAGTTTATTTATTTACAAAGTTATTCTGGAAATGATAGAAATATTTTTAAATACTTAAAATAATATTAATATCATTATCTGAATATGGTTTAACAATTTTTTTTTCATTTGATCAAGAACATTTTATACCCTACCCACATTACACAGTCTTTTTTGTAAAAATAAGAAAGCAAACAGAACGGACATTTTTTTTTTTTTTTCAGATTGATGTAAAATTCATACTTATTTTTATTTTATTTAATTTTTTTTAAATTAAATTTTGATTGACTCTGCAAAATCCATTTTTTATTAAGAAATTTTTGTAGAAATTTTGATGAAAATAATAAAATATTAAAAACACTTTGGAAAAGTCATTTAGGTAATTTTTTTATCAAGTTTTTATTTCCTGAAGAAGAAAAAAAACCTTGGATGTCTGATCTAATTATCTCCCTTGAAATGAACTCTCCTACCTCTTCTGAAGATATACAAATGAACTTTTATTAAGAGATAACAAAATAAACATTAATGTGTGAGCTTCAATTTATATAAACTCAGATTTTAATTTTGAAGTTTTAAGATGAAGTATTTCTGTTATTAATTTTTTCGTATCACAACATTCTAAATTGATTTATTTAGCTGTTAAATCTGCTTACTATTTTTGCATGGAGTTTTTAAGCCTTATGATATATCTATTGTTATACTAAAGCTGAGTGAATCAACGTTTGGTTCCCTAAAGATTTTTTCCTATTTAGTTTAATGACTCAAAACACATCTCAAAATACTTCTTATATTTAGGATTAAATTATGTTTGAAAAAATTCCATTTTATTTGGTTCTAATTAGTTGTAATTTGCAATTAAATCAAAAATTCACCCGTCCCTTACTTAACTTAGTGCATGTCACTCTCCAACTCACTATATATTCTATTTCTATCTATGGAGAGAAGCAAGAGAGGCTATCCAGCAGTCAGTGACTGCAGCCGATAATATACAAATAGTGAGAAGGCAAATCCACCTCCCAATCTTTCTCTTTCTCTCTTTACAGAGAAGACTAATGTTTTGATCACAATTATCTAAAAACACTTAGCCATATATATATATATATATATATATATATATATATATTATGGACTCTCTCGTCGATTTTCGACGCATGAGGGTTCACACACACAATGAACACCCACACAGTGATTTGTTTATAGTGGTGAAGGCATGTGTTGGACCATCCACACTTTTTGGCACAGTCGATAGGAAAGAATTGGTGCATCAAGGGTTGCCACAAACCCAATCAATGACCGACCTCAGGAATTTTGAATTCAGAGTTATCCCTCTCCTAGACTGGTTACCTACCCAAGGCTGAAGGGCCCAGTCTGCCCTACTATTTAACCCATAGCTGGAGGAATTTTGAATTCAGAGTTATCCCTCTCCTAGACTGGTTACCTACCCAAGGTTGAAGGGCCCAGTCTGCCCTACTATTTAACCCATAGCTGGAGGGAATTTTGAATTCAGAGTTATCCCTCTCCTAGACTGGTTACCTACCCAAGGCTGAAGAGCCCAGTCTGCCCTACTAGTTAACCCATAGCTGGAGGGAGAATATATGGATTCATACCTTTCCCAAGGGTATTAGCGCATATTATATATATATATATATATATATATATATATATATATATATATTATATATATATATATATTATATATATATAATATATATATATATATAATATATATATATATATATATATACACCTAAAATTTTATTAAAATTGGATTATTAGTTGAATATACCCCTTAATGACAGTGAATAGAACCAGAAATCTACATGGGCTAAAGTTGTTTTTTTAAGTTTGTTTCAAAACTTTTTTTTAAATTTTTTTTTTTTACTAAACTTCAATTTACAAAGCACAAAAATCTACTGAACATTTATCAAACGTGTTTAGGGGGGGGGGGACATGTTTAGTGAGGGGAAACATGTTTGATTTCTAAAAAAAAAATTTAAAAAAATGTAAATAAGATTCCTACACAATGTGACTTAAAATTGTTTTTTTCTTTTGTTGTAAAAAAAATGAATAAAATTGATGTCATATTTTAGAATAGATTTTTATTAAATTACTTTAATTATTAATTTTTTAAATTTATAGGGTCAAAGGGGGGAAACAAATAAAATAATTGTTAGTAAAAATTTAGGAAGAGGCTATTTAGGTAAAATAGACAAACTTACTTTTATTCTTATTTTACCGTCCCTGTAAATATTTTTTTTTTATTATGAATGCAAGTAATGTTAAAAAATAACAACACAGATTTAACACAAAAGTTTATTTCTATTCATTTATATTTATATTTTGTGAAGGATAAAGATACAAAAAATTATTCTAAATGAAAAATATAGATACCGTTAATGACTTTGTGATTAAATGTGAATTTTTACAAATTTTTTAACAAATTTAAAGGAAATGATCAAGGTAAATTTTACTATCATGAATTTTTTCCAAAGTGGAAAATGGCATTTTCCACTATCAATTGTTAAAAGATAAGATTGTTACATTAACCCTAAACCTAACACTAACCTTAAAATATACCATTTTAAGAAATTAGCTTTTAGATAGATTGGTTTAAAGTTTGTATTGCACAGCAACTACTTTTTAAGCAATTAGGGATAGCCATTTTTTTTGTCTGCTTTTCATTTTAAAAACGAATTAAAATTGATTAAATTGATTATTTATGGTCAAATTTTTGTCTAAGTTGAAAAGTAGTAACATCAGTAAAAAAAGCAAAATAATATTACACATGTAATTTATTTTTAATACATGTAAAACTATTTTTTTCGGTCAATTTTAATCAAATGTATCTTAAGATGGCCATGAGTTGCTGTAAAATCTGTGTTTACAAAATAAATTTAACTCTTGATTGAAAAAAATTATCAAAAATCAGGGAATTATCCGATTTTAATGAAATTTTCAGTATTGATTTATCAATGAATAGATTTTATAATGCATCAGTTATTTCATTTCAAAACTTTCTGATTTAATTAGGTATTTCTGCTATGATAAATTAATATATAAAATTCATTTAAAATATGAGTATCATGATGTTAAGTTTAAAATGTCATATTATTAGATTCTAAAAACATATTTTAAAAAATTTTCAAGAGAGTTTTCGACAAAAATTATTAGAGATTGTTATTGAAGTGAAGTAGTTATTTAAAACATTTTTTAAATAAGTACTTTACTTTAGTAACAATCTCTAATAATTTTTTGTCGAAAACTCTCTTGAAAATTTTACGCCTTCCCCTTTAAACAGAACAAATATTGATGTATAATTTTTTCTTTAATGAGTAAAAAAAAAAAAATCTCCAAAAATTATAATTTTAGTTTTATTTTCATTTTATTTTTTGATTTTCAGTACTTATTTTCTACCAGAGTAGTATTGTTAAAATGTTTTTTCTTCTTCTATTCATGCCTTTGGTCTTTTGTCTTTTTATTTAAGCAGAAATTAGTATCAATCATATATAACCCCACCGATATTTTGCACCCCAAAAATAAGGCGGGGTCAAAGTTAAGTGACCTGAAAAAAATCAGAAAGTTTTGAAATAAAATAACTGATGCATTATAAAATTCATTCATTGAAAAATCAACACTGAAAATTTCATTAAAATCGTATAATTCCCTGATTTTTGGTAAAAAATTTTGAAACGGGGTGGGTGTGGGTGGTGATGTAAATTTGTTTTGTAAAAACGAGAATTTTTCGACAAAATCCCAGATTGCTTGTCAACAACCATCTTAATCTCTTAGCTTTTAAATTCACCAAATGATATTATCCTGTGATTTTTTTTTTTTTTTTTTTTTTTTTCAACAATCTAACTCAAGCTCAATGGGGACCCAACAGGTCACGTCTTTTCTAGTGTGTGTATATATATATGTATGCATATATATATATATATATATATATATATATATATATATATAATTTTTTGGTTCAAACAGTGATGGATGCTTTTAAATGACAGGGAACACTTTTTTTTCTAATTCTATATATTGTTGGATTCATTTCCATATTTTACTCACACACACACACACACACACACACACAACACACATATATATATATATATATATATATATATATATATATATATATATCTCCAAAGAAGAAATCTTCCTTACGACATAGACACTTGGTCTAGGCTTCCAGAAATAAAAAGCAAAGAATCTAACTTTTCTGTTATATTTTGTACTTATATATATATATATATATATATATATATATAAAAATGTGTGTGTATGTAGTGTGTATACATCTTTTTGGGACACCCTGTATATATATATATATATATATATATATATATATATATATATATATATAGTGTGTGTTTGTATGTAGTGTGTATACATCTTTTTGGGACACCCTGTATATATATATATATATATATATATATATATATATATATATATATATAGTGTGTGTTTGTATGTAGTGTGTATACATCTTTTTGGGACACCCTGTATATATATAATGTGTGTGTGTGTGTGTGTGTGTATGTAGGTGAGAAAATGGAAATAAGTGTTTTGAATCGAGATTTACTTTATTGCACATATATTTAAGATAAATAAGTAGTAGGCATGTTTGTACTATTCATCAGGATAACAAATAACGTCTGTTGATGTCAATTTCTCTTCAGAGAGTGATATTTCAAAGAAAAAAAAAATGTATTGAAAGAAAGATAGAAAGTGTAAGTTCTGAAAGAAAGAATAGATGGAATAAGGGAAAATATTTAAGAAAAGATAAAGAAAGAAAGAAAGAAAAAGAGTGTTGATATATTTTGTCAAATATCAATAAATCCTCACTTTTTCTATTTTTTACACTCACTAATTGTTCTTCAACACACACACACAGGTCTCTCACCCCCATGGTATTAGGGCCACAACCCGACCAAAGGAGCTCCGTCGTAAGTCAAAAGGGCATCTCCATCATCGTCAGAAATCAACAGCTTTTGGCGTACTTGTCACTGGATCTATGGAAAATCTGTGTCAAACAAGGGTATCTCCTTTCCCTGACCGGGATATGCATGTGGGGTTTGGGGGAACTGCTTCGGAATTTCTTAGTCCCTTCTTACTTCTTTGTTCATATTAAAAAATGAATAATTTCCTACTTGATATCGTTGGAACATTCTGATATTCACCTTTATGAAATGCAATTTGATTTTACTTAACAAAAATATGCACCCTCCGGGCACAAGTGTTTAAGTTTTAATGTAATGAAATATATTAAATTAGGTTATTGAAACTAAATAAGAATACAAATAAATGGTTTAAAGAAGGGGGTATAATTGAAAAAATAGAACAACTTTGAAACTAACTCTTCCATCATTTTCCATCACTCCCGTCTTTCGTTGCTAAATTTTCCTAATTTAACTATTTCGCTAAAATTTTCGCTATGAAAATAAAATGATTAACAACAAAGTAAATATATATACACATTAAATATCACCAGTTCTTGTTTTTTGTGCAAAATTGTACTTGGTATTACTATTATTAGCACTTGTGCTGTATATACCGTCAGATTCTAGTTAGAACCGAAAGATGAATGATCAATATATTAATGCTCTTATTCCTTAATCTTCCAACCATTATCATCTTGAAACACTCTTGGGTTAAAAATGAGACTGTCCAAGTTGTCCAGCATGAAATGCAAAAATTTAAATCTTGATTATCTGGTGTTGCTTATCCACTGAATTCTTATTTCTTATGCGTGTTGTCATCTCAGCTAAATTATGGAACATTCCATGGTAATTTATGAGGAAGTGCGTCCCAGTCTCCTGCCTCAAGAGTTGCTGCCTGGTGACTATTAAAATAACGATCCAGCTCAAGCTATTCAAAACTATCCATCTATCTATCTATCTCAATTTGTTCATATTTATCTATATTACTTTAAACACTTAGATTTTTTTTATTCATGTTTGTTTAATGTCTTGATTTTAGTTTAAATAAACAAGAATTACGACAAAAAAAGAAGCGACCACCTCCTCAAATACATTTACTTGTCAAAAATATCTATCTCCATTTGTTCGTATCTATCTATATTATTTTTGTTTATCTATGTATCTATCTCAGTCTATTCAAAACTATATATCCATCTTCATATCTAAACAAGAATTACGACAAATTACGATAAATAAACAAGAATTATGACGAGCTGGGGTTATTTTGATAGTCACTGGGTAGCAGTCTTTGAGGCGGGAGACCGGAATGCACTTCCTCATAAATTACCCATTCTATTTTTATTATAAAGAAATAAAAGGAAGAAAAAGACATGCTACACAGAAAAAAATATAATAAAAAAGAAAGTAGGGAAAAGATATAGAGAGGGGGTGATAAAACTAATCTGTTTCTATTGAACATAATGAAAAGAAGGAAAGAAAGAAAACAGAGTGAGAGTTAAATCAAGATTGTTATACTTACATATTGAACTATTTTGCAATAGCTCTTAAGTAAAACATATCAAACATTTTAATAATCAAATTATCATACTGTGGTATATTCCAGCTAATATTATTGGTCCTGAATTATAATGTCGGCTTCAATCATTATCACATCATTGGAATGTTGGGTCTGTCTTTTAATAATAATAATGAAATTTATTATGTACAGTGCTCAGGTGCACCACAACTCATCAAAGTCTCATGTCTAGTACACAGAATAATGTATTAGTGTCAGGAACATGAATAGCGTACAGTAATAATATACTTGTATGTGTACAGTGCTCAGGTGCACCACAACTCATCAAAGTCTCATGTCAAGTACACAGAATAATGTATTAGTGTCAGGAACATGAACAGTTTACAGTAGTAATATGCATGTATGTGTGCGCGTGTGTGCATATGTATGTGGAGAGTGGCATCAGGTATATTGTCGGCGGACTACAGGAAGCATGGAGGCTTTGAAAGACTCAGTGCTTCGGCAGCCTACAACAGATGCAGGCAGTTTATTTCATGTCTCCACAACTCTGAGCGTGAAAAAATGTTTCCGAAAGTCACATGAGCAGTGCTGTTTTCTGACTTTGTAAGCATGCCCACGTGTGTTAGAAAGATAGAGATCAAAAAGGTGCTCAAGGTTGCTGTTGTTAAGATGATTAATGACCTTATGAGCGTTTACCAGGTCAGTTGCCAGACGCTGAAGTTTCAATGAATATTTTCTATAAATACTTCCATTGAAACTTCTTTGTTGCTATATCCACATGTTTTGGGCACCTCATGTGGTGTAATGGTTAGCAAAGCTAGGTTCGCAGACCATTGTTAGTGAGTTAAATTCTAACTGGGCGCCCCATAATTCTGTCCTTGTGCCGCAGCTAAGCTTAGTAAATAACTATATCCTCATGTTTTGAACACCTCACGAGGTATAATGGTTAGAAAGCTAGATTTACAGACCATTGTTAGTTTAATTCTCATTGGGCGCCCCATAATTCTGGCCTTGTGCCACATCTGGGCTAAGCTTAGTAAATAACTATATCTGCATGTATTTAGACATAACACAAGATTAGCTGCTTGATCTCAATTTTTTCAGCTAAAATTTCAAAAATAATCCCCTCATACTTATTGGCTATGGAATTTTTGCCAGACTCTTGTTTTCCTGGATTGAGTTACATTTTGAAGTATGAGCGAGCTTCAGATATGCTTATGTTTGTTCAGTAAAAACATTTCAATTTCCAAATCCATTACACCAAAAAAAAAAAAAAAAAAAATTATAAATAAAAAAATAATCATTAAAACATATTACAGCACATAATTCATTCCATTAGGAATGGGCAAATGGTCAGAGGGAGATTACTCATTTGTTTTTTCATGTTTTTCTTGGTAATTGGAACATTAGCTACATAAATGAGAGTAACCTCCCTTTGTTTATTTTGCTTTGAGGAAGCTGTATGTTTTGGTCAGCCATTTTCATTTCACCGTAAATCAATACAACTGCATGTTTTAACACGAAAATATCATAAAATGTGTTCTTAATAACAATTAAGTTCATTTCAAATAATGCACAAGCACAATTAAGAACAGATTTTATGATATTTTCGTGTTAAAACATGCAGTTCTATTGATTCAAACAAATTCGTATTTTCAGTGTAGATTTATAATGAAATGAAAATGGCCGACCAAAATATATGGCTTCCTCAAAGTGACATAAACAAGGGGAGGTTACTCTCATTTATGTAGTTAATGTTCAGATTACCCTTTTCCTCTGGAAAAACAAAAAAGTTTACACTAGAATAAAAATCTACAAAGGCCTGCGTGTGAAAAAATTTCATCTAGAAAAGTTACACTGCATAATCAAAAAATGTTAGAAAAAAATAACAACATAACAAGGACACACGTAATTATACGGTTGTTGGTGACTCCAGAGTGCAAATCTGGATATTTTGAAATAAAAGGGAGAAATCTCATTTGTGATTAAGGTAGCGTTAATCTACCGTAAATGAAAAAGAACAATCATTAGTAATAATTTTTAAATATTGTGACGGAGAACGAGTACTACCGTACTCATTTAGAAAAAGTAGCAAGACATTGTCTTGCCTGCCGGAGTCGAACCCGCGCCCTCCCGAATGCAAAGAAATGCGGTTTAGGCGCTGGATGGATACGAGGTGCAATTCAGGTGCCCAGATGTTGGGGGCCTACACACGTACATCCGAATCCACGAGAAGTAGTTGGCCTACGCAAGACTGCGGTCAGTAAAGAAACACTTTGTAGACGACCCTGCATAAGAATTTTTTTTTAATTCAACAAATATAATATATAAGAATCTCAGAAAATATATTGCGCAAAAGTGTGTATTTTTAAAAATACATTTTTAGATAGTTTAAATAAATCTTGTAGGAGTAAAAAATGAAAACAGGGTTTCTCTTGAGTTTTGGCATAAAGTATCTATATATTAATACGCGTGTTCCTAAATCTTCCATCCGTTATCATCCTGCAACACCCTCTGGTTAAAAATGAAACCGTCCAAGATGCAATGTAAAAATGGTGAATACATATTATCTGGTGCCGCTTAATCGCAGATTTCTCATTTTTCCTATTTCATTTCACCCAATTTAAAAAACTAAACATTGCACATGGTCTTGTGTCACTTAAATGCCCAACGTAATATTAAAATGAGTTAAAAGAAGAAAAAAAAAGAAGTTACGTGCTTATTTTATTTGTGATATTAAAGTGAATTACGGAAGATATTTTGGTAGGACTTATATCAAATCAATTTATAAACTAAATAATATTAATTGAATTTGCAAATCATCGTTTCTGGCTTAAATAGCTCATCTTGATTTTTGTTTCGTTTTGTGGAAATTCCACGGGTCCCACTTATCATTGTATGAATTGAACTAATCAATTTCTTTATCTTTGTTGTGTTGAGAGCTACTTTATTACTAATGCACAATAGCGCACAAGAGATAATATCATTATATTATGCATAAAAAGCATTTCATTTCACGGAAATACCCGAAACCTTTGAGACGCTAGGATTGGGGTTAGGGTTAGGGTTACTAATGCACAATAGCGAGCAAGAGATAATATCATTATATTATGTATAAAAAGCATTTCATTTCACGGAAATACACGAAACCTTTGAGACGCTAGGATTAGGGTAAGGTTTAGGGTTAGGGTTAAGTTACTTTGTCAGTTTCTGTAATCTAATGCTATTTATACGTAAAATGCAGTCCTAATGATATTATCTCTTGTGTTACATAATTATTAGATTCCTAACACTTATGTACCATTAGTGTAGAAACCAAAATAGCTGTTATAAGTTGCAGCCGGCGGTCTTGAAGGATTGAGTGACTTGGCTTGACCTCAGTCTGATCCTCCTTCTGGGTGATACCGTGAGAATTCGGTTTAGATTAGAAAGAGAGTTTTAGTTCAGTACCAGCCAAACCACGAAGGTGGTAAGTCGTGTTTAGCACATGGTCGACTCAATCTGTGCAGTTAGTCTGGTGGGGATTTCAGAATTAAATATGATGTAAAGCAAATCGAAGTCCTGGGTTATTATCTAGGGCTTCTGATAAAGAGAAATCCCCAATGGAATACCAATGGAAAATAACTTTAGAAATTTTCAAATAATTTTTTTCGGGTGTTAAGATTTTATTTCTTAATTTTTTTCATATGGTCTTCTGGATTTGATCTTTCTAGAAATCTAAAGATATATTTTTTTTATTCAAATGACAAAAGGTTGAATAATAATAGATAAAAACATTTTTGGTAATCTGAACATTAGCTACATAAATGAGAGTAACCTCCCCTTGTTTCTTTCACTTTGAGGAAGCCGTCTGTTTTGGTTGGCCATTTTCATTTCTCTGTAAATCTACAGTGGAAATATGAATTTGTTTGAATCAGTACAACTGAATGTTTTAACACAAAAATATCATAAAATGTGTTCTTCATTGTGCTTGTGCATTATTTGAAATGAACTTAATTGTTAAAAACACATTTTATGATATTTTCATGTTAAAACATGCAGCTGTATTGATTACAGTGAAATGAAAATGGCCGACCAAAACACATGGCTTCCTCAAAATGAAATAAACAAGGGGAGGTTACTCTCATTTATGTAGCTAATGTTCAGATTACCACATTCTTTTCAATTTAAAAAAAAATTACAAAAAAAGCTATCCATTATAAAATTAAGTCATTAATGAATAAAATGGTGAAAATTTCATTAAAATTGGAAAATTATTTGATTTAAAAATTTTTGATAAAAAAATTTTGTTTAAAAATTAAAAAAAAAAAAATTTTTGTTTGTTAATTAATTTATTTATAACAAAATGTCCATACCTATATTACATTCTATTTCATTGAGCTATTTTTCTTTTAAAAAACAAAAAAATTAGGATGATTTTTTAGGCGAATGGGGGTGGGAGGAGGTGGCCTGGAACGGATTAATATTATTTAGTTTATATTAATGGGGGAAAATTGATTTGATATACGAAGAAATTGAGTTATGAACGCAACGAATTAAACTCGTAAGTGAAGGTAGCACAGTTTTCTTTTTTTCAGGTGGGTAATTGGTAATAAATCTGTGAAATCGTTCCCATATTTTCATAGTTAAGATAAGTAAATAAAAAAAATAAAAATGGGACCCAGTCTGGTAGGTAAATGAAAAAAATTAGCGGACGCCATGAAGACGCCATTTTTTTACCATATTCTATTAAAGAATCAATACAAAGTAACCTCCCTTGGTTCAATATTTATTAATGCAAATAACCTCCTTTGGGTTAATATTTTCAATATTATTAAAGCGAGTAGCCTCCCTTCGTACAATATTTTAGTGATACGAGTAGTCTCCCTTGCTTTAGTATTTTCCATATTTGTTAAAGCGAGTAGCCTCCCTTAGTTTCAGTATTTTCAATATTTATTAAAGTGAGTTTCCTCCCCTTGTTCAATATTTCCTTTCTTATAACAAAATCCCCGTTTATCGTGAGATTTAAAAAAAAAATACATTAATAAACTCATGGAGGAAAGTTTTTAGAATTCTTATATATATTTAAAAATTATTACAGTTATTTCCTATAACTCCAACATAAACAAAGGAGAACCACTCTTGACTGATAAATTATTTATTTATTTTCCCATTAAACTAACCCTAACCCTAAACCTAACCCTAACCCCATCTTTTTTCCTAGAAGAACAATAAATAAATAAATAATTTATCAGACATGAGTGGTTCCCCTTTGTTTATGTTAGACTTCTAGGAAATAACCACTGATAGCAATGAGATTACAAATTCTGAGTTTTGCAGTTTGTCTGCCAAAAACTAAAGAAAAAAAAAGCAGGCAGAAAGCTAAAGTGAACACAGCTTAGAATGTGTTGTAGCACTAGGATTAAAAATATAGGGGGACCCTCTCCCCCATGACTAGGGGTTTTCCATATTTTCTTTTGTATCAGTCACTGAAATCCAATAAATTATTTCATTTCAGACTCGCATTTAAAAATGGAAATAAGTCAAAAAATAAAAAGAACAAAATTTAGGTGAATGATAAGGTTTGGTTTGGTTTTGTTTTACGGCATATCAACCTCAGTGGGTCATTTAATGCCGATAAAGTTTTGAAATAAATCAATTCTTAATGGATAATACAATTTTTTTATAAATACATTTTTCTATTTAACCCATAGATGGGACCCTAACAGGTACTACCACTCCGGGTCAGAGTGGACCAGGGAGCAATGGTGATGAAGGGGTGCTCCACATTTCCCAAACTGGAACCTCACCATCAGATAGAGTTTAACGTCATTCCCAAAACATGTAGACCCGCAGCCACCGCCTTCTAGCACCCATATGATAAAAAGGGGTTGGGGCTTGCCATAAGGGCAATAGGGTTGGGGAAAATCATATGGTGCTAGGGCTTGACGTGATCAGCCGATTGATCGGAGGGGGCCTCTCCGACCGCCCGTCTAGCTCAAGATAGGGCCAAAGTGGTGTATTGCATGTGTGAATGATAAGGATTTCTTTGTGTAATGATGCAGGATAATTTTTTAAAAATGTAGGAAGGTGGGTAATCTGAACATTAGCTACATAAATAAGAGTAACTTCCCCTTGTTTCTTTCACTGTGAGAAAGCCTTATGTTTTGGTCTGCCATTTTCATTTCACCGTAAATCTACACTGAAAATACGAATTTGTTTGAATCAATACAACTGCATGTTTTAACACAAAAATATCATAAAATGCGTTCTTAATAATGTATAACACAATTGATATGCGTCCCTTTATTTACGAAAACCAGTTGGCAGTAAAACCCCCTCTGTTTCAAATCTTTTTATTTGCATTCTTATTTAGTTTCATTAGCGTTTCTAAATTAATGTAATGTTTTATTACATTAAAACTTAAAGACTTGTACGCGGAGGATGCATATATTTGCTAGTATAATTAAATATGAATATAGATTGGCATTAAATAAATATATATATATATATATATATATATATAAATTGAAGCCTCAAAAAATAAATTTATATATACAGTGATACATTGACTTATAAGTTTAATTTATTCCACTTGTAACTCAATTCCCTCGTATGTCAAATCAATTTTACTCATTGAAATAAATTGAAATGCCATTAATCCATTCCAGTCCCCCAAAAACACCCTAATTTTTTTCTTATGTTCTTTTAAATAAGAAAAATAGTCATGTATTGTATTATTTTTTAGTATCCAAGTGTAAATATGGAAAACAAAATTGGAATATCTGGAAAGACGATACAAATTTTGACCGGGTTTTACTAAATGCATAGGGACCGACAACTTATGATACACCCTTTATTTGGGAACCTGGCCACCAATCGATCTGGTATATGGGATCATTTTTTCATTTTGATGTGCATGGGGGAGTGTTATGTTTTTAACATACAGATAAAAATACGGAAGACTGAAATGAAAATGCAAGACCAGGTTGTTGTAAAATTAACGAGGTTTTATTTAACACGCTTCTACCTTTAAGCGACTTAACAAGTTCAAACGTTGCGTCCAAACATAAACAAACGCCAATCCACAAGTAACATGGCGGAAACCCCACTTCCGTCTTTGACTAATCAAAGGGGAGCAATTCTATTTTTGTTAGGTCTATTTTTGTTAGGTCTTCCTAACAGGGAGTTGCTGAGATCCTTGGAAATTTCAGATCTTTCAACATCATATTCCCCCCAACCAGAGCCGATCGAACCCAGATTCTTCATCCAGTAACTGATATTTACTATTTTGATCTCCATTTTTTACATTTGTAAAAAATTATGGCATCTTGGTGGCTTTATTATTTTATATGGGTAATTTATGAGAAAGTGCATCCCGGTCTCCTGCCTCAAAAATTGCTACCCTGTGACTATTAAAATAATGACCTATCTCAGTCTATTCAAAATTATCCATCTTCATATCTATCTATCTCAATTTGTTCACATTTATCTATATTACTTTAAATACTAAGATTTTTTTTATTCATGTTTGTTTAATGTCTTATTTTTAGTTTAAATAAACAAGAATTACGACAAAAAAGAAGCGACCCCCCCCCAAATACATTTACTTGTCGAAAATATCTATCTATCTCCATTTGTTCGTATCTATCTATATTATTTTGTTTGTTTATCTATCTATCTATCTATCTATCTCAGTCTATTCCAAACTATATACCCATCTTCACATCTAAATAAGAATTACGACAAATTACGATAAATAAACAAGAATTACGACGAGCTGGGGTTGTTATTTTGATAGTCACCGGGTAGCAATGTTTGAGGCAGACTCATAAATTACCTTTATATGGCCGGTTTAGCTCAGTCAGTAAAGCGTCCGACCTGGAGCCGCAAGGTTCTGGGTTCGATACCGTCTCTCACCAACTCGGCATATGAGTAGCACTGTGTGGTAAAGTGAGGAGCTGATGTTATGTGTGGCACTCCACCTCGGATGCCAAAACAATCTCCTTGGTCCAGTGCTAGTGTAAAGGGGATAGACTCCCTCACTGCCCAGCTGATACTGACCATTACTGCCTTCACTGCATCATCCATGTTCGATGGTGGCAAGATGCAGAATTTACTCCCTCCTGCAGGCCCTTCTTGGGAGGCGTCTTCGCTGGCTCGGTCATGCTTTTCATCGACAACCGATGACATCATCCATGAATCCATCGACCCAGTACCATCTCAGGTATGGAAGAAATCCCAAGGGGCTTAACTGAAAACCTGGCTCAAAACAGTGAAGCCGAGCTGATCTGTAGAATAATCATACTAAGTTCCAATTACCTATAGTTGATATAGTCAAGAAAGGTGTGGCTACATTTGACAAGGACCGAGTGACTTGCCTCGCCCCAGATTGGAGCAAAGAAGGGATGGGTTTCTACTTGAAAATAATAAAAATAATGAAATTTATTGTGCACAGTGCTCAGGTGCACCACAACTCATCAAAGTCTCATGTCAAGTACACAGAATAATGTATTAGTGTCAGGAACATGAACAGCATACAGTAATAATATACATGTATGTGTGCGCGTGTGTGCATATGTATGTGGAGAGTGGCATCAGGTATATTGTCGGCGGACTACAGGAAGCATGGAGGCTTTGAAAGACTCAGTGCTTCGGCAGCCTACAACAGATGCAGGCAGTTTATTCCATGTCTCCGCAATTCTGAGCGTGAAAAAATGTTTCCGAAAGTCACGTGAGCAGTGCTGTTTTCTGACTTTGTAGGCGTGCCCACGTGTGTTAGAAAGATGGAGATCAAAAAGGTGCTCAAGAGTTGCTGTTGCTAAGATGATTAATGACCTTATGAGCGTCTACCAGGTCAGTTGCCAGACGCCGAAGTTTCAATGAATCCATTCCCAGGGCATTTCCAATGCACCATTGATCCTAGGCCTAAGCCTTTATCGAGCTTTTCAATGGAACTGTGAATGACTGATGCTCATATCATCAATGGATCACTGCACATGGTCGGCCTTCATTCAGGATACGATAAATTTGTTGAGTGGAGCTGGCTCAACTGATCCAGGGTGAATGCTGTCTGTTTGTTTGTTTTGTTTTACGGCATATCAACCTCGGTGGGTCATTTAATACCGACAAAGTTTTGAAATAAATTCATTCTTAATGGATACTCAATTTTTTTTTGTAAACACATTTTTCTATTTAACCCATAGATAGAACCCTAACAGGTTAGACCTGTTCAAAAATCAACTTTTTCCTTTTTTCATACCCTCCTAAACAAGAGGAGGTTACTCTCATTTATGTAGCTAATGTTCAGATTACCATGTTTTTATGGTGATTATCTTTCCATTAATAAATTCATCAGCCTGTACTCTCTACTGAGACAACGTCGTCTCCGATGGTTGGGGGTCATGTATGTCGGATGGATGATGGACGAATTCCGAAAGACATTCTTTATGCAGAGCTGTTACCTAGGTACCTGTGGTTTTCAAGTTTTTTGTAGCACTGCCTGAGCAATGTCTGGATCTGTTCTTTGAACTTCATCATGTCATTCATGAACTGCAGATCACTTGCAGGAGCATCTGCAGCAAGTGATCTGCAGTTCATGAATGACATGATGAAGTTCAAAGAACAGATCCAGACATTGCTCAGGCAGTGCTACAAAAAACTTGAAAACCACAGGTACCTAACACGGAAGGTTGTGCCGTTCGCTCTCTTCGGTAGCAGACTCAGTGACAAAGAGAATCAAGACATTGCTGCCAAGCTGCTTGCTACTGAGAAGCCAAATAGCTTCAGACAAGGAAACCTGTGTTCCCTCAGGTTACAGCCAAGACGACTCTGGCTGCTCTGGTTGGTCCAGAGTTTCATCTTCTGCTTGACACCCTTGGCATTGAGTCTGACTGGCTTCTGTAACCTGTAGCAACATGTCCAAGGAGTGATAACTACAGCAAGACCCTG
This sequence comes from Doryteuthis pealeii, assembly GCA_023376005.1. Taxonomy (NCBI): domain Eukaryota; kingdom Metazoa; phylum Mollusca; class Cephalopoda; order Myopsida; family Loliginidae; genus Doryteuthis; species Doryteuthis pealeii. Next base: position 58,452,056 of record CM042164.1, read on the forward strand.
GAATATGTCAGCAATGTAAAAGTAGTAAATGACATCGCTGAGCGGGGAGTCAAGATGATGAGTGATTTTGCAAACATCATTACCACAGATTCTCAGCAAAGAGAGTATCTTCTTCAAGCTGTGGAATACAACCATGAGTGATTTGATAGCTTCAAGAAGCAAACTCTGAACATATGACTCTGAATTGTCCTTCTGACATGGACAATAGACTTTTCTGCCTCTTGAAAATAATTTTTAGGGTCTTTGTCACACATTTTCTGATGTCAAGATTGTAATATTATGAAATTTTGATATTTTTCAGAATATGATGTGTCTTTTTTTCTTGAATGTTTACATGGATTATTTTTCCAGAAAGATTATTACAAATGCTTCAATTTGATACCCAGTGTTGTTCTATCCCAATTGTAACAAAAGTTACAGGTGAAAAACTGTCTGGCAGAAGGCAAAATTTGGCACTTTTCTACTATCGCGGGCTTAATATATTGAGGTCCAATGAGGCAAAGGTTCCTGACATTTTACCTCAAAATGGTTGTGATTTTCGGCTTTTCCAGGTCAAAAAGCATGGGAAATCGTGCAGGAGGGTATGAAAAAAGGAAAAAGTTGATTTTTGAACAGGTCTACTAACAGGTACTACCACTCTGGATCAGAGTGGACCAGGGTGCAATGGTGATGAAGGGGTGCTCCACATTTCCCAATCCAACAGCATTGGAACCTCACCATCAAATAGAGTTTAACGTCATTCCCAGGACATGAAGACCCTCAGCCATCACTTTCTAGTACATATATGATAAAAAAGGATTGGGGTTTGCCATAAGGGCAATAGGATTGCGGCAATCATATAGGTGCTAGGGATTGACATTATATAAACAAGTGTACAACAAATAGCTCAAAAGTATTCCTCTGTTTTTTGCTAATTTATAAGAAAGACATGTTTTTTTTTGTGTTCTCATTATTTCAGTGGAATGAGCTGTAAAAAAATAATTCCAACAGATGAATTTATTAATGGCAAATAGTCATTCATTGGCATTTCAGTCTCGAAAGACTATGATAAAAGTTTTTGTGTGCCCCAGAAGTTGCAGCGCCTCCTGTGACTATAAAGTCCGATGTTTGAGAAACATTATCGACCACAGATTTTGCATTTGTAGGTTGTCCCTGTAGATGATGATGTTCCGATGCTTTGTTGCCGTTGCTTTCTTATGGACCTCTTAGCTTCATGATGTTGTATCAGGGTGACTTCTGACATGTACAGTCCTCTATGGAGATTCTGCCGCCACCGAGGGCGGTCTTGAGCCAAATTTTCCCAGCTGGAAGGGACAATGCCAAAGCACCTGAGATCATTTTTGCAGACATCCTTGAACCGCAGCAGGGGGCGACCAATCTGTCTTTTACCTGACGTAAGCTCTGCATAAAGAATGTCTTTCGGAATTCGTCCATCATCCATCCGACATACATGACCCCCAACCATCGGAGACGACGTTGTCTCAGTAGAGAGTACAGGCTGATGAATTTATTAATGGAAAGATAATCACCATAAAAACATGGTAATCTGAACATTAGCTACATAAATGAGAGTAACCTCCTCTTGTTTCTTTCACTTTGAGGAAGCCGTCTGTTGTGGTCGGCCATTTTCATTTCACTGTAATCAATACAACTGCATGTTTTAACATGAAAATATAATAAAATGTGTTCTTAATAGCAATTAAGTTCATTTCAAATAATGCGCAAGCACAATTAAGAACACATTTTATGATATTTTCTTGTTAAAACATTCAGTTGTGTTGAATCGAACAAATTCGTATTTTTAGTGTAGATTTATGGTGAAATGAAAATGGCCGACCAAAACAGACGGCTTCCTCAAAGTGAAAGAAACAAGCGTAGGTAACTCACATCTATGTAGCTAATGTTCAGATTACCAAAAACATTTCGTTTTTTTCATAAAACCCTTCATCAGGAGAATTGGATAATTCGTTTTGTCTTACCAGGAGATAAATTTCTTTCAAAATGAAAACAAAATAAATTCAATTCAGGTTAGACGGCATCTTATCATCCAATTGTCTTGATGATGGTTCTTTATAAAAAAAAAAACCCAGAAACGTTAAAGATGTCTGCAAGACGAACATGGAGACATGCCACATCAACACTAACACATGGGAGGTTGGTGCAGAAAACTGAGCAGCCTGGCACCTCCTTGTCAAACAAGGGATGAAAGGGAGTGAAAAAGAGAGGAAAGGAGCCGCCACAGGTAAGAGAGCCATGAGGAAGGAGAGGCAACAGCAACTCCAGCAAACATCACTGTTTGTTTGCAGTCACAGCACCAGAGATTGCCATTGAAAAATTGGCTGGGTAGCTACTTGCGGAGATGCAGTTAAAAAAAAAAAAAAAAGAAAAGAAAATTGGACGCTATGCCATCGTTTTTAGCAGACGGAAGGTTGCCAACTACACTTAAAGACATAATTCGTAGGCTACCCACGAATTATGTCTCAAACAAGGCACAAAAAGGAGTGAAAAAGAGAGGAAAGAAGCTGCTACAGAAAAGAGAGCCAGAAGGAAGGAGAGACAACAGGAACTCCAGCAAGCATCACTGCACCAGAGATTGCCATTCAAAAATTAGTCTGTTCAGCCACTCACGCAGATGCTTTTAAATAAAAACTTTGAACACTACCACCACTCATGTCTATTGCCCGCGA
>CM042164.1:58454842-58489442 GCA_023376005.1 Doryteuthis pealeii
CTTACGATTATATTAGCTATTTCATATTTAAGAAAAAAATACATTAGAAAAATATGTTTTTTGTGTGTATTTGATAATTTAATATATAAGATTATTATATGCATCTTCCCAGATAATCTTAGTTGTTTTATAGCATTTTTTTTTGCTTCAGGAACATATACATGAATTGTCCTTAGTTTCATATTTTTTCAATCAAAGTTCAATATTTTTAATCCTTTATATATGCATGTATGGCAATGTTTAAGTGATGGCATATAATATTATGTAGGTTAAAAGCGGTGTAATATTATATGTTTAGGCCATTTTGATTAAAAAAAACAATTATATATATAATTTTTTTCTTTTCTTAAAGTGATGTATATTCTTAGTTGTGAGGTCTGGGGAAAGTCTGCTTTCCTGGGTTGGCAAAGCTAAATGTCATGGTTAGAGGGACACTTTCAGTTTTTGATATATATATATAATATATAAATATAATATATAATTATTACCCCTCCTTGCAGATTATTTTATTTTCTACCTTTTAACACAAGCAACCACTGATTTAAAAAAAAAACGTGCTTATGAATAAATTTAAAACAGGACAAATTATTAGACTAGAAAAATATATACACTGGGCTGTGTTCCTGAAATTGTGGATTTGTATCAGGTTCATAACAGTTGGGTTTTTGAAAAGGTTTATTATAATTATATGTGTGTGTGTTTTGGGGTCTTGCTGCAGGATGAAACAGGTCCGCAGTCAAAAAGGATGACATATTTCTTATTTAAAATTTGACACATTTTTAACTTCAATGAAAGATTGATTTCTAAAAAAAAAAAGGAATATTTTTTTCTTTCTTTTTTTTTTTGTATATTGAATTGAAAAGAGTTACATAGGAGAAAACATTCAGGAGAGAGAGAGAAGAACGAAATAATTTTTCATATCTTCCAAGTTAACAATTCACAGCTTTATCACAAAAAAACATTTAAACCTATGAAGGGACTCCCATATCAATTTATTCAATATGACAAAAAAAAAAAAAAAAAAAATTCTATTTTAATTCACTTTTAGATTCAACTGAATGTATGTAAATTTTGTTTATTATATATCGGCAAGGATCTGGAATCTTGACTAGAATTAGATTTGAGGAATCAAATTCAGTTAGCAAGAGAAACACCTTATTTACAGTGGAAATATGTATGTGGTTTGTGTATGTAATGATTAGCGTTATATATATATATATTATATTAATTATAATATATATATATTATATATTTTGCAAAACACAATTAAGCGAAAAAAAAAAAACTTTACTGTAATGCATGACCTTTCATTCTCAATAAGTCGCTACAGTACTGGACATTAAAAAAATTCTTCACCATGCTAAGTAATGAGATATATTTGTGTGTTGTGTGTGTGGTGTATTATTATGTTTATGTAAAACTGTATAAAAAGTTGCAACTGCATAACCAGGAAAAAAAAAAAAAAAAAAAAAAAAAATTTTGTTGGGAAATTATTCTTTTTTTTTTTTAACAAAACATGATAAAAAACAACAAAAAAATCCATGAAATATCATAAAACAATTAAAAAAAACCAAAAAGTGGAAAAACAATAATATCTGAAAACAAAATAATCAATTTATCGATTTCAAATGGCAAACAGAAAAAAAAAAAAAAAATTTTAGTAAACAGAAAAAAAAAATACTTATATAAATTTTTAATTTAAGTTTATTCCTAAAACTACCATTATTATCATGCCATAAAAATGTTAAGTCTTGTAATTTTTTTTCTTTTCTTTGCGGATGTAAACTTCAGTTTTTTGGTTTTTTTTTTTAGAAAAGAAAAAAAAGTAAAGTAAAAAACTGAAATTTATAAAAAAATCTACCACTAAAAACGAACCAAAAACATCAAATAAATCACTGACTCTCCAGCAAATGATTTTCTTCTGAACCCTAGTAAACTAGGGCTAAAAACAAAAACAAACGAAAAAACAAACCAAACGAAAAAACAAACACCCTCAACCAAAAGTAAGTAATAAGTATTAAAAAAAAAACAAAAAAAAAAATCATCGATTAATTCCTTTTTGTTCAGAGTAATATTCTCATCTTAATGTTTAGAGGAGATAGAATATATGATTAAAATGAATGCTGCCTTAGGAGTCCCTTATGCTATATATAGATCCTGAGGAAGGTTGGAGAAACCCATCGGCAAATTGTTGCGAGATGAGGAATATTAATCTGAACCATTCATGAAATGTCATAATGACTCGTTCTCATATTCTAGATACCATTCACCTATCTTATATTTAAAAAAAAAAAAACAAAGAAAGAAAGAATAAGGAACGAAAAGAAATGAAAAAAGAAAGAAATTTATCTGTTAAAAGATGGAGTTCTTCCTGATACAAATCTATGCCGTCTTTCTCATGAACTTTGGATGCCAAAGAGAACAAGGGTAACATTTTTGGATACACCTTCGTTTTTGAAGAAAAGGATGGATGTTTTTTTGATGATGATGGGACTGAAAGATGCGGGAAAATCAAGTATCACTTCGATGCCTCTTGGCAACAATTGAAACTTATTGTTGAAGTTCACGTATAGTTGTATTAGATTATAATTTGCCATATACCGTATATCTTAGTTAGCAGGGTAGCAATGCTTGACATCGGGGAAACTTATCCTTACCATCTATAATTTTCTCATATATTAAAAACTATAAAAATAAAAAATAGAAAAACTAAGACTGCTCCAGTTTTTAATAAATTAAGCCTGTTCAGGAGAATAGCCAATTTTGAAATTTCAAGCTTTCAAAAGTAAAATCTATACTCAGATTATATATTACACACAAATTCTAACTGAAAACATGTCTACCCCAGCTTCTGTGTTGAAAAATTTCAAAGTTTTACAAAGAATATTAGAGGCTTTAGTCAGTTTTGATAAAGTGTTAGGGATGGAAGAAAGATTTATCAACAAATAAAAAGATATAAAAAGTCACCATTATATTTTCAGGAAAATCACAGTGGAATTTTAGTTGTATCATGGGATATCTTTTAAAAGTTTATAATGAAGCGCCCATTTTCATTTAAAATTTAAATCATCTTTATTTTAAACTTCCCACTGCAATGGGAGCAGTGTTTTAAAAGGAGTCCTTTGTAAAGTCGTTAGTATTTTCGAGATTCTATATCAAGAGAGAAAAAAATTAGATAAAAAAAAATGGATAAAATGAATAAATAAAATTGAATGAAAAACATACACACCATATATATATTATATATCTATTGTGTGTGTGATGTGAAAATAAAAAAAAAAAAAAAAAAAAAAATAGTATTTGTTTCTCTCAAGATTTCTATGGGAAGACTAAAACCGAAGAAAAAAAATAGATGCAATGTTACCATCTACACACATGCTTTAACTGATTCTTGGCAAACAACGCATGTTTTTGTTCTGTCTTTTTTTAGCTGTCCTATTTACTCAATTGTTAACATGGACACATGCCTGAAAAAACATGAATCGTCAGATTAGTTGTGGGCATCCACGATGCTTCAAGGCATTTTTTCTTTTCCATTGGTCATCAGCAAATATCACGATTTTGTCTATGGTAGCAGATGGGGTCATTTTAATTTGAAGTTCATCATCCCTCCCTGCATTGCTAAAAAAAAAAAAAAAAAAAAAAAAATTTTAGGCATATTTCGTTTTACCTTTTTGAAGTTATCACCAGACATATGTCCAACAATTTTAGTACAGCATAAATCCAAATATTTTAAGGCGGGGTTATATCTGAGCACGCATAAAAAAATTGTATTTTTTTTTTACTTGACATAAATGAGAGTTTATATGTGCATATTTTTTAAAGAAATATGTTAAAAAAGAAAAAAAAAAAAGATGAATGACAATCTCGATTTCAAATGCATATTTGCATTATGACAAAATTCTTGTTTGAAAAGATTTTAGGGAATGACGATAAAACAGTGAGTGAATAATGACCATACACCTGAATGACAGCATTATACCTTTTTTTTTTTTAAATATTAAAGACTTTACTTAAAAAATATATTAATACATATATATTCTCAAACTTGGCTTCAAGATATTGTAAACAGTCTTTTTGTTTTAGATTTATTTGGGTAATCTAATAGGCTGTATTTATATTGACAATAACATTATTAAAAAATTGGATGAAAGCAGTCTAGCCAACCCAATCGAGAAAAAGGATATCATAAATTTGGTTCATGAAGCAAATTCAATAAATTATCCCTAATGCCTTCGACACCATACAAATTAAGTTAATATAAAACAATTGCAGGGTGGTTTTTGCGGTGTACTATATTTTTGTAGGGACATTATTCTACAACTTTTTAAGAAAGCGTAAAAAAAAAATAAAAAATGATAAGAAAAAAACAAAAACTAAAAATATTGGGAGTGGAGGTGGGGGAAAATACCAGTGATGTAACATCAACTGAGAGATTAACAATTAAAATTTCTTTTTCCATTAAAAGCAAAAATAAAAGACGACAGACATGGATACAGGGAAGACACAGATTTGTCAAAGCATATATAAAAAAAAAAAAGTTAAAAATAAATAAAGAGAAACAAGCAGTTCCTGTAAAAGGAATCCTGTAGACACTAACATTTGTCGTCTCTACCCTGCTGTGCACAGTCTGATAATCCTTCATGTGCCAACCATAAAAATAATCTCTACATTTTCAATAAAAATGGAATTTTAAAAATAAGAAAATTATTAATCTTATAGAAGTTATACGGTTACCTCTTAAAAGGTAGGGACAACAACCAGAAACTAATGATTTATCAAATTATCTTTAGAGCAAAACTTACAATGAGCCCCATGACCCGTCAATCACTAGGTATGTTTATTGTAACAAGCTCGGGGCACTTACATTATTGTTACTGTCTATGGTTTAAATATATTCATAACATATAATAAAGGGCGTTGGTGTTTGGGCCCAAGTGAAAAAAATATTCAAAAAAAAGGTCCACAAAATGGATTAGTTATTTTTTATTATATTTAAATATAATAAAAAGAATAAAAAAACAACAATCTTTGTGGACCTTTTTTGTAAACAAACATCTATATAGCTTTAAGTCATCTATACATGGTAAATTGAAAAATCAAATTTACTTTAACATCATATAAGAAATAACATTTTATTAACCCGAATTATTCACATTTTCTTTGGTTAAAATGGAAAATTTTTGAGCAATGCTGAATTAAGTAAAAGAGCTTAGTCTGGGAAAATTGAATAAAACAGGAAAAAATCTGAAGCGACAAAATAATTTTAAGAATAAGAGGAACTGATTGAAATATATTATAGGATAAAATGCTGACCAAATAATTGAATAAAAATATCACCCTAAATCATGAAGTCGCACTACAGAAGACATAAATAAAATTCTAGAATGATAAAATTATTTGAGACATTCATAATAAAAACATACAATTGCTACTTATTCATTTAAAAGACGAGAATAACAAAATATATCTAAATAACAGGATTTGAAAAAAAAAAAAAAAAAAAAAAAATGATGTTTGAATTAAAACCAAAATTCTATTTAGATTTTCTTTGTTTTAATTTGAAGAGACGTCTACTTTGAAAAAGGTTTATAATTGTTCAACAAATTTTAAATAAAAAAGAGAAAGTAGCCCCAAATAATGATACTAATGAAATGGAAACCGATATAAATGACCATGGAAGATTCTAGTAAACATGACAAACATAGAAACAAATGACCCGATAACGAGGAATCCCGTGAGATAGTAATTTCGAGTTTAAAAGCCAAAATTATTCCTCATAAATTTATATATTGAGATAACACAAAGCAAGAGAACATGCATTAGTGAAGAAAAACACAAACTATAATATTATATGTTTGTATAATATAGATAAAAGAAAAAAACAAGTATATATTTTGCTAAAAAAGTGCCTGTTATTTTTATAATATTCAAATGAAATTATTGTAATATAAAATAAAAAACAATTATAAAAAGATTATACATTAGTCTTTTCAAGCACATCTTTTTCTTAGCTCTTTGTTTAATCCATTTCATATATACACATTATATATAAGTACTGATGGTATCAGATGAACAGAGAAAAATGAGTCGATTAAATTGGACCAGGATGGGTGGGGGAGAAATAAGTTCTTAGTTCTTTTAAAATTTTTTATCAAGACTAAAAAAGACCCAGATCTCATGCCAATGTATTTTTACCGAAAAAGAACAAAAAGTATTTTTGGACAATGTACAATAATAAGACAAAAATGTGTCATGTTGGTTGATAATGAAACTGATCGTATATACATTTGCGACACACAACATACTTTTGCACACCAACCATATTGAAATACTGCTGAAAGTATGTGAGAAACAAAACAACATAAAACTTTGGGAATTACTCTAAACAAATATGTAAAAAGAAAAAAAAGGAGATATTCAGCTGGCTTTTTTTTTGAATATCATGCCATGTAACTGCGAAGAAAGAACCTGATTAATCTCTATGTTATGTCAACTGTTCTTTACACCATCATTTCTTTAAATTTTGACTCACCTCTATATTTATATATTTTTTTTTTTTTCTATTCAGTCATGTGTTTGGGCAATTTTAAAGTTATGGATGGTATCCAATCTGTTAAAAATGAAAATTTACACTTATCTTTTATTGTCCTGACTTTTTTTTTTGGTTTAAAACCGTGGACACAAATGTCTTATTATTTTAAAATTATTGCGAAAATGTTTCAAAGTCCCAAACTCAAATATAACATTCGAGTTTTAAAAAAAAAACAAAATATGATATGTGAAAAATATGTACCACTCTAACATATTACAGTTCAGAGATTTTCTTTTTTAAAAAAAAATGATATCTTTGTGCTGTATATAAAAAAAAGCTGGAAAAGAATAAGATAAGTGAATTCCTTAATTAAGTAATTTATACCCCAACATATAATATAAATTAGCCTATTTCCATTCCCATTAATTTTAAAAAAATTATTATCTTTTAAAGGTTTGGGGAGAGGAAGAAAATAACAGCAGTTTCTAGGAAACTAATTTTGATTCTTATCTCTTAAAAAAGTGGCATATCCTGTACACCACATACACAATATAGCAATGAAAACGTTTCTTTAAAACAAAGTAAATGTGCGTAACAAATTGATGACATTAATAAGTCGTTTATTTTTTTAACCCTCACTCATCCTATAAAATAAAGGAAAAGAAAGGGAAAAAATTTAAAAAATCATCTTTTCATCCCAAGAAAAAAAAAAAAAAAAAAAAGAAAGAAAAGAAAAGAAACTACCCTTTTCCAAAGGTTTACATTTAATGAATAAATAGGCAATTAATAATTTTATGGACACAAGTAGTACATTAATCTTCTTTTATAAGTAGAAGCTTTTTAGTCGGATACAAGACCAGAGCCCTACATTAGTGGTTATTTATTTATTTTTTGTTTAGTCTCACTATCAATTATAAAATAGCATTGATTATTTGATTTGTCAATTTCTGAAACATACATTTTTTTTTCTATAAACTATCTTTAAAATATTTGTAAAATTTTAGAGTTTCTGAAATAAAATTTAAAGCCTTAACTTTAGTCATTAAAATAAATAACAAACAAATAATAATAAATACAGAAAAAAAAGGGTCCATGATTTTTTTTGTTTGTTAACATTTAAAAAAAAACAAAAAAAAAACAAAAAAAAAAAAACAACCATGACATCATATTTATAAAACATCTTTTGGGTATTAGTCAAGGCAGTGCCACATTTCACAGGAACTTTTATGAATTGAGCAGAAAATAATGAAAAAAAAAAAAAAAAAAAAAAAAAAAAAAAAAAAAAAAAAAAAAAAAAAAAATCAAAAAGAAGTTGGTGGGCCCAAAAAAGGAAAAAAAAAAAAGTTTGGGAAAAAAAAAAAAAAAGGGGGAACAAAAATTAGGGACTAAAAGGAAAAAAAAAAAAAAAACCCCATAGTGGTTGGTGAGGGAATTTTTGGGTTTGGAAAAAAATTTTTGAAGGCTTGTTTGAGGGGGGGACCAAAAAAAAAAAAAAAAAAAGGGGGATCTTTAAAAAAAACATTATTTTTTCCACATTTTATCTTTCAAAGGGGGGAAAGGATAGAATTTTTAAAAACAGGGAAAAAAATTAAAAAAAGTGGCAGACAAAAAAAAAAAAAAAAAACCCATTTTTTGTTTTTTGATGGTTTTGTTATTTCATTTTAACAGGGAAAAAAAAAGAGTTCTATTTTTAAAAATGTTCCTATGTTTAAGGGGGGGGGAAAGGGGCATGTTTTTTCTTTCAAAACTCTTACAGTTAAATTTTTTTAAAAGAATTTGGGGAATTTTTTACATTTTTGCAAGTTTTCATATTATTAAAAAAAATTACAAAATATACCCAACCAATTTTGCCCCAAAAAAGGTATAAAAAAAGAAAAAGGAAAAACAACCCCAAAAGAAAGGGGGTTTAATTAAATAGAATATATATTTGTTATTTTTTGGCATATATTTTTGGTTCTGGGAAGTTTTTTTTAAATTATGTAATTTGGTAATAATCGTGGAATTGTTTTTTTTAAAAAAAAATTTTATTTTTAGGGTTCTTTTATTATACTAAGTTTTTTGGAGTTGTTTTTTATTTTTCCTATAAAAATTTTTTGATTTGTAAATTTTATTTCAAATTTTTAAAAAAAGGGATTTGGTGTTATTTTGAAAAAAACCTTTCGCAATATTTTTCCTTTTTTACTATTTAAACCAAAGCGAAACTTATTTTAATACGCAAACACTTTGGAAAGGCCAATTTAATAACTTTTAAAATAAATTTACCCCCATTGGTTTGGTCAATTTAAAAAAAGTTGCTTTACCTTCGTTTCAAAAAATCAAGATATTTTCATTTTTCCCCTTGGGGGAACCTTTTTTCTTTCTTTTGGGTTGGGTTTCTTTTGCTAAAAGAATAAACATGGTTAATCGAAAAAAACCAAAAAAGGATAAAAACATTTTTTCCCCCCACTGGGGAAAACCTTAAAAAAAGGCCAAAAAAATAATCTTTTTCTGATTTGCGGGGGCCATTAAAGGGACGATTGGGGCTATGCTTTTACCAAGCGAAAAACTTGGGCAAGGGAATTTGCCCAAAATACAAAAGGTCCTTTAAATGTTGGGCTTTTCGTGTTACTAAATTTGGGGTGGCCCCATTCTAGGGTGTATTTAAAATTGAAGGGCAAAAAAATAATTTTCCCAAATATCAAACTGTTTTCAATTGTGGTGGATTAAATTTTTGCCACCAAATATTTGGTTTCGGGTGCATTTGGGCTTTTTGTTTTAATATTTTTTTTTTAGGTTGTAAAAAAAAAGGAAGACCCTTTTATTTAGGGAACCACCCCCACCATTTATTTACATTTTTAAGAGGGAGGAGGAATTAAAAGAATTAAAAAAAATTATTTGCCACCCCCACACCCAGGGTTTAAAATTACAGTTAAAAAATTAAATTTTGGGTAAGTTGTAAAAATATTTTAATTTGTGGTATTTTCAATAAATTTTCATTTTTTCACCGGAATTTGACCATTTTTGATAAAAAAAAATATTTTCTTTTAAAAAAAGTTTGAAAAAAAATTTTTTTTTTGTTGAAATTTCTGTATAAAAAATTGTAATATTTTGGCAAAATATATAAAAATGTTTTAAATAAAAAAAGAAATTTTCGATGTTGAAGATCTTTGTGTTTTAACGAAGGAAAAAATATTATTAATTTGCACATGTGTTTAATTGTTAAATATTTTATTTTTTTGGCTTTTCTTTGTAAAAGGGGGGACCAATATAAAAAAAAAAAAAATTTTATTTTCATTTGGTATTTGGTATGGTTGTGTTGCACCCCCAAAAGGGAATTTTACCAACAAAAATTGTATAATACAATAAAAAGGGGAAATTATTTTTTTTTAAATTTTACGGAGGGAATTTAAGGTTAATTTTGATTTAATTATTTTCAATGGGTTGTTTTGTTTGCCATCTCAATTTCAGCAAAAAAACCTTTTGTATCACATTTCCATTTTTCTTTTTTCCATATGAAAAAAATTAATTTTCTTTTATTTTTTGGGGACTCAAAAATTTTTTTCAGTTCCAGGTCAATTGGAAATTCTTTGGTTTTGGAGGGGATTTTTTAAAAAACAAGGGGGAACATTTTTGAAATATTTCAAGGGAAAAAAAATTTTTTTTCCTTTTCTAAAAAAAAATTTGTTAAATTTTTAATTTTATTAATAGATATTCTGGCAATTATTTTGGGGCCTTCGGGGATTTTTTTAAAATTTATTTTAAAAAGTTATTTTTTTTTTTAAAACGGCAGGGTTAAGTTGTATAAAAAATATACCAGATTTTCCTTATAATGCTAATAAACCCAACATTTAACAATTATTATATAAAACAAATTAAATATTAACATACATTAATTAATATTATTATTTATTATTTATTTAAATAATATAAAGGTTAAGAATTATGGTTTATAATATGTGGGTTTTGTTTTTGATGTTTGGTTTTTTAAAAAAAAATTTATTTGTTCAAATTTGTTAAAAGGTCATTTTTATTTCCCCTTTATTTCCCTACTTTTCATTTTCCCCTACCACTTTAATTCTTTTCTGTTCATCTCATATGAGATTCAAACTTCTTTTGAAAACTTATGGGAGGTGGGCAGCTAATATTTCTGGTGCAAAAAAAAAAAAAAAAAAAAAAATGGTGTTTAGTAAGAATATGACATTATCACACATTCTAATCATTATCATATTTTTTTTTTATTTACTCAGCGGATTTGATATATGCTTTGTTTGGTGCAAGAAGATGCATTAAAGTTCACATTTTATGGGAGGTATGATTATTATTTTTCTTTTAAAAAAATAACGTTACATAATGTTTATACAACAAACAAGGAACGATGTGTGGAGAAAAGTTATACAAAGTATATCAAACACCTTACATATATAATATTGTTTTGTGGTTGGTTTGAAGCTATCACAATGCAAGTGAAATAAATAAAATTAAGGTATTATGTTTGTAACTTAATTTTTCTTATATTTCGAGATAAATCTCTTTGACAGAATTAACAACAAACCACAACATTGTTATCTTTTTTTCTTTTTATTATACTTGCATTGTGAACCTTCAAAACCAACCACCCAATAACCAATGCTTCAAGCAAATTATAAAACACTTTTTTAAATATAACTTTAAATTTTCTGTATATGTTTTAAGACAATGATCCTTGTGCTATTTCTCACAAGGAAACATGGCTATATTAATTTTTGAAATAGCAGTGAATAGGAGAATGACTTGGAGTTGGGTTCTGTGCATATGTTTGTTGTGTGTTAACCATTTTTTTGGGGCATATTAACATCATAGCTTTGTATTATTTATTATTATTTTTGGCAATATCTTTCTAGTCACCAATTTGTTGTGGAATGGAGGAGGTAAAAAAAAAAAAAAGTTTAAAAAAAAAAAATGGCTAAAAATATTTTTTGTTCTTTACATATTAATTCATAAAGATAATATAAGTATAAATTTCAGTTTCATTCAGTCGCACTCATCTGATCGCACATGTGCCAAGATTATATCAATATTAACAAAGATTTATTTCAAAACTGTTTTCCCTGGTATTTAAAAAAAAAAAAAAAAGTGAAATTACATTAGAAATTGAAGTATGTAAAAAAAAAACAAAATCAATGAAATTAAAAAAAAAAAAAAAAAACCTTACCAAAACACAAGTTTCATTTTCAAGCCACAAATGTTAAGAAAGCTGTTCATATTTTTTTTAAGAAAAACAAAAACACACTTTTTGTTTGAAGAAAAAAGGCGGGTTGAATTATTTAGCATTTTGTCTATAGCATCAGTTTTATCAGATACACACTACATTACTCTTATAATATATATATAGTATATATTATATATATATTATATATATATAGATATATATTATATATATATAATATTATATGGTGTATGTAGGTTTCTGTGTATCTCCAACTGTTTTTCAATTTAAAGAATCTTTGTCCACTTTTCTTCTTGCAATTTCTTTGGTTTCCCACTTTTCTGGAAATTAGATGTTTTCTTTCCATCACTCTGAATCTATCGTCATTTTTGTCAGATTTAAGAAGTTTTTTTTTGGTAAATTTTTTCAGTTTCGATATAATATTAAAAAAAATTTTTTTGATGTGAGTTCAATTAACCACGGTGTATTATTTTTTTTTTTTCCCTTATGGTTAAAAAAAAAAAAAAAAAAAATTGATTTTTTCTTTTTTCAATTTGTAAATAATAATAAAAAAAAAAGACAGAAAATCTGTTTCAGTTCAGTGATTGTTCTTTTTTTTTTTTTTTTCTTGAATATTTTTAAAATTACACTCCCTCTTGATTCAATTTTAGGTTAAAATAAAAAGAAAAGAGGGATTCCAAAAAAAAAAAAAAAAAAAAAAGACAAAAATAAAATTAAAAACATTTTGCCTATTTTTTTTTTTTATATGGTTTTATATAATATAATTATATGTACAAAAATGGGGAAATATTATAATACTATACTACTATTATTTCAATTATCATTATTATTAGTAAGAATAATGATAATAATAGCAAAAAATAAAATTAATTTCACTGCGGCTTTCAGAAAAAAAAAAAAAAATAATATGTACGAACATTAATCGGGAGCCATCAAACAGATATATTGTTTGTTTGTTCTTTGCCCCTCATGTTGTTTTTTTCTTTTTTTTTAATCATAGATTTGACAATAAAACAGCAAAAAAAGTTTTCCTTTTTAAAACAAAAACCTTTTTTTTTTTTTCCTGGTATTTTTTTTTTTGTCATTTATGAAAAGATTTATTGCTTTTGACGACATAAAATAAACTTTTCATTATTTCTGTCTGTTCTAAAGCAAATACATTTATTTCATTTTCAATTTCTTGTTTTTTTTTTTTTTTTCAATCTTCAAATACATTCAATTCATGGTCTGTACATCTTGCAAAAATTTGTTTAATTGTTTTTTCTTTCCCTTTCTTTCTGATATATATATTTTTTTTTCCATTGAATATTTTGTAGAAAGACAACCCTGTATGAGATCTTTAATGATGCTCCGTGTTACTTTCGTTCTTGTGTCAAAATAGTCCTGCATTTAAAATAGAGTTATTTGCATTACAGACATGATGTGCGCGTGCGGATCTTTTAGTGGTTCCCCAAACATGGACATCGTTGAGAGCAATTTCGCCTTGTAAAAGAGAAAAAAGAAACGAAAAACCCAAATTAGTCTTGCAAGTTTTTAACTTTACAGAATGCCACAAATCAGTACTAAACAACAAGGATTACAGATAACAGCAGAAAAAGATTTGAATAAGAGCAAACATATTTTTTGAAGGAGGCCATACTTGTGTAATGGTTATAGGCATAAAGAAGAAAATTTGACCAGAGGTTTAAATCCTGGACGAGGCGGATTTGTGTCCTGGGAAAGGCATTATTTTCTCCCCGTAGCAAGAGGTAAATACTGTGTTTTCCCAGAAAATAAGAACGGGTTATATTAATTTCACTTATAATATAAACTAGGGCTTTTTTTTTTGGGGGGGGGGGGGATGCTATTCTTCATATATGAAAAACATTAAGAATGTAGAAATTATGAAATTTCTAAATCAAACAGAAATTACAAAACGATCTCTATTTATTTCATTATATTTTTCTTTCATCTAAAAACTCATTAATTTCAAAACTTTTGTGTATGCGTAAAATGTAGCAGAAACTGAATGCTAAAAAGTTTTGGATTTAAAAAAAAAAAAGAAAAAAAAACGTAAAAAAAAATTTATTGAATTTGGAAATATGAAAGGATTGCTTCTTAGTTGAGCTGAGAAGTTTTCAATCCCATAAGATCTGAAACACGTGTCGCAAATGTAAAATAATATAAAAACATTATCCCATTTAGCAGACCTTTTTTTTTTTTATAAATATATATGTATAACTGGATTATCTAATCCAAGTTAGTACAAAACAGTTAATTTATGCGAAAGCACTTAATGTTGAACATTTACTTGGTGAATTAAGTTTTCTTTTTTTTTTTTCCCTTTCAGTATGGAGATATATAGGTATGTAGAATCTAGTTGGTTTGTACACGTAGTATATATCACGAGTTGGTTAAAAGATTTCATGAAATTGGAAATTTTTTTTTGTCCTAAAAAAAAGGACAATTTAAAGACACATTTTACCATTTCACTCATCATTAGGCCTTTTTTTCTTATGCACAGCTCCAATCTTAAATACTCATTAATTTACTTTATATATTAATATATATATATATATATCTATATATTTATATATAATTAAAATTATCTTGATCTACCATCTGATGAGACTTGATTTTGGGGAGCTATATTAAATCAACTTAGATTTTAAAGGCCCAATTTTTGATCGAAATAAATTCATTATTTGGAATAACGGTGTTGAGTTTTTCTTCCTTTCAAAGATAAATATTGCTCTGTATATAATCTAAAAAAATTATTATACATTGAGGCTCTTTTTTAGGTGATTTAAAGATTCATGTACTTATATGTACTGGATCATACAATAATAATACGTGTGTTTAGAAATCACATTATAGAATCATCCCTTACTATCAAGTTTTGGATACCTTTCATATAATATATATTATATTATATATATATATATTTATATTCTCTCTCGTGTGGTACCAAGTTTCTTGGTACAAGGGTATTCTAGGCTGGTCCTATTCTCTACCAGTAGTTTGTTGTAACTTCAGGTTCCGTATGAGAGCTCATGTTTATTTATTGTAAACAGAGCAAAGTTATTAGTGAATAAAAGGCTCAAATACCATGGGTATTGTTGGTTATGGACCATGATACCCATGGTATTTGAGCCTTTTTATTCACTTTATATATATATATATATATATATATATATTATATATATATATATATATTTATATCTATATAAGTAAATGTATCTATCGACTGGTAAGTTGGGGAGGAATCGATTTGGGATCCTCTATATACTCCGTATATACCATTGCATGCCCTTGCAGATTCACACCTATAGATTTATATTAGGATTAATTCAAATCCCTAAGAGAGCTCAATGTAAGATAATTAATAAATTAATTATATACAGAACAATATTTATACTTTCAATAAGAAAGAAAAAATTAAACTGTCATTTGGCTATTATGAATTTATTTCGGTTGTTCATTTATTGAGTTACGGCTGAAATAAATTTATAGTAGCCAAATGACGGTTTCTTAAGTTTTTCTTTCTTATAGAAAGTGTGTGTGAGTGTATGTATATATTATATATATATATATATACACACATACATATATATATATATATATATATATATATATATGTGAGTGTGTGTGTGTGTGTGTTGGTGTGTGTGTGTGTAAAATGGCACTAGACTATTCCATTTCTGTTGAGGGTGGTGCTGGTGGTAGAGACCTTTTAATGACAGAGTCTAGATTTGACAGTGGTGCTGGTGGATTCTCGAATGAGAAAAAAAAAAAAACGAATTGAGTGGCGGATCGCCAGCTGCTAAGCAAAGTGAATAAACAATTTAAACAAGAAGAGATTATGCAAAAATTACAATTAAGTATAGTTGGTCACCAACCACATGGCTGGTCGGTGAGGCTTGTTAGAAAGACACCATGGATAGGTAAAAAAAAGAAAAAAAAAAAAAAGAAGACTACAGTTGCAGACGACTTACTGTTTATATATGTGTGAGTGTGTGTGAGTGTGTGTGAGACAAGGCTGTTTGCATTTCACATAGTGCTAATACCCTTGGGAAAGGTATGAATCCAACTATACTCCCTCCAGCGAAACAGGTAAAAAATACCAAGAAAATTTGGTAGGCAAAGAGTCACATGCAAAACATGATTCTATTAAATTTGACCACGGTAGAGCGTCCGGCTAGAAACCACAAGTTTCCTAGTTCGATACCGGCCCTCGCTAACTCAGCGTATGAGTAGTACAGGGAGCTGATGGTAGGTATGGCGCTCCACCTCAGACGCAAAAAACAATCTCCTTAGTCTAGCGCTAGTGAAAAGGGGATAGACTCCCGCGCTGACTGGCCGATATCGACGACTTTACTTTTTATTAGATTAAAAAATCAAATACTTGGACCGGAGTGTGCATATATTTACTAGTAGACGTAAGAGACATTGCGCTTGTCGGGGTAAACACTAAAATGTGAGTTACATAAGACATTGAGACAACAGTCTCGGCGGCGGTGAGGTGGTGGTTTACCAAGAACTTGAAGCTCAATAGTTGTTTCTCAGAGTTGTGTGTGTGTGTGGGGGGGGGGTGTGTGTTTGGGGGGGGTAGGGCGTCGTAGGTGGTGACTAGTTTAATTCCTTTGTTTTTCTTCCCTGACATTTTCCTCCCCTCCACCCCCCGTTCTCCAACCTTCTCAATCAACTACCCACTGTCACCCCCCCCGACTACCACCCGTAACTTTAATCTGATTTGTCTGCCCAAAAAGATACAAACTTTTGTATGACAATGAATTACATGTAATTAATGACTGTAATTGGCAAAAGCTAATGAAGATGACAGGAAATGAACAGAAAAAGAAGTGTGGGTGTATAGTGGTGAAGGAGATGGCGCGAGAGAGAGAGAGAGAGAGAGAGAGAGAGGAGAGAGAGAGAGAGAGAGAGAGAGAGAGAGAGAGAGAGAGGGGCAAAGCTACAGTTCACATAGCGCTAATACCCTTGGGAAAGGTATGAATCCAACTACTCTCCCTCCAGCTATGGGTAAAATAATAGGACAGGCTGGGCTCTTTAACTTGGTTAGGCAAACCAGTCTAGGAGAAGGAAAGCTCTGATTCAAACCTGTTAAACTCCGTTTGGGGTGGTCACTACTAGAATAGGCTCAGTTCGAATTTGTGATGTATTCCACTAATGATTTTTGGTTTGCATATTTCATTAGCCTCCCTCCATACACACACACACTTATGAATAATAAAGAACGTCTCTTTGAATGAATAAGAAAGTTACTAAATGGAAAGTTTTTTTTTTCAATAAGTAAATGGAAAATTGTGGAAACAAATGAAAGAAACAGACTGTTATGAATGGGTATAATTCATATAATTAAAAGAAAAAAGAAGAAAAAAAGAAAGAAACTAAACAAAAGCACTAATTACAGAAGAGTGAATGACGAAATGACTGGGCCTTCAAAAAAGACAACAAAAATAAAAACAACAAAATGTAGTATAATCTTAAATTCAGTTCATAAAACAATTATCACCTAGCTAAGTATAAAAGAAGGTTTTCACATTATTTGAGATATCATTTAAAAATTACATTCGACTATAACACGGCCATATTTGACTCCACAGGTAGGACAATAAATAAAATAAAATAAAATAATGAATTAAATGGCTAAAAAATATCGCCCAAGTCTAATATGTGAAGTTTAGCCATCTGGAAGGCTAAAGTTTTACTCAAGGCCGTAACACTTAGTACATGTAATATCAATAGTGTGTGTGTGTGTGTGTGTGTGTGTGTGTGTGTGTGTGTGTGTGTGTTTCCATATATACTTCTATATAGATGGATAAAAAATCGGTTGGTCTATAAATTTAACTAACGTAAATGAAAGAAAATGTTAAAAATACATCATTCTACAACCTTCAATAGTAAGTACATTTCATTTTCATATATTCATAAATAAAATAAATAAGAGAGAGATAGGGAGAAAGATAGGGAGAGAGAAAGGGAGAGGGAGAGACAAAGAGGGAGAGAGAGAGGGAGAGAGAAAGAGGGGGAGAGATATTAAGTTTGGCTTGATCCGTCAATAAGTTTAGTATTTGAAGAGCTCCCAGTGTGGTTCACTCTCACTTAAGCAACACAATATAAGACAATGTTGCTAATAATCCCTTATCCACAGCATTCAGCCCTTTTTAGTTGTGAAGTATTTTGCAAAAAAACCGCGAAGAGAAAAATAAAATAAATGGAGGGATGGATAAAATATTGGCTTCATCTGATTTTTTTTAACGATTCGGGAATGTGTTGGTAAATTGACTAGTGAAAAAAAAAAAAATTTGAAAGTTGCCTCAAACAAATAACATACCATTCCTTCTTCTTGTCCTACCCCCACCTCGTCCTTCACTCACCCACCCCAACTAATTATGAGTGATTTACTCCTCTTTATTCTGTTGTTAAAAGAGAGAGAGAGAGAGAGAGAGAGAGAGAGAGAGAGAGAGAGAGAGAGAGAGAGAGAGAGAGAGAGAGAGAGAAGACGTTCATTTGATTCGAGTCGCTTTTGATGTTGAACTTGAAAGATCTCTCTTACTTCACGTTACGCACTCAAGACAAGATTGAGATTGAGAAAAGATAGTAAAATGGGGAGAGAAAAAAGAAAAGAAAGAAGAAATTGGCACTCAGTTGCGGTATATAGTTATTTACTAAGCTTAGCTTAGATGTGGCACAAGGTCAGAAGTATGGGGGCTCCCAATGAGAATCGAGCTCGCTACCAATGGTCTGCGAATCTAGTTTTGCTAACCATTCCACCACGTGAGGTACCCCAGTTGCAATATATAGTTTTTTTTTTAAGTTGTAAAGAGACTTTATGGACACCTTGTAATATGTATATATACATATACATACTATAGTGTGAGATGGTCACCGTTTCAGCTTTTGCTGGAATGGTGTACCAAAGGCAGTATTATTGGTAGAGTGCTCAATATAAAATAGAGCTGTTATATAATGTAATAAGATAAATATATAAGGGTTTTACATATCTATTTATTAGGTGACAAAGGAACATTCACAACCATATTGGTTTCATGCGATGCAATCATCAGGTGAAGATGTTTCAAATGTCATATATATATATATTATATATAATATATATATATATATATATATATGTCTATTTTCTTTTCTCACTTTCTTTCTGTCGGTAGTAACCACCATATTATTGTAAAGCTGTCAGAGTATATTACGGGTAGCTTTGGGTAGGCTGACAAAAAGAAAAAAAAGACTAACAAAAAAACAAACAAACAAACAAAAACCAAGAGGTCTGTACGTATCTTATTGCTGAATTACACAGGTAAAGCGATCTAATGAATGATGACTTCAACCCAGTCGGTTGGTTCGTCAGATGTGAGGAGCACTTGGTGACCTTTGAGGTAAGTTATAAATGGCGCTTAGTAAGCAAATAGTGTGTGTGTGTGTGTGTGTGTGTGTGTGTGTGTGTGTGTGTGTGTGTCGGAGAATGAGTGAGTATATCGTTTTTTTTTTTTAGGTTAAGAGAGTAGACTAAAACGTGAAACATGCGTCGCACCACTGTATTTTTACTACTCCCAATGGAAAATTATTTATTCCGTATATCTAAGTAAAAAATAAAAATAAAATTAAAAAAAAGATGAAAGTCTTAAATATCTAGGAATATGGTAGATTGATTTTAACGGCAGCTCAATTCGAATAGGGTCAGTTTATGCATCGAGGTTAAGGAATTGTGTTTATTGTACATTCATATTTATTATTTTTAAGAGTCTTTTTGCACACGGCCCTATTGAATACGAACTCTTTTAAGACAGTTTTATTTGACCTATAGATAGGACTCTAAGAGGTACTACCGTTCCGGGTCAGAGTGAATCAAGGAGCAATGCCAATGAATATATTATATATATATATATATATATATATATATATATATATATATATATATATACGTGCTCAATATCATTGATAGAGCATGTATATCTAAGGGTAGTGTAGACACGAAGTCAAGGTCGTTTGGTAACTGACATTTTCTCGCCTATGCGATTTTCAAACTATATATATATATATATATATATATATATATATATCTGTGTGCGTGTGTGTGTGTGTGTGTGTGTGTGTGTGTGTATGTGCGTGTGTTCAACGAAACATGTCAACAAGAAACATTTGGCTGTGCCTTATCTGAATGTAGGAAATGTTTACATGTGCAATTTTCAAACGTACGTTTATTCATTCGCACATACACAATAGCCTACTTATATATTGTATTATATATATAAAACTTATATTGTACTTATATATTGTATTTCTGTCTATCAATGCATTAAGTAGACACAAATTAATCACGTTTACTTACACGGAAAATAAAGTGAATTGCAATTACCGTATATAGGTCGAATTTTCAAGACCTAATTCCAGAGCAAACGTTTGTGTCGACTTATACACGAGTGCTAACCGCCTATCGATATAGGTTTATTTATTCACAGACACACTAGCCGAAGTATTTACATAGAAACAATTGTTATATTTCTATCAATACATATAAGTATATGAACCGGTTAAATCGAACTTAACGGACCTAAATTCCACCATCGTATGTCATCCCGCCGAAAGAAAAAAAAATACCAAAAATCAGGAAATTAATCCAATTTAATGAAATTTTCAGTGTTGATATATTAATGAATAAAAGATATAATGCACCAGTTATTTTATTTAAAAACTTTTACATTTTTTCAGGTCAGTTAACTTTGAACCACGTATCTTTGAGGCGTAACACATGTATGTATATATATATATATATATATATATATATATATATCCTATATATACATTTGTCGTATTTCTATCAATCCTTTAAGTACATGAACCATTTCTATGACTTTCAGAAATCCGGAAAATCTAGAAAATCGGCTGTTTTTTAAATTCTTTTTCAATTTGCTACTTTTAATTTTGGCGCGGTTTTGTGATGTAATTCGTCGTACGGTGGCCATTTTGTTTTTTACAAGTATTTTAACAATTTTAACCGAATCAAAATCAAACAAAGCCTGATTTAGAAATGTTTTAATTTGCATAAGTTAAATATAGTTTCATTCTTTACTTTTATTACAAATTTATATTTAGCCGGTATCCCGAATATCCCGGGTTACCAGTTTGCCGGATTAATAGTTAACCCAGTAGCCGCATAAACAATTTAATTACGTTTATATCTATGTTAAGTATCAAAAACCCGGTTATAATACAATATCAAAAACACAGTTCTCTCCAACACAGTGAGTAAATGTTACATATTTAAAAAAACTGTGGCGATAACTGTGTTGTTGATATTGTATCATAGCCAGTTTACATCTCTCTCATACGGTGATTGCCACTTCTTCACAGAAGTAGTTCGGTTGTGAGTACGCAGAGGGCCCACTGATCCAATTTTTTAAAAAGTTCCCTGTCACACATGAACCACTTTGTCGGCTTCCTCTCTGATGCGACTGTACGTGACTGAGAGACCCATCCCTCAACAGGCAGGCCCTGCCACACAGGTCACATATATGGTCTGTCTTAAATGTGGAAATGTATCCATGCCATCCATCATGTGCCGATTACATAGAAGCCGCTTCAGGATGGGGTGCTTGAGCTGCCTTACCTCAAATCCTCTCAACTACCATTGGCCTACATTTCCATATATATATATATATATATATATATATATATATGAGCGTACATTGTGCGTGCTTATCTTATATTTAGAAATAAATATAAAAGATAAAGAAATATTTATGTTTTTATCAAAATGTCCGGAAGTCGTTTTTACGGGACATGCTAGAAAGTTGAGGTAGTGATAGGGGGTTTAATGTGTGGAGGGATAGTTCCCGTATTTAAAAGAATCCGAGGCTTAAAAAGAGGTAGCTGATATGTAACCATAAATCAATTTCAAAACAACCCAAACCATCCACTTCTCTTTGAGAGAGAGAGAGAGAGAGAGAGAGAGAGAGAGAGAGAGAGAGAGAGAGAGAGAGAGAGAGAGAGAGAATGTGTGATGTCTGATACGTAACCATAAATCAATTTACAAGCAACTCAACCCATCCACCTCACTTTGTGTGAGAGACAGAGAAAGATAAAAGAGAAAGATAAAGTGTGTGTGTAAGTAAGTAATCCGTGTGTATGTGTAAAGTGGGGAAAATGTGTATGTGAACTAATTGTAATGGTGTAATGAAACCCAAAACAAAAACAAACTAGCCTATCTAAAATAAAAGAGTGGCGTAACACAATCTTCCTAATCTCCTCTTATCCCACTTTCCTTTTATACCTGGTTCCGTATCAGACTAAAATCGAGTATAACCGCAAATAACTTTCAGATATTTGATCTTTTTTAGCCAATCACGACACAGACAAAACGGCGGGAAAAAGGCGTCTTGAAAGAAAGATGGCTACTACAATCTCGGTGGAAAACTAAGTTTCAGGTATGATGCGTAATTTGACAAACAGCAAGCTTACTCGTGTGGCGTCCCATCATAGTGTAACAAAACAAAAAAGAAAAAGAAAGAAAGAAAGAAAGATCATGTTGCGTCTGTATTCCAATTGAAGAGGTTCTGCCTAACAAAGATTGTTATTTAAAAATCAAAGCTTCAAATCTGAGTTCGAACACCAACTATTTAAAAATACTAAGGGTGGAGGTTTTTTTTGTTGTAATTATCCAAGTTCTCTACACAATGAAGATAACTATGAAATGCTTATTGGAATCCTTCACTCCTTCCTAAACAGAAGCATCGATATCATGATGGATTGCTGTTATAACGGTAATCCAATGGATTCCCGGATCGTCTTGTAGGAACTATTTTTAGCAATTAGAAACTAAAATCATCCCTTCCCACCAGTTACCATCGTTTTAGACCAAGGGTCATCAAATTACAGCCAGCGGGCCGAATCTGGCCCGCCGACGGGACTTGAATTTGTTTGTTAAAACGTACGGAACGCGAGACGTTATGATACCATTTAAATATGTTAAGCTTACTAAATCTTCATGAACTTGACTACTGTAGGTAGGTTACAAAATTTCATGGGTGTGAGCATTTCACTTGTTATTTGTCACAAATCTCACTAAACCTTTTTGGTAATGTTGCGTTCTTTGATAAGATTTTGAAAATAAATATGTTGGTTAAATTTGTTTTTGTGCATCTTACGCCACTCATCCATGAATATAACATGGAAAGATAAATTTTGCTTTCCATCTTTTTCTCAGAGCTTTCGTTCTGACTAGCAAGTATTGAACATAATAATGTGGCCCGCGCTCGTTATTATTATTATTATTATTATTATTATTCAATTATCCGGCCCACCGTGAAAAAAGTTTGGTGATCCCTGTTTTAGACGTACGTAACTTGAACGAATTCACCGAGAAAATAAAAAAAAAAGGAGCCCCCCCCATCCAATAAAATTAAAATGAGTGTACAGTCACAATGATTATCTCAGCGAGCTTCTATCTTGATTCTAAAAGGATGCAGGTGCTTGTTTTTATAGAGTGGAGATCGTTATCTACCGAATTTAGCACACACCCATCTTTTTTTCTTCTTCGGTACACCCATCCACGCGGCAAAAATCATACGATGATGCAAGGGTACCGGGAAAGAAATGTGTGTGTGTGGGGGGGGGGGGGCTGGAAAGAAGGTTATTTTAGGACAGGAGGCCAAGAAGAAACAACCCAGCTAAAAATATGCCCAGGAATAAGTAAGCTGATAAACGTTTATACCCCACCCCCCACTCACTGAGGGATGAAGTAATCTATCTGTATAGATAGATAGATAGATAGATAGATATCCGTCAATATCTAAATACTCGGCCCATTGCCAAGAAGAGCTCCCTCGCCCCATGATCCAGAAAATCATTACGCCCACCACTGCAAAAGTGAAGTGTACTAATTCTTATAACAAAATATACTCGCCCCCCCCCAAAAAAAAAGAGACCCTCACTTAAATATCCTGGCAATGAGCCTATCTACCTATCAGTCTCATATCTACAAAATGTTTTTGTTAATAGACAGTTCTAATAGCCATTATATATATATATATATATATATATATATATATACGCTTAGTTGGTTTCTTTGTTCTGTAACATATCAACCTTCGTGGTTATTTAATGCCAAAGCCATCCTTGTAGAGAACAGTAGTGGTAATACTTAAACCATTGAACAATATGTATATATTCCTAGCTGTTGGGAGACGTTTGTGTGTTTTCTAACAGCTTGTAGGTATATATATTATATATATATATTATATATATTATATATATATATTATATATATACCAACCCCTCCACACAAGCAAGATGTGACGCACGTCATTTCTTAAGCGGAGTTTAACAGATTTGAATTCAGAAATTTCCTGGTTATTAACCAACAATGATTTCAACAATGCTGGATGGTCTCAATTCTTCCTTTGATTTCCAGCTCTTCGAGTCACTTCTCTAAGTTTTTGGGGACCGTTCCAAGTGCACCAACTACAATTGGTATCACTTTCACATTCATATTCTACAGTTTTTTTTTTCAATTCTCTAACAAGGTCCAGGTATTTGTCTACCTTTTCGTTTTCTTTCATCATCACCCTGTGGTCTGCTGGAACTGCAAATCTACTAGTTGATAAGTTCATTATTATTATTACTATCATTATTATCACTATTATTATAAGTCGAAAAAATCAGAAGTTGTACCATAGTTAAAACAATGGCGCATCTGTACGTTGTTAAAATATATTACACAGATTCATAAAAATATTAAGCGCATGCGCACCCGTAGTGAGTAAGAAAACAGGTTAACAATGGAATATACAGAATTTGACAAATATTAAAGTTACGTTCGACTGACCAAATAAGAGCAAGAGGATTGTGTAACTAAATCTTTTCAAGGTGAAGTCTCCTCTGCCTGATAGAGTACATTGGCCTAGCGTACACGACACAATCGCTTAGAAAAACTAATCAACTTATGTGTCTCTATAGCACGCACTTTTATCACACACACACACACACACATAAAAAAGAAGAAAACACCTTAAATAACATTGACTCACTACGCGCAACCCGAGGCCTTCCCACCAGCTAAACAGTCGCCCACAGTTACCCCATCAACCGGCACCTCTTAGGAGTTCGAGGCTAGCATGAACCAGAATATCCTTGACCTAAAAAATTAAGAAAAAAAAACGGCCGTGGCTTTTTTTTCAGCATTTTTTTCCGGCTTCACAGAGAGAAAGATGTCGACTACAAGTGACGTAATCTAAGGCATATAACCGTTGGCTTAGATACGTCACTTTGTTAAGTCGACTATCTTTCCTCTGTCTGAGCCGGAAAAATGCTGAAAAAAGCCACTGGCCTTTTTTTTTTTTTCTTAAATTTTTAGGTAGGATATGCTGGTTCTGCTAGCCTCGACACTCCTAAGAGGTGCCGTGTTGATGGGTAACTGTGGGCGACTTTTTAGTCTTGGTGGGGAAGGCCTGCGGTTTGGCGCCGTGATAGAGTCATGTTTATTTAAGGGGTGTTTTCTTCTTTTGTTTATGTGTGTGTGTGTGTGTGTGTTAAAAGTGCGTGCTTATAAGACCATAAGTTGATTAGTTTTTCTAGGAGTTGTGTGCGTGACGCCGGTAGGCCAATGTACTCTATCAGGCAGAGGAACTTCACCGCTTTGAAAGATTTAGTTACCAATCCTCTTGCCTTTTTTGTCATGTCGAAGGTACTTTACTATTTGTCATTCTGTATATTCCATTTAACCTGTTTTCTTACTCACTACGGGTGCGCATGCGCTTAATATTTTTAGAATCATGTGTATATATTTTTAACAACGTACAGATTGCGCCATTGTTTTACTATGGTACAACTTCTGATTTTTCGACTTATAATAATAGTGATTAATGATGTAATAATAATTTAATGAACTTATTCAACTAGTAAGATTTGCAGTTCCGCAGACCACAGGGTGATGATGAAAGGAAACGAAAAGGTTAGAAAATACCTGGACCTTGTTGAGAATGAAAAAAAAAAACTGTAGAATATTGAATGTGAAAGTTGATCCATTGTAGTTGCACTTTGAACGTCCCAAAACTTAGAGAAGTGACTCGAAGAGCTGCGAAACTTCAAAGAAAATTGAGACCAGTCCAGCATTGTTGCATCATTTTGTTGGTTAGATAACCAGGAAATTTTTGATTCAAATCTGTTAAACTCCGCTTAGAATTGACGTTGCGTTCACATTTGCTTTGTGGAGGGTTGGGTATTATTTATATATATATATTATATATTTATTATATATATATATATATATACCATACAAAGCTGTATTAGAACACACAAACGTCTCCCAAACAGCTAGGAATATTACATATTGTTCATGGTTTAGTTTACCACTACTGTTCTTTACAGGATGGCTTTGCATTAAATAACCACGAAGGTTGATATGTTACAGAACAAAGAAGAAACCAAACTAAGCGATATCTATATATTATATATTATTATATTATTATATATAATGGCATTAGAACTGTTCTTTAACAAAACATTTTTGTAGATTGAGATGGATAGGTAGATAGGGCTCATTGCCAGGATATTAAGTGGGGTCTCTTTTTTTTGGGGGGGGGGGCGAGTATATTTTGTTATAAGTTGTACACTTACTTTTCAGTGGTGGGCCTAATGATTTTCTGGATCATGGGGGAGGGAGCTCTTCTTGGCAATGGGCCCGCAGTATTTAGATATTTGACGGATATCTTCTATCTATCTATCTATCTATACAGATTTAGATTATTCTCCCTCAGTGAGTGGGGGTGGTATAAAAACGTTTATCAGTTACTTATTCCGTTGGCATATTTTTAGCTGGGTTGTTTGTCTTCTTGGCTCCTGTCCTAAAAATAACCCTTCTTTCCAGCCCCCCCCCCACACACGACACATTTCTTCCGTACCCTTGCATCATCGTATGATTTTTGCCGCGTGGGATGGGTGTACCGAAGAAGTAAAAAGTGTTGTGTGCTAATTCGGTGATTAACGATTCACTTCTATAAAACAACACCTGGCATCTGTTAGAATCAAGTAGAAGCTCGCTGAGTAATCATTGTGACGTGTTAACACTCATTTTAATTTTATTGGATGGGGGGGGCTCCTTTTTTTTTTTATTTTTCTCGGTGATTTCGGTTTCAAGTTGTAGTTAAACGGTTACCAATTTTTTTACGGTGGGCCGGATAATTGATAATAATATATATAATATAATACGAAGCGCGGGCCACCATTATTATGTTCAATACTTGCTTAGTCGACGAAACTCTGAGGAAAAGATGGAAAGCAAAATTTATCTTTTCCATGTTATATTCATGGATGAGTGGCGTAAGATGCACAAAACAAATTTAACAACATATTTATTTTCATATGCTTATCAAAGGAACGACATTACCAAAAGGTTTAGTTGAGATTTGTGCAATAACAAGTGATGCTCACACCATGAATTTTGTAAGCCTACTACATATAAGTCCAAGTCTATGAGATTTAGTAGCTTAACATATTTAATTGGTATATTCATAACGTCTCGCGTTCCGTACGTTTTAACAAAAATTCAAGTCCGTCGGCGGGCCAGATTCGCCCGCTGGCTGTTAATTTGTGACCTTGGTTTCTGAAACGTGGTAACTGGTGTGGAAGGGAATGATTTTTTAGTTTTCTAATTGCAAAATAGTTATACAGACGATCGGGAATCCATTGGATACCGTTATACGCATCCATGATGATATCGATGCTTCTGTTTAGGAAGGAGTGAAGGTTCCATTAAGCATTTTCATAGTTTGATCTTCATTGTTGTTAGAGACGTTGGGATATATACAACAAAAAACCTCCACCCTTGTTTTATTTTTAAATAGTTTGGTGTTCGACTCAGTTTTGAAGCGTTGATTTTAAAATAAGCATCTTTGTTGCAGAACCTCTTCATTGGAATACAAGACGCAACATGATCTTTCTTCTTTCTTTCTTTTTTCTTTTGTTTTGTTTACACTATGATGGGACGCCACCGAGTAGCTGCTGTTTGTCAAATTTACGCATCATTACGAAACTTAGTTTTTTTCCACGAGATTTGTATAGCATCTTTCTTTCAAGACGCCTTTTGTCCGCCGTGTCTGTGTCGTGATTGGCTAAAAAAGATCATATCTGAAGTTATTGGCGGTTAGTCTCGATTTTAGTCTGATACGGAACGGTTTAAAGGAAGATGGGATAAGAGGAGATTAGAATTGTGTTACGCCACTCTTTTTTTTAGAGGCAGTTTGTTTTTGTTGGTTTCATTCACCATTACAAATCAATTAGTTCACAACACATTTTCCACTTTACACATACACACGGATTCGTACTTACACACACTTTATCTTTCTCTTTATCTTCTCTGTTTCTCACCAAAGTGAGGTGGTGGTTGAGTTGCTTGTAATTTGATTATGTTATGTTCAGACATACACATTCTCTCTCTCTCTCGTCTCTCTCTCTCTCTCTCTCTCTCTCTCTCTCTCTCTTCTCCTCTCTCAAAGAGAAGTGGTGTTTGGGTGTTTGAAATTGATTTATGGTACATAGTCAGCTACCTCGTTTTTAGCCTCGGATTCTTTTAAATACGGGACTATCCCTCCACACATTAAACCCCTTCACTACCTCAACTTCTGCATGTCCCGTAATAACGACTTCCGGACATTTGATAAAACATTATAATATTTCTTTATTTCTTTTATATTTATTTCTAATATAGATGAGCACGCAAATGTACGCTCATATATTATATATATATATTATTATATATATATGGAAAATGTAGCAATGGTAGGTTTGTGAGAGATGTTGAGGTAAGGCGCTCGGCCCCATCCTGAAGCGGGCTCTATGTATGGCCAATGATGGATGCTATGGATACTTTCCACATTTAAGAAGCCCTGATATGTGACCTGTGTGCAGGGGCTGCTGTTGAGGGATGGTCTTCGCAGTACGAGTCGCTATCAGAGAGGAAGCGACAAAGGTGGTTCATGTTGACAGGGAACTTTTTTTAAAAAATGGATCAGTGGGCCCTCTGGTACTCGAAACGAATCACTTCTGTGAAGAAGGGCAATCACCGTATGAGAGAGATGTAAATGGCTATGATACAATATCACAACCACGTTCATTCGCCAAGTTTTTTTAAATATGTACTTTACTCACTGTGTTGGAGAGAACTGTGTTTTTGATATTGTATTATAACCGGGTTTTTGATTTATAGATTAAAAGCGTAAATTAGATTGTTATGCGGCTTACTGGTGGTTATACTATTATCCGGCAAACTGGTACGGGATTTCGGTACCGGCTAATATTTTGTGCTAATAAGTAAGAATGAACTTATTAACTTATGCAAATTAAAACATTCTAATCGGCTTTGTTGATTTTGATTCGGTTAAATGTTGAAATACTTGTAAATGAACAAATGGCACCGTACGACAATATTACATCACAAAACCGCGCCAAAATTAAAAGTAGCAAATTGAAAAAAGATTTTAAAAAACAGCCGATTTTCTAGCTTTCCGGATTTCTAAAGTCATTAGATGGTTCATGTACTTTAAAGGAGTTGATAGAATACGAAATGTTAATAGATTATATATATAGATATTTATATATTATATACATATGTGTTTACGCCTCAGATACGTGGTTTCAAAGTTAACTGACCTGAGAAATGTAAGTTTTTAATAAAATAAACTGGTGCTATATCGTTTTATTCAGTAATATATCACACTGAAATTCTTAATTGGATTAATTTCCTGATTTTTGGATTTTTTTTTCTTTCGCGGGATGACAACGATGTGGAATTTAGGTCGTTAAGTTCGATTACCGGTCATTACTTATATGTATTGATAGGAAATTTAACAATGTTTCTATGAAATACTTCGGCTAGTGTGATCTGTGATAATAAACCTATATCGATAGGGCGGTAGCACTCGTGTAAAGTCGACTAAAACGTTTGCTCTGGAATAGGTCTTGAAATTCGACCATATACGGTAATTGCTTCACTTATTTTCCGTGTAGTAAAGCGTGAGTTAATTTGTGTCTACTTAATGCATGAAACAGAATTACAATATATAAGTTACAATATAGTTTTATATTATATAAGTACAATAGTATAGTGGCTATGGATGTGCATGACTAAACGCTACGTTTGAAAATTGCACATGGGTAGAACATTTCCTACATTCAGATAAGGCGACAGCCAATGTTCTTGTGACTGTTTCGTGAACACACGCACTCAACCCACACACCACACACACACACACACACCGCACAACAGTATATATATAATATATATATATTATATATATAGTTTGAAATCGCATAGGGCGAGAAATTGTCAGTTACCAAACGGAACCTTGACTTACGTGTCTACATACCTTAGATATACATGCTCATCAATGATATTGAGCACGTATATATATATTATATTATTATAATTACTATATATATATATAATATTATTCTGGCATTGTCTTATTCCCTCTGACCCGAACGGTAGTACCTCTTAGGTCCTACTCTATAGGTCAATAAACTGTCTTAAAAGAGTTCGTGATTCAATAGGGCCGTGTGCAAAAAAGACTCTAAAAATATAAATATGATGTACAATTAAAACATCCTTAACTCGATGCTAAACTTGACCCTTATTCGAATTTGAGCTGCCGTTAAAATCTCTACCATATTCCTAGATATTAGACTTTCATCTTTTTTTTAATTTTTTGTTATTTTTATTTAGATATACGGAATAATCAACTTTCATTAGGGGTAGGTAAAATACAGTGGTTGCGACGGTGTTTCACGTTTTTTAGTCTACTCTTTAACCTAAAAAAAAAGCGATTATTATCACTCATTCTCCGAACACACACACACACACACACACACACACACAACACCCACTATTTGTTTACTAGCGCCATTTATAAACTTACTCTAAAGGTTACAAGTGTCCTCACATTCGACGAACCAACCACTGGGTTGATAGTATCATTCATTATAGCTTTACTGTGTATTCAGCATAAGATACGTACACCTCTGGTTTTTGTTTGTTTGTTTGTTTTTGTTAGTCTTTTTTTTCTTTTGTCAGGCCTACAGCTACCCGTAATATCTCTGACACTTTACAATAATATGGTGGTTTACTACCGAGCAGTAAAGAAAGTGAGAAAAGAAAAGTGGATATTAATATATATATAATTTATTTATATATATATATATATTGAATTTGAACATCTTCACTGATGATTGCATCGCATGAAACCATTGTGTGAATGTTCCTTTGTCACCTATAATGATATGTAAAACCCTTATATATTTATCTTATTACATTATATAAAAGCTCTATTTTATATTGAGCACTCTAGCCATTAATACTGCCTTTGGTACACCATTCCAGCAAAAGCTGACAGGTGACCATCTCACACGATATAGTATGGTATATGTATATATACATATTTACAAGGTGTCCATAAAGTCTCTTACAACTTAAAAAAACGTATTATATGCAACTGGGTACCTCACTGGTGGAATGTTAGCAAACTAGATTCGCAGACCATGTAGCGAGTCGATTCTCTTGGGGAGCCCCATACTTTGACCTTGTGCACATCTAAGCTAAGCTTAGTAATAACTATATACCGCAAATGGGTGGCCCATTGTCTTCTCTTCTTTTCTTTTTTCTCTCCATTCTTCTTTCTCAATCTCATCTTGTCTGAGTGCGTAATGTGAAGTAAGAGAATCTTTTCAGTTCAACTCAAAAAGCGCTCGAATCATGAACGCTTCTCTGCTTCTCTCTCTCTCTCTCTCTCTCTCTCTTCTCTCTCTTCTCTCTCTCTCCTCTCTCTTCTCTCCTTTAACAAAGAATAAAGAGGGAGTAATCACTATAATTAGTTGGGGTGGTGGTGAGTGAAGGGCGAGTGGGAGGTAGGACAGAAGAAGAATGTATGTTATTTTGTTTGAGGGCAACTTTCAAATTTTTTTTTTTTTTTCACTAGTCAATTTTACAAACTTCCGAATTGTTAAAAAAAATCGTGAAGCCAATATTTTATCCATCCTCCATTTATTTATTTTTCTCTTCGCGGTTTTTGTTTGCAAAACTTCCACAACTAAAGGCCTTGAATGCTGGTGGATTAAGATTATTAGCAACATTTTCTTATATTTTGTGTTGCTTAAGTGAGAGTTGAACCACACTGGAGCTCTTCAATACTAAACTTATTGACGGATCAAGCCAACTTAATATCTCTCCCCTTTTTCTCTGCTCCCTCTCTCTCTCCCTCTTTTCTCCCTCTCCCTTCTCTCTCGCCTCCTTTTCCCTACTCTCTCTTATTTATTTTATTTATGAATATATGAAATGAAATGTACTTTACATGAAGGTTGTAGATGATGTATTTTTATAACATTTTCTTTCATTTACGTTAGTGTAATCTTTATGACCAACCGATTTTTATCATCTATATAGAAGTTATATGGAACACACACACACACACACACACAACACACACCACACACGACACCAATCACATATTGATATTTAACATGTACTAAGTTCTACGGCCTTGAGTAAACTTTAGCTTTCCAGATGGCATAACTTCAGCATATTAATTGGCGATATTTTTTAGCTTTTAATTCATTTATTTATTTATTTATATTGTCCTACCTGGTAGTCAAATATGGGCCGTTATGTCGAATGTATTTTTAATGATTATCTCAAATAATGTGAAACCTTCTTTATTACTTAGCTAGGTGTAATTGTTTTTATGAACTGAATTTAAATTATCCTCGATTTGGTTGTTTTATTTTTGTTGTTCTTTTTTGGACTGGCCCAGTCATTTCGTCATTCACTTTCTGTTAATTAGTGCCTTTTGTTTAGTTTCTTCTTTTTCTTACTTTTTTCTTTTTAATTATATGAATTATTACCCATTCATAACTCTGTTTCTTCATTTGTTTCACATTTTCCATTTACTTATTGAAAAAAATTCCATTTTAGTAACTTTCTTATTTTTTTCATTCAAAGAGAGTTCTTTATTTAATTCATTAAATGTGTGTCGTGTATGAGGGGGAGGCTAATGAAATATGCAAACAAATATCATTTAAGTGAATACATTCACAAATTCTGAATGAGGCCTTTTATAAGTGACCACCCCAAACGGCGTTTTAACAGGTTTGAATTCAGAGTTTCCTTCTCCAGACTGGTTGCCTTCCAAGGTTAAGAGCCCGCCTGTCTGATTATTTTACCTAGCTGGAGGAGAGTAGTTGGTCATACCTTTCCCAAGGGTATTTAGGCTAGTAACTGTAGCTTGTTCCCTCTCTTCTCTCTTCTCTCTCTCTCTCTCTCTCTTCTCTCTCTCTCTCTCTCTCTTCTTCTCTCCTCTCTCTCGCTCGCCATTCCGTTCACCACTTATCACCCCACATTCTTGTTTCTGTTCATTTCCTGTTCATCTTCATTAGCTTTTGCAATTACAGTCATTATTAATTACATGTAATCATTTGTCATACAAAAGTTGTAATCTTTTTTGGCAGACAACAGATTTAAAGTTTCGGGTGGTAGTACGGGTGGGGGGTGACAGGTGGGTAGTTGAGATGAGAAAGGTTGGAGAGCGGGGGGTGGAGGGGGAGAAAATGTCAGGGAAGAAAAAACAAAGGAATTAACTAGTCACCACCTACGACGCCCCTACCCCCCCAACCACACCCCCCCCCCACACACACACACACTCTGAGAACAATTATTTGAGCTTCAAGTTCTGGTAAACCACCACCTCCCGCCGCGAGACTGTTGTCTCAATGTGCTTATGTAACTCAATTTTTAGTGTTTACCCGACAACGCAATGTCTCTTAACGTTACTAGTAATTATATGCACACTCCGGTCCAAGTATTTTGATTTTTTATCTAATAAAAGTAGTCGCAGGTTCGGCCAGTCGCGCGGGAGTCCTATCCCCTTTTTCACTAGCGCTAGACTAAGGAGATTGTTTTTTTTCGCGTCTGAGTGGAGCGCCATACCTACATAGCTCCCTGTACTACTCATCGCTTGGTTACGAGGGCCGTATCGAATAGATTGTGTTTCTAGCCGGAGCTTTACGTGGTCAAATTTAATAGAATATGTTTTGATGTGACTCTTTGCCTACCAAATTTTCTTGGTTTTTACCTGTTCTCGCTGAGAGTATAGTTGGAATTCATACCTTTCCAGGGTATTAGCACTATGTGAAATGCAACAGCCTTGTCTCACACACACTACACACACTCACCTATATAAACAGGTAAGTCGTCTGCAACTGTAGTCTTCCTTCTTTTTTTTTTTTTTTTCTTTTTTTTTTTATCCATCGGTGTCTTTCTAACAAGCCTCACCGACAGCATGTGGTTGGTGACAACCTATACTTAATTGGTAATTTTTGCATTAATCTCTTCTTGTTTAAAGTTATTCACTTTGCTTAGCAGGCTGGCGATCCGCCACTCATTCGGTTTTTTTTTTTTTTCTCATTCGAGATCACCAGCCCATGTCAATCTAGACTCTGTTTACTTAAATAGTCTCTACCACCAGCACCAGCCTCAACAGCAATGGAATAGTTCTAGTGCTATTTTCACACACACACACACACACAGCAACACACTAACACTCACATATTATATATATAATAGATATATATATGTATGTGTTTACTATAATTGTATATAACTAACTAACACTCACACACACTTTCATAGAAAGAAAACTTAAGGAAACCGTCGCTTTGGTTTACTATAAATTATTTCAGCCGGTTAACTCAATAAATGAACAAACGAAATACTTCATATAGCCAAATGACAGTTAATTTTTTCGCTTTCTTATTTGGAAAGTATAAACTTATTGTTCTGTATATAATCTAAATTTTATTAAATTATCCTAATATCTCTCTCT
>CM042164.1:58489542-58522042 GCA_023376005.1 Doryteuthis pealeii
TAAAATTATCCTTATAAATAATTATAATTAAATTATAAATATAAAATTATAAATAATGAATAATAAAATTATGCCGGGTTAATAATTATTTTGTGCACATGAAAGGAATTACAAAGACTGTTGCACAGAGGGGTAGAGACGACAGAAAAATGTTAGGCTCTTACAGGCTGATTCCTTTTTAACAGGAAACTGCTTGTTCTACTTTTCATTATTATTTTTTAAGCTTTTTTTTTTTTATATGCTTTGACAATCTGTTGCTCTTCCCCTGTATCCATCGTCTTGTTAGCGTCTTTTTATTTTTGCTTTTAATGCAAGAAAAAAAAGAATTTTTAATTGTTAACTCATCTCAGTTGATGTTTAATCACTGGTATTTTCCCCACCCCACATCCCCAATATTTTAGTTTTGTTTTTTTTTAATCATTTTTTATGTTTTTTTTACCTTTCTTTTAAAGGGTTTTTGTTTAGGGAAAAATATGGGTTTGCCCTTAAAAAACATATATGACACCGCAAAAACACACACCTGCAATTTTTATTAATTAACTTAATTTTGTAGGTGTGTCGAAGCATTAGGGGAAATTCTATTGAATCTTGCTTATGACCAAATTTTGATATCCCTTTTTCTCGATTGGGTTGGCTAGATGCTTTCATCCAATTTTTTAAATATTTATTTGTCAAATATTAAATAACAACCATATTAGATACCAAAATAAAATCCCTTAAAAAACAAAAAGACATGTTCTTTACAAATATCTTGAGCCAAAGTTGAGAATATTTATATAATATATTTTTTAAAGTAAGTCTTTTAATATTTAAAAAAAAAAAAAAGGGTTATAATGCCTGTCTATCAGGTTATGTCATTATTCAATCACTTTTTATCGGTCATTCCAAAAAATCTTTCAGAACAAAGGAATTTTGTCATAATGCCAAAATGCAGTTTGAATCGAATTGGGCATTTCATTCTTTTTGGGTTTTTTTTTTCTTTTTTTAACATATTTTCTTTAAAAAATATGCACATAATTCTCTTACATGCTGTACAGTAAAAAAAAAAAAATAACAATTTTTTTATCGCGTGCTCAGATAAACCCCCGCCCTAAAAAATTTGGAATTTATAGGCTGTTAATAAATTGGTTGGAACCATATGATCTGTGAATAACTCAAAAAGGTAAAAACGAATTATCATAAATATTTTTTTTTTTTTTTTTTTTTTTTTTACAATCAAGCGGAGGGATGATGAACCCTTCATTTAAAATGACCCCCATCTCTGACCCCCTAGCAAAAAATTCGGTGATTATTCTGCTGATTACCAATAGGAAAAAAAAGAAAAAAAAAAAAAGATGAGCTTGAAGCATTCCGTGATGCCCCCCACCAATAAATGTCTGACTTTCCATAAGTTTTTCTCAGCATGTGTACACATGTTTACAATTGAGCATAAATAATGACAGCTTAAAAAAAGACCAGAACACAAAAAATAAAAATGGTCGTTGTTTCCATGAAATCAGTTATAAGCAGTGTGGTGAGAGGTGTAACAATGCAATCTAATTTTTTTTCTTTTCGGTTTAGTCTTCCC
Source organism: Doryteuthis pealeii (assembly GCA_023376005.1). NCBI lineage: Eukaryota > Metazoa > Mollusca > Cephalopoda > Myopsida > Loliginidae > Doryteuthis > Doryteuthis pealeii. Next base: position 58,491,110 of record CM042164.1, read on the forward strand.
CATAGAAAATCTTGAGAGAACAAATACTCTATTTTTTTTTTTTTTTTTTTTTATTTCACATACACACACACAAACAGATATATATATATATAATGTGTGGTATGTTTTCATTCAATTTTATTTAATTTCATAGTCATTTCTTTTTTAATCTATTTTTTTTCTCTTTCTTGATAAGATCTCAGAAAAAATACTAACGACTTACAAAGGACGTTCCTTTTTAAAACACTGCATCTCCATGCAGTGGAATTTGAAATAAAGATTATTTTAATTTTAAATGAAAATGAAGGCGCTCATTATAACATTTTTAAAGATAATTCCATGATAAAAATAAAATTCCACTGTGATTTCCTGAAAATATAATTGGATGACTTTTTTATATCTTTTTATTTGTTAGATAAATCTTTCTTCCCCATCCCTAAACACTTTATCAAAACCTGACTACAAGCCTCAAATATTACTTTGTAAACCTTTGAAATTCTTTCAACACAGAAGCTAGAGGGATTAAGACATAGTTTTTCAGTTAGAATTTGTGTGTTAATATATAATTGAGTCATAGATTTTTACTTTTGAAAGTCTTGAAAATTTCAAAATGGCTACTTCTCCCTGGAACAGGCCTTTATTATTAAAAAACTGGAGCAGTCTTAGTTTTTTCTATTTTTTAATTTTTATAATATTTTAATAAATGATAAATTATAGATGGTAAGGATAAAGTTTTTCCCCGATTTCAAGCATATCTACCCATGCTACGTAAAGATATACGGTATATTGCAAATTAATATCTTAATAAAATCTTATACGTGAACTTCAACAATAAGTTTCAATTGTTGCCAAGAGGACATCGAAGTGATACTTGATTTTCCCGCCATTATATCAGTCTCATCATCAATCACTAAAAAAAACATCCATCCTTTCTTCAAAAACGAAGGTGTTCATCCAAAAATTTACCTTGTTCTCTTGGCATCAAAGTCATGAGAAGACGCATAGATTTGTATCCAGGAAGAATCCATCTTTACTAATATAATTTTCCTTTTTTTTTTTTAAATATTAAGATAGGTTGAAATGGTATCTAGAATACTGGAGACGAGTCATTAGACTATTTCATGAATGGTTCAGATTAATATCCTCATCTCGCAACATTTTGGCCGATGGGTTCTCCAACCTTCCTCAGGATCCTATATATAGGCATAAGGGACTCCTAAAGGCAGCATTCATTTTAATATAATATTCATATCTCTCTAACTCATTAGAATGAGAATATTACTCTGAACAAAACAGGGAATTAATAGATGATTTTTTTTTTTGTTTTTTTTTTTTTAATACTTATTTACTTACTTTTGGTTGAGTGTTTGTTTTTTCGTTTGTGTTTGTTTTTTTCGTTTGTTTTTGTTTTTTAGCCCCTAGTTTTTACTAGGGTCAGAAGAAAATCATTTGGCTGGAGAGTCAGTGATTTATTTGATGTTTTTGTTCGTTTTTAGTGGTAGATATTTTTTTTTATAAATTTCAGTTTTTGTACTTTACTTTTTTTTTTTCTTTAAAAAAAAAAACCCAAAAAACTGAAAGTTTACATCCCAAAGAAAAAAAGCAAAAAAGAATATACAAGTCACTTAACATTTTAATGGCATTGATAATAATGTGTTTTAGGAATTAAAACTAAAATTTTAAAATTTATAACTAAAGTATTTTTTTTTTTTTTCTGTTTTACTAAAAATTTTTTTTTTTTTTTTTTCTGTTTGTAGCATTTGAAATTAATCGATAAAATGATTAATTTTTGTTTTTACCAGATATTTATTGTTTTTCACGTTTTTGTTTTTTTTTAATTAATGTTTTTATTGATATGTGTCCAATGGAGTTTTTTTTTTGTTTTTTTATCATGTTTGTTAAAAAAAAAAAAAAAGAAAATAATTTTCCCAACAAAACTTTTTTTTTTTTTTTTTTTTTTTTTTTTTTTTCTGGTAATGCAGTTGCAAAACTTTTTATAACAGTTTTACATAAACATAATACAGCACACACACACACACACACATATATATCTCATTACTTAGCATGGTGAACAAAGATTTTTTTTTAAATGTTCCATAACTGTTGCAGACTTATTGATGAATGATAAGGTCCATGCATTACAGTAAAGCTTTTTTTTTTTCTCTGCCTCTAATTGTGTTTGCCAAACATTATATATAAATATATTATATATATATATATATCATATAATTATATATATATTATATGCGCTAATCATTATCATACACAAACTCACATACATATATCTCCACTGTAAATTAAGGTGTTTCTTCTTGCTAACTGAATTTGATTTCCTCAAAATCTAATGTCTAGTCTCAAAGATATTCCAGATTCCTTGCCGATATATAATACACAAAATTTACATACATTCAGTTGAATCTAAAAGTGAATTAAAAAGAGAAATTTTTTTTTTTTTTTTTTTTTTTTTTGTCATATTGATCAAAATTGATATGGGAGTCATAGGTTTAAAAAAATGTTTTTTGTGATAAAATGGCTGTGAATTGTTACTTGGAAGATATGAAAAATTATTTCTCTCTCTCTCTCTCTCTCTCACCTGCAATGTTTCTCCTATCGTAACTCTTTCAATTTCAATATCACAAAAAAAAAAAGAAAAGACAAAAAAATATTTCCCCCTTTTTTTTTTTAAGAATATCTAACATCTTTCATGAAAAGTTAAAATAAATGTGTCAAATCTTAACTAAGAAATTGTCCACTCTTTTTTGACTGCGGACCTGTTTTCAATCCTGCAGCAAAAGACCACAAACACAACACACATATATATATATATATACAAACCTTTTTGCCAAAAACCCAAACTGTTATGACCTGATACTAATCCACAATTTCCAGGAACAAGCCCCAGTGTAAAATATTTTTCTAGTCTAATTATTCTGTCTGTTTGAATGTTATTCTATAAGCATTTTTTTTTAAATCAGTGTTGCTGTTGTTAATAATGGTAGCAAAATAAAGAATAATCATGGAAAGGAGGGGTAAATATATATATTATATATATATATATATATATATATATATATCAAAAATATGAAAGTGTCCCTCTAACCATGACATTTAGCTTTGCCACCAGGAGCAGACTTTCCCCAGACCTCACAACTAAAGAATTTAATACAATCACTTTAAGAAAAGAAAAAAAATATATATATATATATTGTCTTTTTACATCAAAATGGCTAAACATATATATACACCCTTTTATACCTACATACATATCTATATGCACACTCTTAAACATATGCCCATACATGCATATATAAGGATTTTAACAAAAAATATTGAACCTTTGATTGAGAAAAATATGTAAAACTAAGGACAATTCATGTATATGTTTTCCTGAAGCAAAAAAAAATGCTATAAAATCAACTAAGATTTCTGGGAGATGCATATAACATAATCTTATATATTAAAATCTATACAATACACACAAAAACATATTTTTCTAATCGTTTATTTTTTTTCTTAAATATGAAATTAGCTAAAATATAAATTCTGTTAAAGAAGCTGTTAAATAAATACTTAAATTCTGTGAAGCATTGTGGATTAAATTCCATTCCACTTTTTTTTTTTTTACCGTACCATCTTTTTTATCTTTATATATCTTGGAGCAGAGGTCTTTTATTCTGTCCAGCCATTTTGTTTTAATACCCAAGCCTGACTAAAAAAGTGGCAGTGTAGTTCAAAGTGGAAGAAAGAAAAATGTGCTTCAGTGATTTAAATTAAACAAGAAATTTCAACTTCCAAATATCTACAAATAATATCTATAATAAATACTATAGATAGTTGTGTACTTATATTGTCTGCAATTTTTTTTTCTTTTAATCTGTTTTTTGTTTTTTTTATGCATATAGTTTCCTTAAAACATATGTTCATGCTTATGTGTGTATAATGTAAATATTTAATATCAGTGTTGTAATCATTTTTTTTTTTTTTTTTTTATAATACCCAAGAAACTTTCTTTGTAATAAAAAGGATCACCTCTAGGAAAGCCAAAACTATCCCTCCATGTAAATATATGTATATATATAAATGAATTTGTATTTGCATATATATTTATATATGCATAGATACATATACATATATGTGTGTATTATATGTGTATATAATATATATATATGTGCATTCTTGTGTGTATATATACATTAGAAAAATAATCATTTTAGTATAATACTTGTAAATACTTAAAACAAACAAAATAAATATCTTCTATTTCGCATACATTTTCATCATACAAAAATACGTCACCAATAGCTAGGATATAATCTGTAAAATATTTCAGATTTATACATACAAAATCTTTTGAACTAATGATAAAATAAAATTCAAGTAACACAATTCCTAATTTTAGATTTCTTTTAAAATTTTCTACATGTAAATATAAATCTACAGTGTGAGGCTTTGTGCAATGGTATCTGCCCTGTATGTAGGTAATGGCTAAGATTGTCGAATGCTAATATCTAAACCAAAAAGGTTCTTCCCAACTTAGAGGAATGGTGCAGCACAATCTTCCTACTTACAATTGGTTTTGTGTCTAAGCTAAGCTTAGTAAAATACTGTAAATATACATGTATGTTGAAAAGTCGTTGGTGAAGGTATAAAAGACAGAATGCCTACAATCTGTTCCCCTCTCCCACACAATATAAAGACTTTTACAAAATGGTTGAATTTGTTCATATACCAAAGGTGAAATGTTTTGTATTTCAACCAACAATTAAAAAAAAACACACACAAAAAAAAACATGACATCATTTGAATTTACACCAAACAAAAAATGGACTTTTTTTTTTCTTTTTCTTTTTTTTTCAAATTTATGAACTTTAAAAAAAAAAAGAAATACTACTTTTCTCTGAGATGTTTCTAGCCATTGCCCTGTTGTCACATGATATGAATCTAAGAAGAAAAAATATGACCCCTTCCCATAAATATAAAAAAATTTAAAAAAAAAAATACTAGAAGGAATAATAATATAAAGTGAAATGTCTGTTGATAAAATTTCTTCTGGTATTCATGGTTTTTTGTTTTTTTTGGTTTTTTATTTATTTTTTTTGTTTATATATTTTTTTTTGTAATTATTTCAATAAATTAACTTCATTTTTTGCTTAAAATTTGTGTTGTGTTTTCTTTAAAAAAGTTTTTTTTTCTTGATTTATTTTTCTTCTTTTGTAAAATGAAAGAAAAAATATTTAAACATGTTAGTAACTCGAGTAAAACTCAGTTCTTTTTAAATATTACCTGACTTTTATGAGGTTTGGGGTAAAAAAAAAAAATTTTTTTTTTTAAATAATAATACTGTTTCTTCGAAAATAAGACTTACCTGCAAAATAAAACCGGCCATGATTTTTCAGGATGATTTTAATATAATCCCACCCTTAACTCTTAACATCCTATTCCACCCAGCCAGAAGTCACATTCATTTTCCTAATCTTAGCGAAACGATAACCTTTGCTTAAATATAATATTAAACATATTTAGCAGTCTTTGATTTTCGGGAAATAATGGGTAACTTTAAATGAAATGGCCATTTATTGATAAATCCTTATAGGAATGGGGCTCTGGACTTAACACTTAACATCCTGTTAAATTTTCTAAGATAAACCCTAGTTGAGAGCAGCAGACAAACAAAAGAAATAAGTATTCTTCACAATCACATCAAGCAATGCAAACACTGAACATCCCCCCAAAATAAGCCCTACTGTTATATTTTAGAGTGAAAAAAAAACCCATCTTATTTGGGGGGGGGGGAAACATTGTAATAATGATGGCTTCTCTAACTTTCTAATAAGACCTTCCTGAAAAATAAGACCTAGCCTGATTTTTCAGGGTGACTTTAATATAAACCCTCCCCCTTAAAATAAACCCTAGTTGAGAGCGGCAGACAGACTAAGCTCTGTCTTATTTTCAGAGAAACACAGTAATAATGATGGCTGTAATGACCATCCACCCTCCTCTAATTTTTCACAATGGAGACCAACACTTCTCTTGTAATTGTGTAATAATTCTCTTTTAAAAAAATACTTTGCATATAAAAAAATATATCTATCTATATATCCACGATTTATAAGCTTCTATAACTTTGTAAAGACTTTTTATTTATTGATATCTTCTTCTGAATGTTTTGAACTTTTTCAAATAAAGCGTTGTTTAAACATAAAGTAAATGCTTTTCTGTCTAAACTTTATTAGAACATTTTTTCATTCATATTCATATTTTTATATATAATATATATATATATATATTAATAAAGTTTGTTTCTTTATAGTATCTTTGAAGCATTGTGTGTACGTGTAATATAAAGATTTTGAAGGCAATTTACAATGCAATATGTGTTGAATTTATTTAACTTTTTTTTTTTTTTTTTTTTTTTTTTTTCAAAACTAAATATTTTTGGAAGTAAAATTCCATCTTGAAAAAAAAAACAAAATTAAATAAATTCAACACATATTGCATTGTAAATTGCCTTCAAAATCTTTATATTACACGTACACACAATGCTTCAAAGATACTATAAAGAAACAAACTTTATTTCACTATGCAGAGCAAGGCTATATTTATAGTAAGAATTTCGAACATTTTCCACGCGCGGGAGCAGCCGAGCCGAGTTAACATCACGGAAAAAATGTTCAAATATACGGCGTTCATCAACTTCTTAAACAACAGATGATTACAATATCGCCGTGGGATAAGTACTATAAAAAAAATCACCTAGTACTTTCAATAACTCTGAGGATGGAATTTTACTTCCGAAAATATTTAGTTTTGAAAAAAAAAAAAAAAAGTTAAATAAATTCAACACATATTGCATTGTAAATTGCCTTCAAAATCTTTATATTACATATATATATATATATATATATATATATAAAACCTTAAAAAAATTTTAAACAGACTGAATAACAAGGACCATCACTCGCTTTTCTCGTTATTCTGTGATAAAAAAAACTTTTCTTATCACCTTCCATATACCAACAAATGCCCTGAAGATGATCTAATTAATAGATCGAAACACTGCAGCATCGGCCAATAAACTCACCACTTAACCCATTTAAACCTGTGTTTTTTCATTTTTCTTAATATACTACATATATATATATATATATTCATCAACAAGTTACTACCATGTTTTCATTGTAGTAGCATAAGTAAGTAAAGTCGACGGGGCGGCCTAAAGTTGGTATCAGCCAGTCAGCGAGGGAGTCTATCCCCTTTTCAATAGCGCTAGACCAAGGAGATTGTTTTTAGCATCTGAGGTGGAGCGCCACACCTACCATCAGCTCCTTACTTTACCGCACATATCCCTGTGCTACTCATACGCTGAGTTGGTGAGGACCGGAATCGAACTAGGAACCTTGTGATTTCTAGCCGAATGCTCTACCGACTGAGCTAAAAGTAGTTAATCCAAAAGGGCTCCATATATCTTGTAAAATATACAGCATTTATAGTTGTAAAAAAAGTTATTCTCTCTACCACGGTTTCGGTGTTCAAAGTGTACTTTGAACACCGATACCATGGTAGAGAGAATAACTTTTCTACAACTAATATATATATATACATATATATACTATAGTGTGGGATGGTCACTGTTTCCGCTTTTGCTGGAATGGTGTACCAAACGCAGTATTATTGGTAGAGTGCTCAATATAAAATAGAGCTGTTATATAATATAATAAAATAAATATATAAAGGTTTTACATATCTATTTATTAGGTGACAAAAGGAACATTCACGACCATATTGGTTTCATGCGATGCAATCATCAGGTGAAGATGTTTCAAAGGTCGTGAATGTTCCTTTGTCACCTAAAAATAGATATGTAAAACCTTTATATATTTTAATTTTATTCAGGTGAACAAAGGAACATTCATGACCTTTGAAACATCTTCACCTGATGATTGCATAGCATGAAACCAATATGGTCGTGAATGTTCCTTTTGTCACCTAATAAATAGATATGTAAAACCTTTATATATTTATCTTATTATATTATATAACAGCTCTATTTTATATTGAGCACTCTACCAATAATACTGCCTTTGGTACACCATGCCAGCAAAAGCTGAAACAGTGACCATCCCACACTATAGTATATATATATATATATATATATATATATTAGTTGTAGAAAAGTTATTCTCTCTACCATGGTATCGGTGTTCAAAGTACACTTTGAACACCGAAACCGTGGTAGAGAGAATAACTTTTTTTACAACTATAAATGTTGTATATTTTACAAGATATATGGAGCCCTTTTGGATTAACTACTTTTAGCTCAGTCGGTAGAGCGTTCGGCTAGAAATCACAAGGTTCCTAGTTCGATTCCGGTCCTCACCAACTCAGCGTATGAGTAGCACAGGGATATGTGTGGTAAAGTAAGCAGCTGATGGTAGGTGTGGCGCTCCACCTCAGATGCTAAAAACAATCTCCTTGGTCTAGCGCTATTGAAAAGGGATAGACTCCCTCGCTGACTGGCTGATACCGACTTTAGGCTGCCCGACGACTTTACTTACTTATGCTACTACAATGAAAACATGGTAGTAACTTGTTTGATGATATATATATATATATATATATATATATATATATATGTAGAAAAAATGAAAAAACACAGGTTTAAATAAGTTGAGTAGTAAGTTTATTGGCCGACGCTGCAGTGTTTTGATCTATTAATTAGATCATCTTCAGGGCATTTGTTGGTATATGGAAGGTGATAAGAAAAGTTTTTTTTATCACAGAATAACGAGAAAAGCGAGTGATGGTCCTTGTTATTCAGTCTGTTTAAAATTTTTTTGAGGTTTATATATATATATATATATATATATGTAATATAAAGATTTTGAAGGCAATTTACAATGCAATATGTGTTGAATTTATTTAACTTTTTTTTTTTTTTTTTTTTCAAAACTAAATATTTTTGGAAGTAAAATTCCATCTTTAGAGTTATTGAAAGTACTAGGTGATTTTTTTTATAGTACTTATTCGACGGCGATATTGTAATCATCTGTTGTTTAAGAAGTTGATGAACGCCGTATATTTGAAAATTTTTTTGTTAAATCCTTTCGTGATGTTAACTCGGCTCGGCTGCTCCCGCGCGTGGAAAATGTTCGAAATTCTTTTAATTTTACTATAAATATAGCCTTGCTCGCATAGTGAAATAAAGTTTGTTTCTTTATAGTATCTTTGAAGCATTGTGTGTATGTGTAATATAAAGATTTTGAAGGCAATTTACAATGCAATATGTGTTGAATTTATTTAACTTTTTTTTTTTTTTTTTCAAGATGGAATTTTACTTCCGAAAATATTTAGTTTTGAAAAAAAAAAAAAAAAAAAAAAAAAAAAAAGTTAAATAAATTCAACACATATTGCATTGTAAATTGCCTTCAAAATCTTTATATTACCTGTACACACAATGCTTCAAAGATACTATAAAGAAACAAACTTTATTTATATATATATATATATATATATATAAAAATATGAATATGAATGAAAAAATGTTCTAATAAAGTTTAGACAGAAAAGCATTTACTTTATGTTTAAACAACGCTTTATTTGAAAAAGTTCAAAACATTCAGAAGAAGATATCAATAAATAAAAAGTCTTACAAAGTTATAGAAGCTTATAAATCGTGGATATATAGATAGATATATTTTTTTTATATGCAAAGTATTTTTTTAAAAGAGAATTATTACACAATTACAAGAGAAGTGTTGGTCTCCATTGTGAAAAATTAGAGGAGGGTGGATGGTCATTACAGCCATCATTATTACTGTGTTTCTCTGAAAATAAGACAGAGCTTAGTCTGTCTGCCGCTCTCAACTAGGGTTTATTTTAAGGGGGAGGGTTTATATTAAAGTCACCCTGAAAAATCAGGCTAGGTCTTATTTTTCAGGAAGGTCTTATTAGAAAGTTAGAGAAGCCATCATTATTACAATGTTTCCCCCCCCCCCAAATAAGATGGGTTTTTTTTCACTCTAAAATATAACAGTAGAGCTTATTTTGGGGGGATGTTCAGTGTTTGCATTGCTTGATGTGATTGTGAAGAATACTTATTTCTTTTGTTTGTCTGCTGCTCTCAACTAGGGTTTATCTTAGAAAATTTAACAGGATGTTTTAAGTGTTAAGTCCAGAGCCCCATTCCTATAAGGATTTATCAATAAATGGCCATTTCATTTAAAGTTACCCATTATTTCCCGAAAATCAAAGACTGCTAAATATGTTTAATATTATATTTAAGCAAAGGTTATCGTTTCGCTAAGATTAGGAAAATGAATGTGACTTCTGGCTGGGTGGAATAGGATGTTAAGAGTTAAGGGTGGGATTATATTAAAATCATCCTGAAAAATCATGGCCGGTTTTATTTTGCAGGTAAGTCTTATTTTCGAAGAAACAGTATTATTATTTAAAAAAAAAAATTTTTTTTTTTACCCCAAACCTCATAAAAGTCAGGTAATATTTAAAAAGAACTGAGTTTTACTCGAGTTACTAACATGTTTAAATATTTTTTCTTTCATTTTACAAAAGAAGAAAAATAAATCAAGAAAAAAAAAATTTTTTTAAAGAAAACACAACACAAATTTTAAGCAAAAAATGAAGTTAATTTATTGAAATAATTACAAAAAAAAATATATAAACAAAAAAAAAATAAATAAAAAACCAAAAAAAACAAAAAAACCATGAATACCAGAAGAAATTTTATCAACAGACATTTCACTTATATTATTATTCCTTCTAGTATTTTTTTTTTAATTTTTTATATTTATGGGAAGGGGTCATATTTTTTCTTCTTAGATTCATATCATGTGACAACAGGGCAATGGCTAGAAACATCTCAGAGAAAAGTAGTATTTCTTTTTTTTTTTAAAGTTCATAAATTTGAAAAAAAAAGAAAAAGAAAAAAAAAAGTCCATTTTTTGTTTGGTGTAAATTCAAATGATGTCATGTTTTTTTTGTGTGTGTTTTTTTTTAATTGTTGGTTGAAATACAAAAACATTTCACCTTTGGTATATGAACAAATTCAACCATTTTGTAAAAGTCTTTATATTGTGTGGGAGAGGGGAACAGATTGTAGGCATTCTGTCTTTTATACCTTCACCAACGACTTTTCAACATACATGTATATTTACAGATATTTACTAAGCTTAGCTTAGACACAAAACCAATTGTAAGTAGGAAGATTGTGCTGCACCATTCCTCTAAGTTGGGAAGAACCTTTTTGGTTTAGATATTAGCATTCGACAATCTTAGCCATTACCTACATACAGGGCAGATACCATTGCACAAAGCCTCACACTGTAGATTTATATTTACATGTAGAAAATTTTAAAAGAAAATCTAAAATTAGGAATTTGTGTTACTTGAATTTTATTTTATCATTAGTTCAAAAGATTTTGTATGTATAAATCTGAAATATTTTACAGATTATATCCTAGCTATTGGTGACGTATTTTTGTATGATGAAAATGTATGCGAAATAGAAGATATTTATTTTTGTTTGTTTTAAGTATTTACAAGTATTATACTAAAATGATTATTTTCTAATGTATATATACACACAAGAATGCACATATATATATATTATATACACATATAAATACACACATATATAATGTATATGTATCTATGCATATATAAATATATATGCAAATACAAATTCATTTATATATATACATATATTTACATGGAGGGAATAGTTTTGGCTTTCCTAGAGGTGATCCTTTTATTAACAAAGAAAGTTTCTTGGGTATTATAAAAAAAAAAAAAAAAAAATGATTACAACACTGATATTAAATATTTAACATTATACACACATAAGCATGAACATATGTTTTAAGGAAACTATATGCATAAAAAAAACAAAAAACAGATTAAAAGAAAGAAAAAATTGCAGACAATATAAGTACACAACTATCTAATAGTATTTATTATAGATATTATTTGTAGATATTTGGAAGTTGAAATTTCTTGTTTTATTTAAATCACTGAAGCACATTTTTCTTTCTTCCACTTTGAACTACACTGCCACTTTTTAGTCAGGCTGGGTATTAAAACAAAATGGCTGGACAGAATAAAAGACCTCTGCTCCAAGATATATAAAGATAAAAAAGATGGTACGGTAAAAAAAAAAAAAAGTGGAATGGAATTTAATCCACAATGCTTCACAGAATTTAAGTATTTATTTAACAGCTTCTTTAACAGAATTTATATTTTAGCTAATTTCATATTTAAGAAAAAAAATAAACGATTAGAAAAATATGTTTTTGTGTGTATTGTATAGATTTTAATATATAAGATTATGTTATATGCATCTCCCAGAAATCTTAGTTGATTTTATAGCATTTTTTTTTGCTTCAGGAAAACATATACATGAATTGTCCTTAGTTTTACATATTTTTCTCAATCAAAGGTTCAATATTTTTTGTTAAAATCCTTATATATGCATGTATGGGCATATGTTTAAGAGTGTATGCATATAGATATGTATGTAGGTATAAAAGGGTGTATATATATGTTTAGGCCATTTTGATGTAAAAAGACAAATATATATATATATATATTTTTTCTTTTCTTAAAGTGATTGTATTAAATTCTTTAGTTGTGAGGTCTGGGGAAAGTCTGCTCCTGGGTGGCAAAGCTAAATGTCATGGTTAGAGGGACACTTTCATATATATATATATATATATATATATATATATATATATATATTACCCCTCCTTTCCATGATTATTCTTTATTTTGCTACCATTATTAACAACAGCAACACTGATTTAAAAAAAAATGCTTATAGAATAACATTCAAACAGACAGAATAATTAGACTAGAAAAATATTTTACACTGGGGCTTGTTCCTGGAAATTGTGGATTAGTATCAGGTCATAACAGTTTGGGTTTTTGGCAAAAAGGTTTGTATATATATATATATGTGTGTGTGTGTTTGTGGTCTTTTGCTGCAGGATTGAAAACAGGTCCGCAGTCAAAAAGAGTGGACATATTTCTTAGTTAAGATTTGACACATTTATTTTAACTTTTTCAATGAAAGATGTTAGATATTCTTAAAAAAAAAAAAAAAAAGGGAAATATTTTTTGTCTTTTCTTTTTTTTTTTTGTGATATTGAAATTGAAAAGAGTTACGATAGGGAGAAACATTGGCAGGTGAGAGAGAGAGAGAGAGAGAGAAATAATTTTTCATATCTTCCAAGTAACAATTCACAGCCATTTTATCACAAAAACATTTTTTAAACCTATGACTCCCATATCAATTTTGATCAATATGACAAAAAAAAAAAAAAAAAAAAAAAAAAAATTTCTATTTTTAATTCACTTTTAGATTCAACTGAATGTATGTAAATTTTGTTGTATTATATATCGGCAAGGAATCTGGATATCTTTGAGACTAGAATTAGATTTTGAGGAATCAAATTCAGTTAGCAAGAAGAAACACCTTATTTACAGTGGAGATATATGTATGTGAGTTTGTGTATGATAAGTGATTAGCGCATATATATATATATGTTTGGCAAACACAATTAGAGGCAGAGAAAAAAAAAAGCTTTTACTGTAATGCATGGACCTTATCATTCATCAATAAGTCTGCAACAGTTATGGAACATTTAAAAAAAATCTTTGTTCACCATGCTAAGTAATGAGATATATATGTGTGTGTGTGTGTGTGTGTATTATGTTTATGTAAAACTGTTATAAAAAGTTTGCAACTGCATTAACCAGAAAAAAAAAAAAAAAAAAAAAAAAAAAAAAAAAAGTTTTGTTGGGAAAATTATTTTCTTTTTTTTTTTTTAACAAACATGATAAAAAAACAAAAAAAAAAACTCCATTGGACACATATCAATAAAAACAAATTAAAAAAAAACAAAAACGTGAAAAACAATAAATATCTGGTAAAAACAAAAATTAATCAATTTTATCGATTAATTTCAAATGCTAAAACAGAAAAAAAAAAAAAAAAAAAATTTTAGTAAACAGAAAAAAAAAAAAAATACTTTAGTTATAAATTTTTAAAATTTTAAGTTTTAATTCCTAAAACACCATTATTATCAATGCCATTAAAAATGTTAAGTGACTTGTATATTTTTTTTTCTTTTTTCTTTGGGATGTAAACTTTCAGTTTTTTGGGTTTTTTTTTTTAAGAAAAAGAAAAAAAGTAAAGTAAAAAACTGAAATTTATAAAAAAATATCTACCACTAAAAACGAACAAAAACATCAAATAAATCACTGACTCTCCAGCCAAAATGATTTTCTTCTGACCCTAGTAAAAACTAGGGGCTAAAAAACAAAAACAAACGAAAAAACAAACACAAACGAAAAAACAAACACCCTCAACCAAAAGTAAGTAAATAAGTATTAAAAAAAAAAAAACAAAAAAAAAATCATCTATTAATTCCCTGTTTTGTTCAGAGTAATATTCTCATTCTTAATGAGTTAGAGAGATATGAATATTATATTAAAATGAATGCTGCCTTTAGGAGTCCCTTATGCCCTATATATAGGATCCTGAGGAAGGTTGGAGAACCCATCGGCCAAAATGTTGCGAGATGAGGATATTAATCTGAACTATTCATGAAATAGTCATAATGACTCGTCTCAGTATTCTAGATACCATTTCAACCTATCTTATATTTAAAAAAAAAAAAGAGAAAATTATATTGAGTAAAGATGGAGTTCTTCCTGGATACAAATCTATGCGTCTTCTCATGAACTTTGGATGCCAAAGAGAACAAGGGTTAACATTTTTGGATGAACACCTTCGTTTTTGAAGAAAAGGATGGATGTTTTTTTTAGTGATGATGATGAGGACTGAATATATGGCGGGAAAATCAAGTATCACTTCGATGTCCTCTTGGCAACAATTGAAACTTATTGTTGAAGTTCACGTATAAGATTGTATTAAGATATAATTTGCAATATACCGTATATCTTTACGTAGCATGGGTAGCATATGCTTGAAATCGGGGAAAAACTTTATCCTTACCATCTATAATTTTATCATTTATATAAAATATTATAAAAATTAAAAAATAGAAAAAACTAAGACTGCTCCAGTTTTTAATAATAAAGGCCTGTTCCAGGGAGAAGTAGCCATTTTGAAATTTTAAGACTTTCAAAAGTAAAAATCTATGACTCAGATTATATATTACACACAAATTCTAACTGAAAACTATGTCTAATCCCTCTAGCTTCTGTGTTGAAAGAATTTCAAAGGTTTACAAAGTAATATTTAGAGGCTTGTAGTCAGTTTTGATAAAGTGTTAGGGATGGGGAAGAAAGATTTATCTAACAAATAAAAAGATATAAAAAAGTCATCCAATTATATTTTCAGGAAAATCACAGTGGAATTTTATTTTTATCATGGATATCTTTTAAAAAGTGTTATAATGAAGCGCCTTCATTTTCATTTAAAATTTAAATCATCTTTATTTAAATTCCACTGCAATGGAGATGCAGTGTTTTAAAAAGGGAAGTCCTTTGTAAGTCGTTAGTATTTTTCTGAGATCTATATCAAGAAGAGAAAAAAATAGATTAAAAAGAAATGGACTAAAAATGAATTAAATAAAATTGAATGAAAACATACACACACATTATATTATATTATATATCTGTTTGTGTGTGTGTATGTGAAAAAAAAAAAAAAAAAAAAAAAAAAAATAGAGTATTTGTTTCTCTCAAGATTTTCTATGGGGAAGACTAAAACCCGAAAGAAAAAAAATAGATTGCAATTGTTAACACATCTCACACACATGCTTATAACTGATTTCATGGAAACAACGACCATTTTTATTTTTGTGTTCTGGTCTTTTTTTAAGCTGTCCATTATTTATGCTCAATTGTAAACATGTGTACACATGCCTGAGAAAAACTTATGAATCGTCAGACATGTTAGTTGGTGGGGGGGCATCCCACGGATGCTTCAAGGCTCATCTTTTTTTTTTCTTTTTTTTCCTATTGGTCATCAGCAGAAATAATCACCGATTTTTTTGCTAGGGGGTCAGAGGATGGGGGTCATTTTAATTGAAGGGTTCATCATCCCTCCCTTGATTGTAAAAAAAAAAAAAAAAAAAAAAAAAAAATATTTATGATAATTTCGTTTTTACCTTTTTGAGTTATTCACAGACATATGGTTCCAACCAATTTTATTAACAGCCATAAATTCCAAATATTTTTAAGGGCCGGGGGTTATATCTGAGCACGCGATAAAAAAAATTGTTTTTTTTTTTTTTACTGTACAAGTAAATAGAGATATATATGTGCAATATTTTTTAAAGAAAATATGTTAAAAAAAGAAAAAAAAAAAAAGAATGAAATGACAATCTCGATTTCAAATGCATTTTGGCATTATGACAAAATTCTTTGTTTGAAAAGATTTTTAGGAATGACCGATAAAACAGTGATTGAATAATGACCATACACCTGAATAGACAGGCATTAATAACCCTTTTTTTTTTTTTTAAATATTAAAAGACTTTACTTTAAAAAATATATTATATACATATATATCTCAACTTTGGCTCAAGATATTTGTAAAGACATGTCTTTTTGTTTTTTTAAGGGGATTTTATTTGGGTATCTAATATGGCTTGTATTAATATTTGACAAATAACATTATTAAAAAAATTGGATGAAAGCAGTCTAGCCAACCCAATCGAGAAAAAGGGATATCATAAATTTGGTCATGAAGCAAAGATTCAATAGAATTATCCCTAATGCTTCGACACACATACAAAATTAAGTTAATATATAAAAAACAATTGCAGGTGTGTGTTTTTGCGGTGTACATATATGTTTTTTAGGGAACATATATCTACAACTTTTTAAGAAAGGTAAAAAAAAAAAAAAAAAAAAAATGATTAAAAAAAAAAAAAACTAAAAATATTGGGGAGTGGGGGTGGGGAAAATACCAGTGATGTAAACATCAACTGAGATGAGTTAACAATTAAAATTTCTTTTTTTCTTGCATTAAAAGCAAAAATAAAAAGACGCTAACAAAGACGATGGATACAGGGGAAGAGCACAGATTGTCAAAGCATATATAAAAAAAAAAAAAAGTTAAAAATAATAATGAAAAGAGAAACAAGCCAGTTTCCTGTTAAAAAGGAATCAGCCTGTAGAGCACTAACATTTTTTGTCGTCTCTACCCCTGCTGTGCACAGTCTTTGATAAATTCCTTTCATGTGCCAACCAATAAAAATAATCTCTACAATATTCGAATAAAAAATTTGGGAAATTTTAAAAATAAGAAATATATTAATCTTATAGAAAGGGTTATACGGTTTACCTACATTAAAAAGGTAGGGGACAACAACCAGAAAGCTAATGGGATTTATCAAATTTATCTTTAGAGCAAACTTACCATGAGCCCCATGACCCGTCAATCACTGAGGGGTTATGTTTATTTTACAAGGGCTCCGGGGGGCACTATACTTATTGTACTGAAGTCCTTATTGTTTAGAATATATCGATACATATATAAAGGGCAGTTGTATGTGTTATGGGCCCAATGTGAGAAAATTAAATATTTCATAAAAAAACAAGGTCCACAAAATGGATTATGTTTTTTATTTTTTATTATTATTTTAAAATAATAATAAAAAAAATAAAACAATCATTTTGTGGACCTTTTTTTAAACAAACATCTATATAGCTTTAAAGTCTATCTATACATGGTAAAATTGAAAAATCAAATTTACCTTTTAAACACCATCAGGTAGATAAAGAAAATAACATTTTATTAACCCAGATATAAATGTTCACATTCTTTTTGGTTTAGAAATGGAAACATTTTTTGAGCAATTCTGAATTATTTAAAAGAGCTTAGTCTTGTGGAAAAATTGAATAAAAACAGGAAAAAAAAAATCTGAAGGAGAAATAATCTTTATAGAAAATAAGAGGAACTGATTGAATAATATATTATTAGGATAAAATGGCTGACTCAAATAATTGAATAAAAAGTGATCACCCTAAATCATGGAAGTCGGGCACTTACAGAAAGACATTAAATAAAAATTTCTAGAAATGATCAAAATTATTTGATGACCATCAATAATAAAACATACAATTGTGATCTTTATTTCATTTAAAAGACGAGAATAACAAAATCATATCTAAGATACAGGGATTTGAAAAAAAAAAAAAAAAAAAAAAAAATGGAATGCTTTTTGAATTAAGAACCAAAAAATTCATAATTTAGATTTTTCTTAGTGTTTTAATTTGAAGAGACGTTCTTACTTTTGGAAAAAGGGTGTTGATAATTGTTTCAAAACAAATTTTAAATAAAAAGAAGAAAAGTAGCCCCTGAAATAATGATACTAATGAAAATGGAAACCGATAATAATGACCATGGAAGAATTCTAGTAAACACTGACAAACGATAGAAGACAAAGTGACCAGATATAACTGAAGAATTCCAGTGAGAGTTAGTAATGTTCGGAGTTTAAAAGCCAAAAGTTATTACCTCAGTAAATATTACTATATTGAGATAACACAAAGGCAAGAGAACAAATGCATTAGTGAAAGAAAAACAACATATACTTATATATATATATATGTATGTATAGATATAGATAAAAGAAAAAACAACAGTATATATTTTGTGCTAAAAAAAGTGCCTGTTTTGATTGTTTATAAAATGTGATTCAAATGAAATTATTTTAAATATAAAATAAAAACAATTATAAAAAGGCATTATATAAACATTAGTCTTTTTCAGAGCACATCTTTTTCTTAGCTCTGTTGGTTTTCTTAATCCATTTCATATATTTACACATATATATATAAGTATCTGATGGTATCAGATGAACATGAGGAAAATTGAGTCGATTAAATTGGACCAGGGGATGGGTGGGGGGAGAAAATAAGTTCTTTTAGGTTCATTTTTAAAATTTTTTTTTATCAAGAGACTAAAAAAGACCAGATCTCATGCGAGATGTATTTTTACGAAAAAGACAAAAAGTATTTTTTGGACAATGGTACAAATAATGAAGAACAAAAATGGTGTCAATGTTGGTTGTATAAAATAATTTGAACTGATACGATTATACATTTTTGCAGACACACAACATACATTTTTGCAGACACACAGACCATATTGAAATACTGCTGAAAAGTATTGAGAAACGAAAGACAAACATAAAACTTTGGAATACATCGTAATACAATATTTGTAGTAAAAAGAAAAAAAAAAGGAGATATTACAGTGGCTTTTTTTTTTTGAAGTAGTCTATGCCATGTAACTGCGAAAGAAAGACCTGGATCTAATCTCATAGTGGTTTTTATTGTCAACTGTTCTTCACCATCATTTCTTTAAATTTTGACATCACCATTCTTATATATATATATATATTTTTTTTTTTTTTCTATTCAGGTTCATGTTTTGGGCAATTTTCAAATTTATGGATGGGGTAAATACAATCTGTTAAAAATGAAAATTTACACTTATCTTTTATTGTCCCAGACTTTTTTTTTTGGTTTAAAAACCGTGTGACACAAATGACTTATTTTATTTTTAAAATTATTGGATAAAATGTTTCAAAGTCCAAACTCAAAATATAACATTCGAGTGTTTAAAAAAAAAAACAAAATATGATATTGTTGAAAAGATGAATTTTACCGACTCTTAACATATTACAGTCAGAGATTTTCTTTAAAAAAAAAAATGATATCTTTGTGGCATGTATATAAAAAAAGGCCTGGAAAAAGAATAAGATAAGTGTAATTCTTAATTTTAAGTAAGTTTTATCTACCCCAACCATATATATATAAAATTAGCCTGATTTCCATCCCATAATTTTTAAAAAATTATTATCTTTTAGTGGGAGAGGAAGAAATAACAGCAGTTGTCTAGGAAACTAATTTTGATTTCAATTATCTCTTAAAAAAGGTAGTGGCATATCCTGTACACACATACACAATATAGACAAATGAAAACGTTTTCTTTGATTAAACAAGTAAATGATGGTAAACAAATTGATGACATTTGAAATAAGTCGTTTATTTTTTTTAACCCTCACTCAATCCTTAATTAAAATAAAGGGAAAAAGAAAAGGGAAAAAAGATTTAAAAAAATCATCTTTTTCATCCCAAAGAAAAAAAAAAAAAAAAAAAAAAAAAAAGGAAAGAAAAAGAAAAAAGAAAACTACCTCTTTGTCCCAAAAGAGTTGTTACATTTAATGAATAAAATATATGTGCAAATGTAATAATTGTTATGGGACACAAGTAGTACAATTTAATCTTTTCTTTTTCAAATTAATGTAGGAAGCTTTCTTTAGTCGGATACAAGACCAGAGCCGCTTACATTAGCTGGGTTTATTTATTTTTTTTTTTTTTTAGTCGTCACTATTCAAATTTATAAAATAAGGCATTGAATAATTTTGATTTGTCAATTTCTGAAAAACAATAACATTTTTTTTTTCTAATAAACTATCTTTAAAAATATTTGTAAAAATTTTTAGAGTTTCTGAAATAAAAATTTTAAAGCTTTAAACTTTTAGATCATTAAAAATAAAAATAAACAAACAAATAAATATAAAATACAGAAAAAAAAAGTGTCCAATGGATTTTTTTTTTGCTTTGTTACACATTTAAAAAAAAACAAAAAAAAAAACAAAAAAAAAAAAAAAACAGACATGACATCAAATATTTATAAGAAACATCATTTTTTGGGGGTTGATTTAGGTCAATGCAGTGCTCACATTTTCACAAAGGGAGACATTTTATGAAATTGAGCAGAAAATAATGAAAAAAAAAAAAAAAAAAAAAAAAAAAAAAAAAAAAAAAAAAAAAAATCAAGGAATTGGTGCAAAGGAAAAAGTGGAAAAAAAAAAAGACAAATTTAAGACTAAAAAAAAAAAACCCAATAGTGTGTGTGTGGAGGGAATGGTGAAAAATTTGAAGGCTTTGTGAGAAAAAAAAAAAGAATTCTTAACATTATTTCACATTTATCTTTCAAAAGAAAGAATAGATTAACAGGAAAATAAAAAGTGGCAGACAAAAACCATTTGTGATGTTTTGTTATCTTCATTTACAGAAGAGTTCTAGTAATTTCTATGTTAAGGAAGGCATGTTTTTTTCTTTCAACTCTACAGTTAATTTTCTAAGATTTGAATACATGCAGTCATATATAAAAATACATATACACCAATGCAAAGGTATAAAAGAAAGAAAACACAAAGAAGGGTCTTATGTAATATGAATATATATATATGTTATTGGCATACTATTTGTCTGAATTTTAATTATGTAATTGGTATATCGTGAATGTTTTTTAAAATTCTATTTAGGTCTTATTATACTAAGTTTGGAGTTCTATTCCTATAAATGATTTTGTAAATTTTAGTCAATAAGGATTGGTGTTATTGAAAACTTCAGCATATTTCTTTTTACTATAAACCAAGCGAACTTAATAATACAACACTGTGAGCCAATAATAACTTAAATATACATGGTGTCAATAAAGTTTCTTTACCTCGTTCATCAGATATCATTCCCCTGGACTTCTTTCTGTGGGGTTCTGCTAAAGATAACATGTATCGAACAAAGATACATCACTGACCTAAAGCAAAATATCTCTGATGTTGCGGCCATAGACGATGCTATGCTACAGCGAACCTGGCAAGAAATCAAATACAGTCTTAATGTGCTTCGTGTAACTAATGGTGCCCATCTAGGGGTGTATTAAATGAGGCAAATAAATTTCAATATCAACTGTTCATTTTGTGATAATTTCCACATATTTGTCGGTTCATTTGCTTTTGTAATATTTTTTTTAGGTTGTAAAGAGACTTTATAGACACCACATTATACATATAAAGAGAGAGATAGATAATCTATGCACACACAGTTTACATACAGTAAAATAAATTGTATTTGTAAATATTTAATGTGTATTCAATATCAATTCACCGGAATGACATTTTTGATAAAATATTCTTTAAAAGTTGAAAATTTTTTTTTGTGATTTCTGTATAAATGTAATATGCAATATATTAAATGTTAAATAAGAATCGATGTGAGATCTTTTTGTTTACTAAGAATATATATTGCACATGTGTACTTGTATATATTTTGGCATTTCTTTTGTAAAGACCAATATAAAAATTTATTCATGTATTTGGTATGTGTGTGCAAAGGATTACACAAATGTATATACAATTAAAGAATATTTAATTTACGAGGAATTTAAGTTTAATTTGATTAATATTTCAATGTTTGTTGCCATCATCATCAGCAACTTTGTATCACATTTCATTCTTGTTCCATTATAAAATTATTTCTTTATTTTGGACTCAAATCAGTTCCAGTCATTGATCTGGTGAGGATTTAAACAGACATTGAAATATCAAGAAAATCTTCTAAAATTTGTTAATTTAATATATAGATTATCTGCAATTATGCCTTTCGGATTTTTAAATTTTTTTTTTTTTTACGGGCAGGATTTTTTAGGTGTATAAATATACCAGATTCTATTAATGCATAATACACATATATATATATATATATATATATATATATAAGGTAAGATTATGTAATATTATGTGTTTGTTGATTGTGGTTTTTAAAAATTATGTCAAATGTAAGTCATTTTTATTTCCTTTTTTCCCTACTTTTCATTTTCCCCTCCACTTTCAACTTCTTTTCTGTTCATCTTCATATGAGATTCAAACTTTCTTTTGAAAACTTATGGGAGGTGGGGGGGGGGCAGCTATATTTCTTGAGTGTCAAAAAAAAAAAAAAAAAAAAAAAAAAATTGTGTTTAGTGAAGAAATAAGTGGACATTATCACACATTCTAATCAATTATCATATTTTTTTTTTTTTTATATAACATCAGCTGATTTGATAATATGGCTTGGTGTTTGGTGCAAAGAAGAGATGCCATTAAAGTATCACAATTCTTATGTGGAGGTATCAGGATTATTATTTTTCTTTTAAAAAATTAAACTGTTACAAATGTTTATACAAACAAACAATGAAACAGATGGTTTGTTGAGAAAAGTTATACAAAACGTATATCAAAAGTCACCTTACATATATATATATATTGGTTTGGTGGTTGGTTTTGAAGGCTATCACAATGCAAGTGTAAATAAAAATAAAAATAAGGTAATTATGGTGTTGTTAACCTTTAATTTATTCTTAATATTTCGAGATAAAATCTCTTTGACAGAATTAACAAACAACACAACATTGTTATCTTATTTTTCTTTTTATTTATACTTGCATTGTGATAACCTTCAAAACCAACCACCAAACCAATATAAACACAATGCTTCAAGCAAATTATAAAACACTTTTATATATATAACTTAAATTTTCTGTATATGTTTAAGAACTAATGAATCCTTGTGCTATTTCTCACAAGGAAACAATGGCTAATATTAATTTTTGGAAATAGCAGTGAATAGGAGAATAGACTTTGGGAGTTGGGGTTTCTGTGCATATGTATTTGTGTGTGTTAACCATTTTTATTTGGGGGGATATTAAACATCATTATCTTTGTATTATTTTATTATTATTTTGGCAATATCTTTCTAGTTCACCAATTTGCTTGTGGAATGGAGGAGGTAAAAAAAAAAAAAAGTTAAAAAAAAAAATGGCTAAAAATATTTTTTTGTTTCTGTTACATATTAATAATTCATAAAGATAATATAAGTATTAAATATTTCAGTTTCATTCAGTCGCACTCACTCTTATCGCACATGTGCACAGATTATATCAATATGTAACAAAGATTTATTCAACTGTTTTCCTGGTATTTAAAAAAAAAAAAAAAAAAAGTGAAAATTAACATTAGAAAATTGAAGTGTAAAAAAAAAAAATCAAATGAAATGAAAAAAAAAAAAAAAAAAAAAAAAAAAACCTTACCAAAACACAAGTTTCATTTTTTCAGCCACAAATGTTAAAAAAGCTGTTCATATTTTTTTTTAAGAAAAACAAAAAACAACACTTTTTTGTTTGAGAAAAAGGCGGAGTTGAAATATATTTAAGCATTTTGTCTATTAGCAATCAGTCTTTATTCAGATACACACTACATACTCATATATATATATATATATATATATATATATATATATATATATATATATATATATATATATATATATATATATTATATATGTGTATGTAGGTTTCTGTGTATTCTCCAAACCTTTTTCAATTTAAAAGAAATCTTTTTCCACTTTTCTTCTTGCAATTTTCTTTTGTTTTCCACACTTTTCTGTGAAATTAGATGTTTCTTTCCATCACTCTGAATCATATCGTCATTTTTGTCAGATTTTAAGAAGATTTTTTTTTTTGGTAAATTTTTTTCAGTTTCGATTATTAATATTAAAAAAAAAAATTTTTTTTTGATTTGAGTCATTAACCACGGGTTTATTATTTTTTTTTTTTCCCTTTGGTTAAAAAAAAAAAAAAAAAAATTGAATTTTTTCTTTTTTTCAATTTGTTAAATAATAATAATAAAAAAAAAAAGACAGAAAATGTTGCTGGTTTTCAGTTCAGTGATTTTCTTTTTTTTTTTTTTCTTGAATAATTTTTTAAAAATTTAACACTTCCCTCTTTGTTCAATTTTAGGTAAAATAAAAAAGAAAAAGAGGGATTCAAAAAAAAAAAAAAAAAAAAAAAAAAAAAAAAAAGACAAAAATAAAATTAAAAAACATTTTTTCCTATTTTTTTTTTTTATCATGGTTTGTATATATATATATATTTATATGTACAAAAATGGGGGGAAATCATTATAATACTATTACTACTATTATTATCAATTATCATTAAGTAATGATAATAATGATAATAATAAAGGCAAAAAATAAAAAT
Organism: Doryteuthis pealeii; assembly: GCA_023376005.1. Taxonomy (NCBI): domain Eukaryota; kingdom Metazoa; phylum Mollusca; class Cephalopoda; order Myopsida; family Loliginidae; genus Doryteuthis; species Doryteuthis pealeii. The sequence continues at coordinate 58,515,954 of CM042164.1, forward strand.
TAAATTTCACTGGGCTTTCAAAAAAAAAAAAAAAAAAAAAATATGTACGACATTAAATCGGGAAGCCATCAACAGATATTTTTGTTTGTTTTGTTCTTTTCCCCCTCATTTTGTTTTTTTTTCTTTTTTTTTTAATCATAGATTTTGACAATAACAGCATAAAGTCTAACATTTCCTGTATTTCATATTATGAAAAGGATTTTTTAATGCTTTTGACGACATAAAAAACTTTTCATACTTTCTGTCTGTTCTAAAGCAAATACATTTATCATTTTCAGATTTTCTTGTTTTTTTTTTTTTTTCAATCTTCAAATACATTCAATTCATTTTGTGTCTTGTACATCTTGCAAAAAATTTGTTAATTGTTTTTTTTTTCTTTTCCCTTTCTTTTCTGATATATATATTTTTTTTCCATTTGATATATTTTTTGTAGGTAAAGACAACCTGTATTGAAGATCTTAATGATGCGTTCCGTGTGTACTTTCCGTTCTTTGTGTCAAGATATGTCCTGCATTTAAAATAGAGTTTATTTGCATTACAAGGACATGATGTGCTGCGTGCGGATCTTTTAGTGTGTTCCCAAACATTGACATCGTTTGAAGAGCAATGTTCGCCTGTAAAAAGAGAAAAAGAAACGAAAAACAAATTAGTCTTGCAAGTTTTTAACTTTACAGAAATGCACAAATCAGTACTAAAACAACAAGGATAAAGATAACAGTCAGAAAAAGATTTGAATAAGAGCAAACAATATTTTTCTGAAGGAGGCATACTTTGTGTAATGGTTATAGGCATAAGAATAAAATTTGTGACCAGAGTTTAAATCCTGGACGAGGCGGATTTGGTGTCCTTGGGAAAGGCATTATTTTCTCACCCGTAGCAAGAGGTAAATACTGTGTTTCCCAGAAAATAAGACAGGGCTTATATTAATTTCCACTCTATAATATAACACTAGGGCTTTTTTTTTTTGGGGGGGGGGATGCCTAATTCTTCATATATCGAAAAACGACATTAAGAAGTAGAAAATTATGAAATTTCTAAATCAACAGAAATTACAAAAACGATCTATATTTATTTACCATTAATATTTTCTTTCATCTAAAAACTCATTAATTCAAAAAAATTTTGTGTATGCGTAAAATGTAGCAGAAACTGACATGCTAAAAAGTTTTGGATTTAAAAAAAAAAAAAAAAAAAAAAAAAAATTTATTGAATTTTGAAATATGAAAGGATTGCTTCTTAGTTGAGCTGAGAAGTTTTCAACACTCCCATAAAAATCTGAAACACGTGTCGCAAATGTAAAAATAATAATAAAAACATTATCCAGCAGACCTTTTTTTTTTTATATATATATATATATAATGGATTATCTAATCCAAGTAGTACAAAACAGTTAATTTATGCGAAAGCACTTATGTTGAACATTACTGGTGACAATTAAGTCTTCTTTTTTTTTCCCTTTCAGTATGGAGATATATAGGTACATGTACGCAATCTAGTTGGATTTGTACACTAGTATATACTCACAGACACTCATTGTTAGAATCATGAATGAATTTGTCCTAAAAGGACAATTTAAAGACACATTTTACCCATTCACTCATCATTAGGCTTTTTTTTTTATGCACACTCCAATCTTTAAATACTCATTAATTTACTTTATATATATATATATATATATATATATATATATATATATATATATAATTCAAATTATCTTGATCTACCATCTGATGAGACTTGATTTTGGGGAGCTATATTAAATCAACTTAGATTTATAAAGGCCCCAATTTTGATCGAAATAAATTCATTATGGAATAACGGTGTTGAGTTTTTCCTTCCTTTCAAAGATAAATATTGCTCTGTATATAATCTAAAAAAATTATTATACATTGAGCTCTTTTTAGTGATTTAAAGATTCACTGTACTTATATGTACTGGATCATACAATAATAATACAGTGTGTCTTAGAAATCACATATAGAATCATCCCTTACTACCAAGTTTTGGATACCTTTCATATATATATATATATATATATATATATATATATATATATATATATATATATATATATATTCTCTCGTGTGGTACCAAGTTTCTTGGTACAAGGTGATTCTAGGCTGGTCCTATTCTCTACCAGTAGTTTGTTGTAGAGTTCAGTTTCCGTATGAGAGCTCAATGTTTATTTGGGTATTGTGGTTATGGACCATGATACCCATGGTATTTGAAGCCTTTTTATTCACTGATATATATATATATATATATATATATATATAAGGTAAATGTATCTAATCGACTGGTAAGTTGGGGAGGATTCTATTTGGGATCAACTATACCCTCCGTATATCCCATTGCATGCCCTTGCAGATTCACACCTATAGATTTATATTAGGATTAATTCAAATCCCTAAGAGAGCTCAATGTAAGATAATTAATAAATTAATTATATACAGAACAATATTATACTTTCAATAAGAAAGAAAAAATTAAACTGTCATTTGGCTATTATGAATTTATTTTGGTTGTTCATTTATTGAGTTACCGGCTGAAATAAATTTATAGTAGCCAAATGACAGTTTCTTAAGTTTTTCTTTCTTATAGAAAGTGTGTGTGAGTGTATGTATATATTATATACATATATATACACATACATATATATATATATATATATATATATATATATATATATATATATTATGTGTGAGTGTGTGTGTGTGTGTGTGAGAAAATGGCACTAGACTATTCCATTTCTGTTGAGGGTGGTGCTGGTGGTAGAGACCTTTTAATGACAGAGTCTAGATTTGACAGTGGTGCTGGTGGATTCTCGAATGAAAAAAAAAAAAAAAAAACGAATTGAGTGGCGGATCGCCAGCTGCTAAGCAAAGTGAATAAACAATTTAAACAAGAAGAGATTATGCAAAATTACCAATTAAGTATAGGTTGGTCACCAACCACATGGCTGGTCGGTGAGGCTTGTTAGAAAGACACCATGGATAGGTAAAAAAAAAAAGAAAAAAAAAAGAAGACTACAGTTGCAGACGACTTACTGTTTATATGTGATGTGTGTGTGTGTGTGAGTGTGAGAGAGACAAGGCTGTTTGCATTTCACATAGTGCTAATACCCTTGGGAAAGGTATGAATCCAACTATACTCCTTCCAGCGAAACAGGTAAAAAATACCAAGAAAATTTGGTAGGCAAAGAGTCACATGCAAAACATGATTCTATTAAATTTCACCACGGTAGAGCGTTCAGCTAGAAACCACAAGTTTCCTAGTTCGATACCGGCCCTCGCCAACTCAGCATATGAGTAGTACAGGGAGCTGATGGTAGGCGTGGCGCTCCACCTCAGACGCAAAAAACAATCTCCTTAGTCTAGCGCTAGTGAAAAGGGGGATAGACTCCTGCGCTGACTGGCCGATATCGACGACTTTACTTTATTAGATTAAAAAAATCAAATACTTGCACCCGGAGTGTGCATATATTTACTAGTAGACGTAAGAGACATTGCGCTTGTCGAGGGTAAACACTAAAATGTGAGTTACATAAGACATTGAGACAACAGTCTCGGCGGCGGTGACGGTGGTGGTTTTACCAAGAACTTGAAGCTCAATAAGTTGTTTCTCAGAGTTGTGTGTGTTTGGGGGGGGAGAGGGTGGGGAGAGGGGGGAGAGGGTAGGGCGTCGTAGGTGGTGACTAGTTAATTCCTTTGTTTTTCTTCCCTGACATTTTCCTCCCCCTCCACCCCCCCGTTCCCCCAACCTTCTGAATCAACTACCCACCTGTCACCCCCCACCCCGACTACCACCCGTAACTTTAATCTGATTGTCCTGCCCAAAAAGATACAAACTTTTGTATGACAAATGAATTACATGTAATTAATGACTGTAATTGGCAAAAGCTAATGAAGATGACAGGAAATGAACAGAAGAAGAAGTGTGGGGTGTATAGTGGTGAAAGGAGAAGAGAGAGAGAGAGAGAGAGAGAGAGAGAGAGAGAGAGAGAGAGAGAGAGAGAGAGAGAGAGAGAGAGAGAGGACAAAGCTACAGTTCACATAGCGCTAATACCCTTGGGAAAGGTATGAATCCAACTACTCTCCCTCCAGCTATGGGTAAAATAATAGGACAGGCTGGGCTCTTTAACCTTGGTTAGGCAACCAGTCTAGGAGAAGGAAAGCTCTGAATTCAAACCTGTTAAACTCCGTTTGGGGTGGTCACTACTAGAATAGGATCAGTTCGAATTTGTGATGTATTCCACTAATGATTTTTTTGTTTGCATATTTCATTAGCCTCCCTCCACACACACACACACACACACACACACACACACACACACACACACACACTTATGAATAATAAAGAACGTCTCTTTGAATGAAATAAGAAAGTTACTAAATGGAAAGTTTTTTTTTTTCAATAAGTAAATGGAAAATTGTGGAAAACAAATGAAAGAAACAGACTGTTATGAATGGGTAATAATTCATATAATTAAAAAGAAAAAAGAAAAAAAAAAAAAGAAACTAAACAAAAGGCACTAATTACAGAAGAGTGAATGACGAAATGACTGGGCCATTCAAAAAAAGACAACAAAAATAAAAACAACCAAATCGTAGTATAATCTTAAATTCAGTTCATAAAACAATTATCACCGAGCTAAGTATAAAAAAAGGTTTCACATTATTTGAGATAATCATTTAAAAATTACATTCGACTATAACACGGCCATATTTGACTCCACAGGTAGGACAATAAATAAAATAAATAAAATAAAATAAAATAAATTAATTAAAATGGCTAAAAAATATCGCCCAAGTCTAATATGTGACGTTTAACCATCTGGAAGGCTAAAGTTTTACTCAAGGCCGTAGACACTTAGTACATGTAAATATCAAGTGTATGTGTGTGTGTGTGTGTGTGTGTGTGTGTATGTGTTTCCATAAATACTTCTATATAAGTAAAGTAAAAGTCGCCAGGGCAGCCTAAAGTCGGTATCAGCCAGTCAGCGAGGGAGTCTATCCCCTTTTCAATAGCGCTAGACCAAGGAGATTGTTTTGGCTTCTGAGGTGGAGCGCCACACCAACCATCAGCTCCTTACTTTACCGCAGAGATCCCTGTGCTACTCATACGCTAAGTTGGCAACAATACTTCTATATTAGATGGATAAAAATCGTTTGGTCTATAAATTTAACTAACGTAAATGAAAGAAAATGTTAAAAAATACATCATTCTACAACCTTCAATTTCATATATTTATAAATAAATTAAATAAAGAGAGAGAGAGAGAGAGAGAGAGAGAGAGAGAGAGAGGGGAGGGGAGAGAGAGAGGGAGAGAGAGAGAGGGGAGGGGAGAGAGAGAGAGAGAGGGAGAGAGAGAGAGATACTAAGTTTGGCTTGATCCGTCAATAAGTTTAGTATTTGAAGAGCTCCCAGTGTGGTTCACTCTCACTTAAGCAACACAATATAAGACAATGTTGCTAATAATCCCTTATCCACAGCATTCAGCCCTTTTTAGTTGTGAAGTATTTTGCAAAAACAACCCCCAAAAACCGCAAAGAGAAAAATAAAATAAATGGAGGGATGGATAAAATATTGGCTTCATCTGATTTTTTTTAACGATTCGGGAATGTGTTGGTAAATTGACTAGTGAAAAAAAAAAAATTTGAAAGTTGCCTCAAACAAATAACATACCATTCCTTCTTCTTGTCCTACCCCCACCTCGTCCTTCACTCACCCACCCCAACTAATTATGAGTGATTTACTCCCTCTTTATTCTGTTGTTAAAGAGAGAGAGAGAGAGAGAGAGAGAGAGAGAGAGAGAGAGAGAGAGAGAGAGAGAGAGAGAGAGAGAGAGAGAGAGAGAGAGAGAAAAGACGTTCATTGATTCGAGTCGCTTTTGATTGTTGAACTTGAAAGATCTCTCTTACTTCACGTTACGCACTCAAGACAAGATTGAGATTGAGAAAAGATAGTAAAATGGGGAGAAAAAAAGAAAGAAAAAAAAAGAGAAGAAATTGGCACTCAGTTGCGGTATATAGTTATTTACTAAGCTTAGCTTAGATGTGGCACAAGGTCAGAAGTATGGGGGCTCCCAA
>CM042164.1:58527042-58547042 GCA_023376005.1 Doryteuthis pealeii
ATGAAGTAATCTATCTGTATAGATAGATAGATAGATAGATATCCGTCAATATCTAAATACTCGGGCCCATTGCCAAGAAGAGCTCCCTCGCCCCATGATCCAGAAAAATCATTACGCCCACCACTGCAAAAGTGAAGTGTACTAATTCTTATAACAAAATATACTCGCCCCCCCCCCAAAAAAAAAGAGACCCTCACTTAATATCCTGGCAATGAGCCTATCTACCTATCAGTCTTCATATCTACAAAAATGTTTTTGTTAATAGACAGTTTATAATAGCCATTATATATATATATATATATATATATATATATATATATATATATATATAGCTTAGTTTGGTTTGGTTTCTTTGTTCTGTAACATATCAACCTTCGTGGGTTATTTAATGCCAAAGCCATCCTTGTAGAAGAACAGTAGTGGTAATACTTAAACCATTGAACAATATGTATATATTCCTAGCTGTTGGGAGACGTTTGTGTGTTCTAATACAGCTTGTAGGTATATATATATATATATATATATATATATATACCAACCCCTCCACACAAGCAAGATGTGACGCACGGTCAATTTCTTAAGCAGAGTTTAACAGATTTGAATTCAGAAATTTCCTGGTTACCTAACCAACGAGGATTTCAACAATGCTGGATGGTCTCAATTCTTCCTTTGATTTCCAGCTCTTCCAGTCACTTCTCCAAACTTTTGGGGACCGTTCCAAGTGCACCAACTACAATTGGTATCACTTTCACATTCTACAGTTTTTTTTTTCAATTCTCTAACAAGGTCCAGGTATTTATCTACCTTTTTGTTTTCTTTCATCATCACCCTGTGGTCTGCTGGAACTGCAAATCTACTAGTTGACAAGTTTATTATTATTATTATTATTATTATTATAAGTCGAAAAATCAGAAGTTGTACCAGTACCATAGTTAAAACAATGGCGCATCTGTACGTTGTTAAAATATATTACACACAGATTCATAAAAATATTAAGCGCATGCGCACCCGTAGTGAGTAAGAAACCAGGTTAACAATGGAATATACAGAATTGACAAATATTAAAGTTACGTTCGACATGACCAAATAAGAGCAAGAGGATTGTGTAACTAAAATCTTTTCAAGTGGTGAAGTCTTCTCTGCCTGATAGAGTACATTGGCCTAGCGTACACACACACAATCGCTAGAAAAACTAATCAACTTATGTGTCTCTATAGCACGCACTTTATATACACACACACACACACACACACACACACACACACACACACATAAACAAAAAGAAGAAAAACACCCTTAAATAAACATTGACTCACTAGGCGCAAACCCGCAGGCCTCCCACCAGCTAAACAGTCGCCCACAGTTACCCCATCAACCCAGCACCTCTTAGGAGTTCGAGGCTAGCATGAACCAGCATATCCTTGACCTAAAAATTTAAGAAAAAAAAAAAAACGGCCGTGGCTTTTTTTTTTCAGCATTTTTTCCGGCTTCACAGAGAGAAAGATGTCGACTACAAGTGACGTAATCTAAAACATATAACCGTTACTTAGTAACTGTATATAGACACGCACTGTATACAACCGGCCGGCCGGCTTTTTATCATAACATTTTTTTCCTGTGGGGTAACTAGGATTTTGCTAGTACACGAAGACTCAGATAAACAATCAAGGACTTTTTGATTTTACATTATCTCGCTATACTTTTAAATATACCAATGTTGTTGGTTATTAAAAAGGTCACGATTTTACACAATGAAATATTAATTTTAATTCTACACTGGAACTAAGATTATATTTTAGTTTCTGGGCCGGTTTAGCTCAGTCGGTAGAGCGTTCGGCTAGAAACCACAAGGTTCCTAGTTCGATACCAGTCCTCGCCAACTCAGCGTAAGGAGCTGATGGTAGGTGTGGCGCTCCACCTCATACGCTAAAATAATCTCCTTAATCTAGCGCAAGTGAAAAGGAGATTCGCTGATACCGACTTTAGACCGCCCGACGAAATATTAAACTAATAAACTATATTAAACTATAAATAAAACTATATTAAACTATAATAAAACTATATTAAACTATTATATTTTAGTTTACCTACATGGCAAGTAACTTAAATCACTGTTACCGTATATATAGATCGAACTCTGAAAACCTATCACCCTTTATAGGGGTAAGACACCCTAGGGATATCCTAGGTATGGCTGTTAACTGCATCTGATGGTGAGGCTACTGTTCTGTAGATCCCTTAAATGCCATTACCCTCAGGTCCACTGACTGCGTGGTAGTACCTGCTAGGATCCCATCTAATGAGTCAAATAGATCTGTTTAAAAATTATTTGTATTCGATAGGACCGTATTGAATAGAGAGTTCGAATCTCGCTTGGATGCCTCTTACTTGCGACCTTGTGTCACATCCTACCCGTGGTGAACGAACGGGTTGGATAAATGGCAATTTTAATTCCTATTAATTATGGTTGGGAGGGAGGTACAGTTTTTTTAGGGACTTTTTTAATAAACCGGTTTTTAGGTGCATGGGCATTTTTGATAACCTTGAGGAAATGAACAGCTGAGGATTAGGGTTAGGACTAAGGTAAAAAAAAAAAAAAAAAAAAAAAAAAAAAAAAAAGGTTTTGTTGTTGTTATTGTTTACTTAGTACACAAGGGGATTACTAATTGTTTAAAATATTACCTAATAAATCCATCTTTTGTTTTTATCGTAAATCGTACTGATTGTCTTTTTTTTTCTTTTTAGAAAAATTAGATTGTAGGTTTCAGAATGAAAAAGAGGTAATATTTAGTTAAAGCAGTAAACAATGACTAAAGAAATTTTTTTTTTTTTTAATCTAATTTATTTATTTTTTATTTTGAAAAGAAAGACGCTATTATTTTAAATCAAAAACAGATGGGCGCCTTTTATTTTGAGGATACATTTAAACCAAGCTTTAAAAAAAAATAAAGTCATATGTTTATTATCATTATTTTTTTTTTTTTTTCCTTCCCTTTTTCCGCGTTTTTTGCTTAGTCACAAACAAACAGAAACACGGTTACAAAAAGACAGATTACATGTATGATATAAGAGAGAGATAAGGCGAGACTGGGGAGGCAATGATTGACGTAGATAGGAGGAAATAGATAATTCTAAATTAAAAAAAAGATAACTATCTCTCTCAAACACACGCACAGTCAGTTTCATTTTTCATAAACCTCAGTATCAACATTATCTATAACAAAATTATCATTATGTTTGTCAATATGTAAGAGCGTGGTGTAATGACTAACGTGCTGGATTGCGACATGGTAGAACACGAGTTCAATCTCCAGTCACGCATTAGGTTCACTTTCAGACTAATATCCATGGGAAAGGTATGCCCCCCCCCATCTATTCGTTAAATAGTATCACTGTTCTTCTATAAGGATGATTTGGCATTAAATAACCGATTAAGAGAGAGAGAGAGAGAGAGAGAGAGAGAGAGAGAGAGAGAGAGAGAGAGAGAGAGAGAGAGAGAGAGAGAGAGAGAGAGAGAAAATAAAAAGGAAAGGAGAAAAAAAAAAAACATTGGAAAATTACCGACAAAAATTCCCACGGCTTCAATTCTCAAAATCTGCAAAAGTTAATTTTCAACATTTCACTTTTTTTCTAAACAAAAACTAGAAAAAATTCCGGTCGTAGTATATATCAAGTATTATTTAACTTTATATATCTATATCTCTCTCTATATATATATATATATATCTTGAGAAAAACTTGCTAAATAACTAGAAATTACTTGTCTCATTTAATCTCAACTTAATTTGGTAAAAGGCTACATGTCTGGGGCACCCAGTGAGGAGCTTGTTCCTCTACAAAAATAATAGTCTGACTTTGCCGAACTATTTCTTCGAGGTTGATGAGTAGAATTTTGTTTTATTAATTTGTGGGAAATATAAATAAACATGGCGTTGAAAAAAGAAGACAGTGCTTAAATTACACGAAGTACATGGAAAATTCCCCAGACGGCACCAAAACCAGGTTACTGCTGTTTGGTTTGTGTGGTGGTGGTGAGTGAGTGTGTGGGGTGAGAGAGATGAACGGGGAGGGGAGAGAGAAAAAGAGATGAAAATGCAGAGGCAAGGACCGTGGTTCGTGCAGGTTAGAGAGAAAATGTTTAAAACGGACTTAGGGAGGGAAAAAAATCTATTCACGTAATAGATCCATTGTAAATCGATATAGTGTGAAGAAAGAGAAAAAAAATATAGAAATATCAATTTTATTGGGGGTGGTTGTGGGTGGGCTGAACAACAAAAGTGAAAACGAAGATTGCGTTTCCTTATAGGGCAGATAGAGTTTGGTTGTAAACTGACACCCTAAGTGGTTTAAGAATTGTAAAAGAAAAAAGAAAAAAAAAAAAAGATCATTTTGTAGAATATCATATGAAAATAATTTTTTTATTATATAAGAAAGTATTTTATCTTATATAAGATCGTAAGAAGAGATTCTTATGAAAAAAAAAAAAAAAGAAATCAATCAAACGTACAAGTATTCCACAAAAATCAAACCCCAACACATCCAAAGAGATGCTGATAGGTACGCATCCCTTAATACTTGATACCATATAACTAAATTATCTAATTTAGTAGTTACTTGAAATTATAGTTGTTTACTAAGAATTAACATTGCTTACTTGAAACCATATAACTCTGCAAACAAATGACTATTATTGAATAAAAATAATTACTTGAAACCATGTAATTATTAGAAAAGATACAAGTATGGTTTCAAATATTCCTGTGCAAATTATTTACATTTGTATCAAGGAATACTTGAAATCGTACAACTGTATGCAAATCGTATTTGATAGTACGACTTATTAAATAAAAATAGTTAGTTGAAACCTTGTAATTATTAGTATTAGATAAATATATGGTTTCAAGTATTCTGTGCAGATTATTTGTATTAGATAAGAATACTTAAAATCACAAGACTGTGAAAATTGTAGTAATATGAAATCAAGAATTCTTATGTGCAAGAAACTCCAAAGAAACAACAACATAAAAATATAAATGGACAATGGACGCAATTCCCTAACCCCTAAGCATAGAATAATCGTAGTGGGGTTGACATGCCGTTAAAAAACGGAAAGAAAGAATAATTATTAGAAAAGTGTAATTGCAGCAAAAACATGTTTTTCGTTTGTCTAAGTTCATATTTTTATGTTCCACGTTTAAAGTTGCTGTTTTCTTGCCGTATTTATTTTTGTTTTCAACTCAATCTGTTGCTGTCTATTTATTCACCTACCCTTTTCCGGGATTAAAAAAAAATTAAATTCAAAAGAAATAAAGTTAAACCAAAAATAAATCATTTAAAAAAAAAAAAAAAAAAAAAAGAAAGAAAGCTGTTGCTATTTTGCAGAAAAACAAGTTTTTTTTTAACGAACAAGAGGACAAAAGAGAGAGAAAAGATAACAGTACATGTGTTCTTTAAATCTGTGTATATAATAAATACGAGGACAACAGTCCGAAAAATCTAATACAAATTATCCAGCCTTATCGAAAAAATTCAGTTAAATAACACACTTGATATTTGATTTTAAGTTTACAAGAGATGTTTTATATACACAACGTTTCGGCCAATGTGCCTATTGGCTTTCTTCAGGTATTTCTGTGTATATAAAAATAAAAATGAGGACAGCAGTCCGGAAAATTTAAATACAAATAATCAAGCTTCATCTAAAAAAAAAAATTCAGATAAATAACACATTTAATATTTGATTTTAAGATTTATAGCCGTTTGTATATATTTACCAACCCCTCCGCACGAGCAGGATGCGACACAAGATCAATTTCTTAAGCGGGGTTTAACAGGTTTGAATTCAGAGTTTCCTTCTCCTAAACTGGTTACCTAGCCAAGGTTAAAGAGCCCAGTATGCCCTACTATTTATCCAGAGAGAGAGAGAGAGAGAGAGAGAGAGAGAGAGAGAGAGAGAGAAGAGAGAGAGAGAGAGAGAGAGAGAGAGAGAGAGAGAGAGAGAATATTTTCCCAGGGGTATTTGCACTATGTGAAATGCAAACAGTCTCATCCAGGATTTGAACATTGTTCGACGAGCCCATTTCATACAGATCTAACCATTACACGACGTGCCTCCACGTTTGTAGCGTTTTAGATTTGGTCACAGATTTGAGGAACGAATTTTTTTATTTGTATTTCTCAAAAATCAATTTTTTCAAATGGTCTAAAATTAGGTCTTGTTTATTTGACACAAACAAACGTGTGTGTGTGTATTTTTGTACACAGAAACACTTAAAGAATAAGTGCTGCTTAAAACTTTAATGTTTTTTTTTTTGCAAACCCTTTCTGTATTTTGGCTTCTCACATGTTTATTAATCATCTGAATGGGGGTGTTGAGTTTATAGTTACCGACCCCATCGAGTGAAGAGCCCAAGTATATGATCAAGTTTTTTATCCCCTTAAGTCCATACCAAATTCAAAGAGACAAGAAGTCTAGTTTTGAATTCAGGAGACAGTTTTATTGTATCTTTATCAATGAGTAAGAAAAAAAGGACTATATGACCTTTAGGCATCCCTTTTGCGATCTCGTTTCATAAGGACATTTTTTTCATTTACACAGTCAAAATCCGGTTGTTTGTTAACAGACGATTTTTTAGAGTTTTTTATAATTATAAAACTGAGAACTGAACTCACTAACAATGGTCTGCAAATCTAGCTTGCTAACCATTACACCACGTGAGGAGACAGTTCTATTATATCTTTTTCAACGAGTAAGAAAAAAAAAAAAGATTCGCTATCTTTCCTAGATCTTTTGTCATACATCATCTTTACGTCACATAATTTCTACAGGACTTCATTTTCTCAATACAGAGTCCCGAAAAATGAAGGCGATTATCGATCTATTAATTTAAAGCAACAACAACAACAGGCTGGAGAATGAGGAGGCCATCTTGAAACGCCAATCACACATTGTTCTTCCCATGATAGAATGCAAATGGTGACATATCTGCATGTTTAAGTGTAACGGAATCTCTGGGGCCCCTTACCACTAAGAAAAAAAAGAGGCTAATAATAATATAACTCTTTATTTGGCGATATGGAGAAAGAATGTAGAATGGCGAGAATCTGGGAGGAGAAAGAGCCGCAAATAAAGACAATACAAGCTTCTTAAAACGTAATGAAAAAAAAAAAGCCATACAATATAAATCAACCTTATATATACTAGCAAATATAGGCACCCTCCGAGTGCAAGTATTTATGTAATAAAATATTGTATTAAGTTAGAAAGGCTAATGAGACTAAATAAAAATGCAGATAAAAAGATTTGAAACAAAAAAGGGGAATATAATTGAAAAATAGAACAACTGAAACTTACTCTTCCATCACTCCCGTCTTTCATTGCTAAATTTTCCTAATTTCACTCTTTAGTTAAAATAGGAAGTAAAGAATAAAATTACAGTTATTTCTTCTTCTTAATGGATTTCTTTTAAGGTTTATCTCAGGTTTTTGCTCATATTTATTAAGATAAAACCAAACAATTAGAAATCAATAATACTAAGCACATATTTATTAAAATCAAATTTTTAATATCAATATGCAAATTAGCCTTTATGTTCACACTGTAAACCACTATTTTGTTGTATATATAAATACAATTGTATGTTATTAGTAGTATATGTAGATATGGTTAACAATATTAATAATATAAAACAATTTTATTATTAATTAAGGTTTAAATAAAAATAAAATCATGGAGAATGGGAAGTAAATAATTAAGGGAATTGTGACTTTAGTAGTAATATAGTTTCGGTTATAGACAGAAAAACACACAATCTCCATATATATATATATATATATATATATATATATATTATATATATTTATCGAGAGAAAATTATTTTTCTCACCCTTGTCGGACACAGGGCACAATAAGGGGGGGCACACTGGCGATCTCGGTCACAACACCAATAGCGTGAGAGACCGTCAAGCAGACAGAGATAGTTACTGAAATAAACTAAATAGGAAACAGACTAAAGACCATAGTCTGTTCTTATCTAATTCAGTCCGATTAAAAATCCTTGATAGTGTGTCGTATGCCTTAGTCACCAAAAAGGCATACGACACACTTACAGGGACGTTATTACATCACTACTCTCTGCACATCTGTCTTTGTTAATCTCTCCCGTTTATTCTGTCCACCCCCCCCCCACCACCACTCGGGTTTAACTCGGAACTGTGATGTTGTATCTCGTCTGTCTGTGTGTCTAGTTGACTTCAGCGAGAAGTTTGCATCCTGACCCAGATTTTCGACAATAGCTTCTCCCCCGCTGCTAACTCTGTCAAAGCTATAGGACATAGCTATTCTGCATCTACCCGTTCCTCGCCAGTCTCGCTGTAAAGCCACCTCATCGTCTCGTGGCAGAATTTCGCATTCTCCCAACACTTCTTCCTACTCCTCCTCTTGCGTATCGATCTAAAAGAAAAAAAAAAACTAGCCTTGGGCACACGATTAACTAAAATTTCTGTTTCGTCCAGCCTCAGGGCAAGTGCGTGATTTCATAGACGTGAAACGAAGCGACTAGATTATATATATATATATATATATATATATATAATATGACAATAAAAGAAAAGAAAATGTGAACAATGTCTCTCAAGCCATCGACAGTAACTTCAAACCTACTTATTACTGGCTTGTTTCTTACAATGATGCTGATAGCTTTTTATTTTAGTGCGTCTTGGGACGCACATATTTGCTATGAATAAGTCTCCGGGAAATTGTATGGGTCCTAACTAAAAGTTTCTTAATAAATTGTAGGGTTTATATTTATGATCTGGGGGAAACAACTAAAGCCGTCTAACTCCTACCTATCCTGTGTAATTCGTTTCTAAGAAACTATTGAAATGTATTTGCAGTTAGCTTGAAATGGTGAGGAAATAAAAAAGAAAAACACTCGGACGCATGGATGTGGTTTTACTGCGTCCTTTTAGATTTTTATGCGTCAGGGACGCAGAACGCGTACCTATCAGCATCTCTGAATATATAATTATAGTCTTTCTCAACCATTTCTTTCCTAAGTTTTGACATCTGCCTATGTAACATCAGGGTTGTGTGTGTGTTAGAGGGTCTGAACGATACTTTAAATCCATGTATTCAGGAGAAGAGAAGAAATGAAGGAGAGAGAGAGAGAGAAAGAGAGAGAGAGAGAGAGAGAGAGAGAGAGAGATGCTTTGGAGGCCAAAAAGCACATGGCACGTCCACACGTAGTACCCCCTCCCCACTCTACCCCCCAAACTCGTCATTCATTGGCCAATGCGTTCATTCAAAATGAATAAATAATTAGAATAATTACCTGCATTCTCTCTGAGACACGTCGAGTTTCTTCACACACATAAGAAGCACATTATAGAACTAAAAAAAAAACACACGAACCCATTGCCAATTACTTCAGAGATATCCACGTTCATCGCTTAAAGGCAGGTGCTCCTTAGAGTACAATAAACCTTTAATATATTCTCAGATAATAAGATTTTAAACTGGTAGTTCACTTATATACACACACACACACACACATATATATATGTGTGTATGTATGTATATGTGTGTGTGTGTTTTAGACTAGCAGTTTACTTATATATGGACCGTTTTGATTACTATTTTACTTTGGTACTCCCTTATAGTCATTTGATGTCTATAAATCATTTTTGTATTTTTATAATTAAATATATTTTTGCTAGTCTGGACCCCCAAAATGTTATATGGTCGCATGTGGGGTCATTGACTCAGGTTGAGAGTCACTAATTTAACCCATAGGTGAGACCCTAACAAGTAATACCAATCCCTAAACCAGGTTATAGGAATGAGGGTTACGGTTAGAAATTTATCAAATTGCAGAATATTTAAAACAATATTGTATTTTTATAATTATTTTTTTTTGTTGCTTATTTGGACCCCCAAAATATAATTTAAAAAAATGTAAATCTAAACTCCTAAGCGTTTTGAAACAATCTTATTTTTCTAAAGGTGTTTTATTTTAATTAAGAACTTTGAAGAGATCTCCAAATCGATTTATTTTTAATTATTGAATTATATCATTTAATTAGTAAAAAAAAAAAAAAAAAAATCAAAAACTAAATTTTGTACTTTCTTTATCATATTAAAGTATATTCGAGATTTAAATTCTCAATGACATCTCTTTTCTGAGTTATAAGTCGACACGTACATACCAAAACAGACGCGACTCTATTGTGTGTGTGTGTGTGTTTTATATATATCTTACAACTAAAATATATATTCCTATCTATTCCTAAGTAAATCTGTTCTTATTTCTTTCACACACGCACACACACACATATATATAATATATATATATATATATATATATATATAATGATAATACCTGCATATCGTTAAAAAGGGTTGAAAGAGGAAAGGTGTCGGCTATTTGGTAAGCACGGCTAATTCAGAATCTTTGCCCCCCCCCGCCCCGAAACTCATAGAACAAGAATTGCATGAATTGATTGATGTCTTGGATTCTTCAGAGATTAGCCAACCTGAAGAATGCAGACTCCGGGACTCCAAAGCACACTCCACCCCCATGTCCCCTTAAAAAATATATACCGGAAAATTAGAAAGCAAAAAAGACAAAAAGAGAAAAAAAGACAAAAAGAAGAAGAAGAAGCTAATAATCTTTCTTAAAGAACGTTCAGGTCTGTTGTAATTCGGTTCTGGAATCAAAGAAGATTTTTGTGGGAAGACTGTTGAATTCCATTCTTCTGATCAATCCGGAATTGGTTCTTAGCGACCAGGACAGTCAAAGAGTGGAATGGGGGGAAGGGACGGGGAGTAACATAGGAATCTGTAGAATGCTGAAAATGTTTCGGCATTCGGTATTCATACCTGTTTAGATACAGGAAACAAAGAATATTTCACGAAAAACAGGTTTTGTTTTATTGTTTATATATATATATGAGAGTACGTAAATGAACAATGTGTTTATTTGATATGGCTTAATTTTGGAGGATATGTGCTTAATTGAAGTCATACCTAATTTTGAAAATTAATTAGTTAATAATTATATGCCCGCCTAAATCCATTAATTATTAACTAATTAATTTTCAAAATTAGGTATGACTTCAATTAAGCACATATCCTCCAAATATATATATATATATATATATATATATATATATATATATATATATATATATATCTATTCTAATTATATTTTCGAATTAAGTAGATGAAGAGTCAATAATATAAGCAAGAAAAAAAAAATGTTGCTTTTTATCTGCTTAACTTTCTGAAAAAAAAGGTATTTACCTCATGTATGGTTCTTATATATATATATATATATATATATATATATATATATATATATATATATAGTATTTATTTTAACTCATTCCAGAAAGTTAGACAGATAAAAAGCTGTGTTTGTGTTTATATTATTGACTCTTCATCTACTTAATTAGAAATCAGCTTATCTTAGTCTTTTAAGAAGGTCAATATTTAAGACCGTACTTAGTGGTTTTTGCGTTTCATTGTTATAATAATACGTAAAAAAAAACCCACAAGAAAACCCACACCTTTTGACTGGGAGTTGAAAATGTCTATTTCATTGTTAACTATTTATTCATTTATCTGGTATACAAGTAGGAAGATGCTGTCTATCTAGTAGACTGAGATTGGTAGATAAAATAAAAAGGTAGAACTGTTGATACATTAAGATCATATATATATATATATATATATATATATATATATATAATAGATAGATAGATAGATAGATAGATAGAGATAGATAGATAGATAGAGATAGAGAGAAGAGAAGGAAGAGATGGAAAGAGAAGAGAGACAGAGATGGAAAGAGACAGGGAAGAGATAGAGATAGAGAGGACAGAGATGGAAAGACAGGGACAGAGATGGAAGAGACAGGGACAGAGATAGATAGACAGGACAGAGATGGAAAGAGACAGGGACAGAGATGGAAAGAGACAGGGACAGAGATGGAAAGAGATAGATAGAGATGGAAAGAGACAGGACAGAGATAAATAGGATAGAGATATAGAAAGAGATAGAGTTAAAGAGGTAGATATTTTATGGGGCCAAAGAACTGGGAATATTGGAGATAAAAAAAATGCATTTCAAGATTCGTGAAGAAAAGAAAGAGATTGAAATCGAAACAATTGTAAAACCTGAGGATCAGAGAAGACAACAAAAAAGAGGGAGGGGCGGGGTGCGATGAAGAGGAGAGGGGGGATAAGGATATGGAACATTCCCGAAGCCACACTCATCATCAGTATGAATCAATAAAGCACCCCCTCTGCCTCTTTCTCTCTCTTCATCATTTCTGTGTTTATGGCAGAACGAGAACGCCGTAACTGCTGCAAAGAAGAACAATCTTTCTTGGAGGGGAGGAGGAGGAGGGGGCAGAGATGAAAACAATGTCGAAATTGTCACACACACACACAACGTTGTTGTTGCTGATGCTGATGCTGCTGGTGATGCTGCTATTGAGAATTTATAAATAAATTGTTTTTGTTTATTTTTATTTTTAAAATTTTCCCCTTCATTTATTTCTTCTGTTTGGTCTGTAATTTAATCAACAGTTAGATTGACTGTGTATATGAAAAGATAAATAAATAAAAATAAATAAATAGATCGATCGTCTGAAATGTCAAACATTGAAGCAACACCTTCCCGTAAAACGAAGATATATTTTCAAATAAAACGATATATATATATTATATATATATTAAATAAGTTATGTTTTTTTTTTCTCAGAAGCTATTTTTTTGTTCAGAAGGTTTAAATAATTAATTATTTGAAATTTAGAACGGGTCAATTTTTACTGTTGATGAAGATTTAAAAAAAATATGCATATCAGGTCATTATGAATAATTTTAATCGTAAAGAGAAAAGAGGAAGATATACAAGAAAACAATTATGTTTATGTTTATTACTAAGTATTTCTTTTTAATCTGACAGATTTTTACGTTAGAAAAAAAAATAGAAGAAAAAAAAAAAAAAACAGTAAAAGAAAGAGACAAATGAATTTAGAAAAAATTATGTGTAGACGAAAAAAAAAAAATCAAATCAATTAGATAATAATAATAATAATAATAAACGCTGATGTGAAAAACTCAAAAGGAGTGAAAATAATAATAATAATCGTAATCCCCATAAAACGAGACAAAACACGATTTTAACTAGAGAAATACTTAAAATGATATCATAAATCAATTTTCAATCCAGTTTTTCTATTTAATAATAATTTTTTGCGGCGTCTGTATTTGCGATGAAAATAATTTTTCATTATAAAAATTCTCAATATAATAGTAAGAACCTATAAAATACTTATTAGAATACTTCACTCCTTAGATAGAAGCATTAATATCATCATGGTCCATTGTTATGACGGGAACCCAAATAGTAAGACTACTACTACTACTAATAATAATAGTAGTAATAATTAACACAGTGTTATAGCCATGGCTTATTTATAATTTATCTGATATTTGAGTAAATAATTATTTCAAAATATTTCAAAATAATTAAATAGAAATAAAAGATCCAATTTAGATATTAAATTCAATATTAATTTCATAATCCGTTCCTCTTAAATAATCAATTTCGAAAAAAAAAAAAATCTAAGTGTGTAAATAAATTATTTTAAAATACTATTTAGGAGAGAAATTGTGTAAAGAAATAATTGTTATTTAAATACTAAACAACGAAAGTAAATTATAGTCACGTCAAAAAAAAATTCCCTTGAATGAAAAAAAAAAAAAAAAAAAAGGACTGACGCAATTCTCGGAAAAGAAAAACGAATTTCTATGTAGTCATTTCTATGCAGACGTCACGATGAAAAGGTAAAACGGCTTATATACATTTTTTAGACAAGCAAAGATAATTAGTACGACAAATTACATTGTATTTTGAAATATTCACAGGTAAGATAGGATAGATAATACTTAAATAATATTTATCTCAAGGATGAAACGCATAGTTTAAACAGGAAAGAAAAAGAAAAAAAAATTTTTTTCATAAAAACGAAAGTGCTTTCATTTTTAGAAAATTTTCTAATTATATAACATTTTCTTTCTAAAAGAGATGGTGGTGGGGGGAGTGCGTCAAGGCATTCATCTTGAATATATATTTTTTGATATTATTATATATAAAAAAACTAATTTATTTTGAATAATATTGGAATATTATAGCTGGAAATCGATAAATACGAAGAAACTGAGATAGGTAGTAAAATAAAGGATTATTATAAAAAATATATATTGAAGGCCAAATAGGCAATGTGTAGAATTATTCTCTGAAGGCCATTTTGAGAGTTTATATGCATGTACAAAAAGGATTTTGGGTTCCCGATTTTATGTGTATCTCTCATACTAGTACAAAACCATTTCACTTTATCTAAAACGGGATTTTTATGTCCTAATAATCAATTACTTGTCTTTTTTAGAAAGAATCGACACATTTTCATGAAGAGAAGAGAAGAGAAGAGAAGAGAAGAGAGGGAGAGAGAGAGAGAGAGAGAGAGAGAGAGAGAGAGAAAAATAGATAGAGATAGAAAAATAGAGAGATAGAAAAATAAAGAGAGAAGAGAGAGAGAGAAAAATAAAGAGAGAGAGAAAAATAAAGAGAGAGAGAAAAGAGAGAGAGAGAGAAACAGAGAGAGAGAGAGAGATAGAAAAATAGATAGATAGATAGAGAGATAGAGAAATAGATAGATAGAAAAATAGATAGAGAGAGATAGAGAAATAGATAGAGAGAGATAGAGAAATAGATAGAGAGAGATAGAGAAATAGATAGAGAGAGATAGAGAAATAGATAGAGAGAGAAAAAAAGACTTTAGAAACAGAAACAAATATGAAAATAAAAAGCCATGTTAAAACAAAACAGAAACAGAAAAAGTAATGCTATAAAAAGGTGAAGGTTGCGGTTCATTTCTTTATACAGGACGCATGAACCCATCCAAGGAGTACATCATGATATTCACTTCAACCTCCTTCACCTTCTTCCAGTGACGGAAGATTTCATATAGCCTCATTTTGGTGAAATAATAAAACACACACACACACACACACACAACTCAATCATTTGCTTTTGTAAATAAATAAAGAATAGTAAATATTATTTACTATTCTTTAAATAAACGTTTAAAAAATTCCAAAATGCTTTTATTTTATTTAGATTCGTTCAATGTGGTTTCAACCAGCAGCCGAGTGGTTTTTGCATACATTACGACATCGGAATAATTTGGGTAAAAAGTCGAGGCCATCATCAGCCAGAGAAAAGGGTGATGTAAAAACCACGCTCACCCTCGCGTATTTGCATAAATTAAGATCCTTGGCTGGGCGCCATCATTACAGCTGAAAGCATATCACTACTGATAATGATAGTAATAAACAATAACAGATAATAACAGTAATGATCATAATAAATGACAACAGTAATAACAGCCGTGATATGCGGCAAATAACCTATTTTAAATGAAAATTATCAAACTATATTACGTTAGTGTCTAAGAATTTGGACGTTGAAGAATTTTATATTGAAGATAATTCCGAATATTGGCAGTTTTTAATTCTTATACAAACATTTTTGAGCATGTGATTCGTTTTTAAGAATACAATACAACTTACCCAAGGCAACGATCAGAGACATAGTTATAAAAATTAATTTACTATTTGTTTGAATTTTTTTAGATGAGGCTTGATAGTTAGTATTATTTGTATTATTCGGACTATTGTCCTCATCTTTATTGTTATCTACACTATTTTTCTGAATTTTTGAGATGAGGCTTGATAATTTGTATTATTTGTATTATTCGGACTATTGTCCTCATCTTTATTGTTATCTACACTATTTTTCTGAATTTTTGAGATGAGGCTTGATAATTTGTATTATTTGTATTATTCGGACTATTGTCCTCATCTTTATTGTTATCTACACTATTTTTCTGAATTTTTGAGATGAGGCTTGATAATTTGTATTATTTGGATTATTCGGACTATTGTCCTCATCTTTATTGTTATCTACACTTTTTTTTCTGAATTTTTGAGATGAGGCTTGATAATTAGAATTATTTGGATTATTCGGACTAGTGTCCTCATCTTTATTGTTATGTGTACAACATTACAGATAACAATAAAGATGAGTACACTACTCATCTTTATTGTTATCTGTGTAATGTTGTACACATAACAATAAAGATGAGGACACTAGTCCGAATAATCCAAATAATACTAAAAAATAAATTTTAAAGATAAAAATGCTACCTTCGATAACGCTATTCAATTTATAAAAATAAATAGATAAATAAATAAATAAGTGTGTGTGTGTCTGTGTCTGTGTGTGTGTGTGTGTGTGTGTGTGTGTGTGTGTGTTAAGATTAATTTATGTCGTACTATGCTACTATGCGAGTGACATGAGATTTTACAATAACAATAAACAAAATAGTAGTAGTAGCTGGAGATGATTTGTAGTGAGCGATGGCATCAACGTACATGTGGAATTTTTCTACAGAAATAAAAAAAAAGGATAAAAATCGTAAAATATACACATCATCTTGCATAGTGGTTTGTTTACCAGGTTAGTCTGACACAAGGTCACGATTTTTTAGAGGCAGATAGAACTCACACCACAATAAATTGTCTCTGAGACAAGCTTGATAGATCAAGCTCATCGAAGGAGAGACAATCACAATACAACCATCAGTTTGTACTTTTCCATTATTTATTCAACATTTCGGGCTTAACGAAAAAGTAATAAAAGATACTGACAGATACTGATTTTAAAGGACTGGCGCAATACAGTCTTCTTATTCTTAAATCCACCTCCTATCAATAGTTCAAGGTAAACTTATATTAGCATAAAATGGGCACCTCACATGGTGTAATGGTTAGCAAGCTAGATTATCAGACCATTGTTAGTGAGTTCGATTCTCACTGGGTGCTCCTTACATTCGGCCTTGTGCCATATCTAAGCGAAGCTTAGTAAATAACTATATTAGCATAAAATCGTATTTGGAAAATTTAAGTAATTTCTTTAAAATTTGAAATCCGTAATTTCAATATTAAAAACTTACGAATAAATATTGCTGAGATTTTCGTTATGTTTTGTATGTAACCGTTCCAAGCAAAATCGGCACACCGAAGCGAGATTTTCGTTAGAGCAATACAGTCCAAATGCACTTATCTAAATCAAAGCAATTTACAGTCCAATTCGCAATTGAAAGATCCTTTTTTGTTATCTACATTTGCGTCCTGTACTTCATTTTTGAATCATCAAAATTTTCGATAACGTAACTATAAAAATGTTAATTAGAATTCTTCACCCTTTTCTAAACATCGATATTATCATGGGTCACTGTGAATTCGAGGGCGTAAATTTTTACCATAGTCTACAGGACAGATGTTAGTGGAATATGAAATGAAGTCCAATATATATATATATATTTTCAATTTCTGAACTGGGTTTAATACTTTTAATAGAAAAATTAAAGGACAACATTAATTATGTTGTATATATTCAAAGATGTTGCGTAGTGTTTCATCCAAGAACTTAATTTCATATTCCACTAACATCTGTCCAGTAGACTATGGTAAAAATTTCCGCCCCTAAATTCAGTCTGCCATGGGTCACTGTTACAATGGGAACCCAATGGATTACGAATCGTCTAGTTAAATTTAAAACGATAAAAATAACTAACTTTGATGCTAAATATTAAAAAAAAAAAAATTATGCATTATTAAACAACACGTTTATTTGTGAATGGAAAATAACGGAACGTTTTTCTTCTAAATTGAAATAATTATTAAAAAAAAAAAAAAATTAAGTAAAAATAAAAACGAGTTTTTAATTATTTCAAATGTAGACATACGTTTTGTTTTTACGAATTTACGTTACGGGTTTGATCATTATATATGTAAATATAAACAAAAGAATTTTTATAAGTAAAAATGTAGGTACGTTTTTTTCCCCTTTTTTTTTTTTTTTTTTGCTTTTCCATTCATTCATTCATCGCCGTTTGTTCACGAGACTTCGATTTACCTCACCCCCACCTCACCTTTCTCCTGGGTAATTTTCCACGCACCTTGCCTTTTCCGCTAACCCCATACGAACGAAAAAGGTGTCATCTCTCTTTTCTCTCTCTACTACAATCCACAAATCCTGTGAAATATCTTATTTTTTTTCTTTTCCAGTGAAATAAAATAAAATAATAATAATAATAATGATAATTGAAAGAAAGACAAAATAATCATTTTCTAAAAAAAAAAAAAAAAAAAAAAAAAAAAAAAAATCCAATTAAAATTATAGTACCAACCAAAATTAAGCTACTAAACTAATAAGTAGAAATAATAATTACTCTAGTGGTTGATGAGCCGGTATCTAGGTCATTTAAGAGAAGAAAAAAAGTGAAGGAAAGCAAGATATCTAGGAAGAAAACACAAGACTTTTCATTCTAACCAGGTGGAAGGAGTTTAAAAATAGGAGTGACCACAAAAAAAAAAAAAGAACAAAAAAAGGCTGTAACAATGACATTTATCTCAATCCGGGCAATATACTTGAAAAATCTAGTTAGACATTCTTATAGTCGATTAATAAACACAGTAAACTTATTTTTAAATTTAAAAAATAAAATTCAAAATTCAAACGATATTACCCCCCCCCCCTCCAAAAGAAATTTGACCTCAGTCATTCCGGAATAGTAAACGTTCAATTTTCAAATTTTCCAGTCAGTGCGTAGAGACAGTGTATAGCACTTGAGAGAATTTGAAATAAAATGCCAATTAATATTTCGTGTGATTATAAATTATTATTTAAAAAGGTAGGTTAATTAGTACAAACAATGCTTATTAGGGTTTGGGTAGTTTATTATTAAGATATAAAATAAATGAGAGATTAATTCTGGACTCTAGAAGAATTCACGTAGGTCACAGTGTGCCGTTTTCGATGTAGAGAGCTTTTACTACTACAACAACATTATTTTGTTCTTCGTTTTTTTTCTTTTTCTGTTTGGTTCACCATGAAGACAATATAAAAAATAATTTTGTTTTTATATAATATTTATACATTCAGCCAATTTGAATCAAAAGTGGTCTTATTTTTATTAGTCTATTTTCCACACAAAGTCTTAAAAACAAAAAAAGGTTATGATTTTAGTATAACATAATTTTAAATTTGACTAATTAAAATAAGAATTTTTAGGATATAAAAAGTCAGTTTGAAAAAAATCTTCAAATGTCAAACACCACATTTGAATAAATATTTTCAAATTTATATATAATTTAAAAAAAATTTTATTTACATTTTTTCATATAAAATTAATTTTTATAGAAATCTAATTTTATATTTTAATTCTATATTCAAATCTTATAGAAATCTAAAATTTAAAAAAAAAAAAAAAAAAAAAAAAAAAAAAAAAATCAATCTATTTGATTTTTTTTTTACTAATTTTAGATTTCGATAAAATTAAAAATAAAGTTAAAAATTAGAAATATTTAAACCATATATATATTTGAATATCAAATTTATAATCGATTTTAAGAATAATCTAATTGTTTAAAAATTGAAGAAGAAGAAAGGCTGAAATATTTAAATCTAAACAAGTTGAAAAAAAATCGTCATTATTAAAATTATTATCATAATAATAATACTGATAATGATAATAATAGGTAGGGTTATCATGTTTATAAAAAATTAAATAAAAATAAATTCAAATATCTAAATTAAACAAAAACAACAAAAATAAACAGACACAAAAAAAACCAAAAAACAAATAAACTGGTATTTTTAAAAAATAACAATAAAAATAATAAAAACAAGAAGAAATTTAGTATTCATTGCTTCACGTACCTGATCACTCCATCCGACCCCATATCTCCATTCTGTGACGTAATGTTCAACATTTTTGGTTAAGAAATTATAAGGAACTGACTGTCCTACGGAGTTGAGACTCCGGGAAAGAATCTCTTCTAGGGGTAGGCAATCAAGTCCTCGT
>CM042164.1:58557042-58582042 GCA_023376005.1 Doryteuthis pealeii
ATAAAGGAAGGAAGAACTCAACACCGTAATTCCATAATAAATTTATTTCGACCAAAATTGGGGCCTTTATAAATCTAAGTTGATTTAAACCGGCTACCCAAATTTTCGTCTCATCAGATGGGTCTCAATTCACTTATGGACAAGCACAACACAAGAAATATATATATCCTGGGATACGTAAAAGTATATTTTAACTTAAAAGATCCTATTTAATAAGGAATAATTAAGTTTTTCAACGAGTGAATCCATCCTTGGAGGGATTGGGGTTCAAAGACAGACAGACAGACAGACAGACACACACACACACACACACACACACACATATATATATATATATATATATATGTATTGCCCCATAGATTTATATATATATGTATATGGTAAAGAAAAAGGCTTAAAAATCGGTAATTTTGTGTTTATAGATCTATTTCTATCCACAGGTACCTGTATATACCTATGAGTTTCATCAGACCGCTAACTTTATTGAAAATGGCAAACAGAAAATTCATGGGGCTTTTTATACAATCTTTCTGACAACTCCTGAAAAGGTTTCGATTTCAGTTATTCTCATCGCCTTGGGATGCGCTTTATGACTGGGGATTAATTAACCAGACGGTATATATATATATATATATATATATATATATATATATATATATATATATATATATATATATATATATATACTAGCAAATATATGCACGCTCCGGGTGCAAGTATTTAAGTTTTAATGTAATAAAATATTATATTAAATTAGAAGAGCTAATAAAACTAAATAAGAATGCAGATAAAAAGATTTGAAACAGAGAGGGGTATAATCGAAAAATAGAACAACTGAAACTTACTCTTCCATCACTCTCATCTTTCATTATTATTTTTTCTAATTTAAGTATTTAGTTAAAAGAGGAAGTAGAGAATAAAATGACAGTTATTTTTTCTTGTTAATGGATTTCATTCAAGATTCATTGAAGAGATTTTTGCTTATATTCATTAAAATAAAACCAAACAATTAGAAATCAATAATACTAAGCACATATTTATTAAAATCACATTTTTAATATCAATATGCAAATTAGCTTCCCGTTTACACTGTAAACTGCTATTTTGTTGTATATATAAATATAATTGCATGTTGTTAGTATGTAGATATGGTTAACAGTAAAATAATTTTATTAATAATTGAGGTTTAAATAAAAATAAAATCATTGAGAATGTGATGTCAATAACTAAGGGAATTGTGATTTGAGTAGTGATATAGTTTCGGTTACAGACAGAAAAACACACAATCTCCATTATGATAAGATATATATATATATATATATATATATATATATATATATTAGCCACCTAGATTTCTTCTGATGAGGAGCGCCGAAAAGTACAAATTGTTTACAACACGCAGACCTCGTTACCTCCATCCTTTTTGTCGGATGATTCTTGGCCGGTGTGAAGAAATCTGGATTCCGGAAATTGGTACAAACAAGGATCTTGGTGCTGGGAAAATCTCAAGGTCAAGTTTGCAGATCGTCTGCAAAAATAATAGATGAGTAATTTAAAATTTGGTTTTCTTAATTGTACAAAAAGTTTTATTTTTTATTGGTAAAACACATTTGAAAATTAAAATGAAAACGCAATTTTAGGCATCCACACACACACACACACACACACACACACACACACACACACACGCGTACATACACCTACACACACACACACACATATATATGTATTAATATTGACAATACAGAGTGCTATATTTATAATTAAATAGTGCTCAATATATCCCTGTCCCTCCTCTCTCTCTCTCTTTCTCTCTGCATAATATATATATAGAGGGACAGACATGCTATCTCCCTCTCTCTCTCTCTCTGTCTCTCTCTCTCTCTACACACACAGACACACACACACACACACACACATATATATATACATATGTATGTATATATACATATACATAACATGGAGTTTTATTCAAGATTTTATATGAGACACAGTATCCGCCTCCAGTCTATTAAGCCGCTCGGAAATTAGGATTAAATTAAAGTTAAACATCCAATCATATTTATTGGGCTTTGAATTTTGAAACAAAATAATCAATCTGAAAAGAAAAACAACACAGATTTAATTGCCATATATCAAGGAACATACATTAAAGAATTGAGAAAAATATAACTGCATATAAAAAATGATGAATAGTTTAAAATAGGGAGTTACGTTTCAATCAGCCTGTATATTAATGAATATGCATTAATGAATTGAGAAGAATATAACTGCATTACAACAAATAAATACCTGTAGAACAACATTTCCGCTCAGTCTCAATTTTAAGCGATATGCTAATTTCCATATCATAGAAAGAATTCAAAAAGTTATAAACAGTATAAATCAGTAATTAAAAGAAGAGAATACAAATGGATAGCATGTTGCATAATCTATGTGGCAGCAACATGGGTATATAACAAAATGTATATATATATATATATATATTATATATATATATATATATATATACCAACTCCTCCGCACGAGCAGGATACGACACAAGGTCAATTTCTTAAGCGGAGTTGAACAGGTTTGAATTCAGAGTTTTCCTTCTCCTAGACTGGTTACCTAGTCATGGTTAAAGAACCCGGCCTGCCCTGCTATTTACCCATAGATGGAGGGAGAGTAGGATTCATACCTTTCCCAAGGGTATTAGCGCTAAGTGAAATGCAATTACCACGTCCAGGATTTGAACTCGTGGCGACGAGTCCATTTCCCATGACTTTAACCATTACACCACGCGCTTCCTATATGGCATTTGGATTTGATATGAAACATTACCAAATATGGGAGTCACAAACGCCCATATATATTTACCAACCCCTCCGCACGAGAAGGATGTTACACAAGGTCAATTTATTAAGCAGAGTTTAACAGGTTTGAATTCGGAGTTTTCCTTCTCCTATACTGGTTACCTAGCCATGGTTAAAGAGCGCAGTCCGCCCTGCTATTTGCCCATAGCCTGATGGAGAATTGGATTCATACCTTTCCCAAGGGTATTAGCGCCATGTGAAATGCAAACAGCTTCGCCCAGGAACTGAACTCGGGTCGACGAGTCCATTTCCTACGACTCTAACCATTAGTCCACGCACCCCCGTAACGCCCATATAAGCAATGGTCACCTACAGATAATTTTAAAGACACTACGTCCAAACCTATGAAAAAATTCATTAGCCTCCACCACAGCAATTGAAGATAATTGAACTTGTACCTCAATGTTACGTTGCAATACTCACGGTACTAAAACGATACATGCACCGTAGTCCTCTTTTCTTTCTTGGTACTAAAACTCCGATAAAAAATCATAACACGAGAAACATGTCGTCACAACTCCCAGCCTTTATTAACGTGCTCGTCTAGTGGCTTCTACCAGGGAGGAGGGGAGGCAGAGAGAACGAGAGAGAGAGAACACTACTAGATTACTGGGCTCTCATCAGGTCTGTGCCCCACGACGGACGCCGGCAAAAAGAGGACGAACCCTTTCTTCCTTCCCCCACGTCACCACGTGACTTCCGGTCAACACCCGACTTCCGGTCAACACCCGACTTCCGCTTGCCCCTCAATTCTTCGTTCGGGGTCACGCTACGGTCAAAACATCGCTCTCCTCTTTGGTCATCACTATTTTTTTAAGCCTTTGTTATTTATTCCTCCTCCTTCCATTAGCAGTTCTAGCTCACAAGGGTCATATTGCAACACTCAAATTTTAACTCTCAATGGAAGGCAAAAAAACAGACTCGTAAGTTTGGGCTCTCATAAGTCAAGATACAACTCTCTCTGTCTATCTGTCTGTCTGTCTGTCTGTCTCTCTCTCTCCCTCACTCTCTCTCTATATATATATATGGGTTGAAAGGATAAATAAATAAAGGGAAGAAAATGTTGAATGGATAAAATTGATTTAATTTGAGTTACCAACGCGTGTTTCGGCCAGTAGTTTGTTCATGTACACACGCATTCTGTTATTATCATTTTAAATATAAAACAAAATAATAATAATAGAAAATTATAAAATATCTAAGCATAAAAAGAAAAACGCTCTTCTTGATGTTTGATATTTGATATATATATATATATATATATATATATATATATATATATATATATATATAAGCTGATTAACGCCGGAATATTCCTTCATTATAAATTTCAAGTGTAGACGTTCAAGTCTTCTTGTTTTTTTCCGTACATCGAAATCCAGATAGTAGAGAAAATGTATCATATTTATACCCAAGCGCTTTCAACCATTTCACTGGTCGTCCTCAGGGGGGGGGGCTGAGGACGACCAGTGAAATGGTTGAAAGCGGGGTATAAATATTGTTTGTAGTGGATTATTGTTTTGGATGTTTTTTTTGCGGTTTATTCTGTTCGGAGAGCCTATTGTAAATATGGTACATTTTCTCTACCATCTGGATCTCGATGTACGGAAAACAAGAAGAAGACTTGAACGTCTACACTTGAAAATCATAAGAAAAAAATATTCCGTGGTATTTAACAAAACCGGCTTAAATAATAATTTGCAGCAAAAATACGCAATATATATATTAATCAATTTTATCTTAACACACAACTTTAAATTCAATAATAAAAACTACCTACAACTCAACTTGGTACCATTTTAGTGCCCATAGCCGTACCGGCAACAACAGTAGATACATAGGAGAAACCCAAACACCTTTCAGATTCAGATTCAACAACCACAAACTAACCAATCGACAAAAATCACCTTACTCACCTATAGCAAATCATTTCAATCAACCAGGACACACAATTGACAATATGAAATGTATTCTAACAGACAGTGACTTTGCAACAACACAAATACGCAAACAAAAAGAAATTAAATGGATACACAAACTCAATAGAAATGTTTGAATACTGACCTCGGCACTTTAAACTAACCTGGGAACATTTTCAAAGGATTACTTAAAAAAAAGAAGAAGAAAAACAACAATAACAGAAACAAAACAAGGGTGTAACCTAAGTATTTAATAAAAAAAGTACTGTTTTGAAAAAATATACAATCAAAGGAAATGTCCTCAAAGCAATGGAAATGCTGAGTCATCAGATCATGTGGAAAAACCCCCTCCCCAAACCTTCCCCGAAAAACCCCAAAACAACAACAACAAAACCTCAAATTAAGTATGATAAAGTTTCGTTTATTGACGACTGAAAATTCATTTTCATTGTTAGTTTACAACTTAAGTATATTTTTGTGGGATGGGTGTCCCCCCCTCCACTACTCTCTCTCTCGCCGTGTTTTGTAATAAAATGGCGACCAGCCTGAAAAATCAGACGCAGTATCGTAAAAGTAACGGTACAGTCACTTTCGATAAAACAAAGAGTATCTGTGTCAATTTTCAAATTGAGGTATTGATTTCAACCGGTTTAGTTCAGTCGATCGAGGAATAGCAAGGATCCAGGTTCGATATCGACCACCGCCAAATGTGTACACGAGTAGCACAACTTGGGTGATCTGATCATGGCTATCCACTTCAGAAAAAAAAAAAAGAAAAAAGGAAAGAAAGAAAAACAGTCACCCTGGTCTAGCGCTAGTTAAAAGAGGATAGACTTCCTCGCTGTTCGGCTGATGCCGACAATAAGCCATTCCGCGTACATTCCTTTTAAAAATATTGTCATGAGACTGACATGGGGAAGTGATTAAACAATTTATCTATTGTAGGTTTTATCCTTTCACTCTCTCTCTCTCTCTCTCTCTCTCTCTCTCTATATATATATATATATATATATATATATATATATAAGGTGTGTCAAATATCGATATTTTTATTACTTATTGACACACCTTGTATTCTGAAGAAAAAAAGAGTTCCATTCATTAATTTTAGTATATATATCTATTGCAGGTTTTATCCTTTCACTATATATATATTTTTATTTTTTATTTTTGTATGATCAACTTTTTAAACCCCGTTAAACCTCAATTATTATAACGTAAGTCACCGTAGCTTCACACAGATATATGTTTTGATTTTTTTCATATACCCTCTAACCAAAGCTAAATCAATAAATAATTTTAATCTATTTTACTTATTAAACCAATCTCACGCCCCATAACTCATACTTTATTAAACAACCATAGTAAAATAAATATCCACAAATTGATTCGTATCTTTCATTTTAATAACCACGAAAAAACAATTTCCGGTGAGATTTAAAAAAAAAAGTAAACAAGCGTTTCTCTGTAACGATAAATCTTATTCAATGAACATACGTGTGATCAGCTGCAATTAATCGGTAACTCGATTAATTCAGTGGATTTAACCCTGATGATTCTAGCGATGAAACTCGAGTAGGTTTCTGTTGTATCCATTTCTTCAATATATATATATATATATATATATATATATATATATATATATTGTAAGTTTTATCCTTCTCTATGGGTCAGTATTTGAGCAATTCATTTCACTATATATATATATATATATATATATATATATATATATATATATATATATATATATGGCACATCGGCCGAAACGTTGTGTATATAACACTAAAGATGAACCCGAAAAATCTAAATAATACAAACTTAACTCTTTTACTGATAGACTTTTACATAAACAAACCAGAGTTGAAATAAAAACACCAAACATTCCAAGTAAACACACCCAATAATCTGAATCAATTAATAATCGTTGTCAGTTGTTAATTATTCATTAAATCTTATAAATATGTTTTTTTTTTTAAATTCCATGTCAAATAAATGTTATATATACTAAGCAAATATATGCACCCTCCGGGTGCAAGTATTTAAGTTTTAATATAATAAAATATCATATTAAATTAGAAAGGCTAATGAAACTGAATAAGAATGTAGATAAAAAAGATTTGGAACAGAGGGGGTATGATTGAAAAGTAGAACAACTTTGAAACTAACTCTTCCATCATTTTCCGTTACTCCCGTCTTTCATTGGTAAATTTTCCTAATTTAACTGTTTAGTTGAAATAGGAAGTAAAGAATAATATTACAGTTATTTCTTCTTGTTAATGGATTTCTTTTAAGATTTATTGAAGAGATTTTTGCTCATATTCATTAAGTTAAAACCAAACAATTAGAAATCAATAATATTAAGCATTGAAATAAAATTTTTAAGATCAATATGCAAATTAGCCTTCCCATTCATACTGTAAACTGCTATTTTATTGTATATATAAATACAATTGCATGTTATGAGTATGTAGATATGGTCAACAGTGGCTTCGGCCTCTGGACCATTGCTATAATTAACGGCGTCGATCCCAGGGGGCCATCCCCCCAGGCAACACCTGCCCCCTCGATTTAAAGGGGCAGGGCTGGGTTTTATGCCCAGTGCCTGAGGCGCCCTTGAGGGGGAATGCCGACGGATCGACGCAATTTTTCACCCGCCACACCATGAGCTTCGGTTTGTGGGTGGTCCCACATAAATAGGGCCTTTGTGCCTGACCCGTAAAGTGGGGTACGTGGAAAATATCATGTAGATATGGTCAACAGTATAAGTAATGTAAAACTTTTATTAATAATTGAGGTATAGATAAAAATAAAATCATGGTAAATGTGATGTAAATAACAAAGGGAATTGTGACTTGTATAGTAATATAGTTTCGGTTACAGACAGACAAACCCCAAATCTCCATTTATATATATATTATATATATATATATATATTATATATATAATGGAGATTATATATATATATATATATATATATATATATATAATATATATATATATATATATATATATATATATATATATATATATATATATATATATATATAGCCGTGGGAAATGAAATTGTCGACCCGAGTTCAAATCCTAGGCATGGCTGTTTGCATTTCACATAGCGCTAATACCCTTGGGAAAGTTATGAATCCATATATTCTCCCTCCAGCTATGGATTAAATAGTAGGGCAGACCGGGCTCTTCAGCTTTGGGTAGGTAACCAGTCTAGGAGAGGGATAACTCTGAATTCAAAATTTCTGAGGTCGGTCGTTGATTGGGTTTGTGGCAACCCTTGATGCACCAATTCTTTCCTATCGACTGTACCAACAAGTGTGGATGGTCCAACACAAGCCTTCACCACAATAGACAAATCCCTGTGTGGATGTTCATTGTGTGTATGAACCCTCATATGTCGAAAATCGACGAGAGTCCATTATATATATATATATATATATATATATATATATTAACAACTATGAATATAGAAATTAAATCTCTGAATTATAATAAACTTCTCTCCTGTAGAACAACATTTCCACCATGATTTCAATAGAAACTCTAAATTCAATAGAGAAGATTACAGATAAAATCAAGCATTACACTGATATTCGAAACTCATGACGACTAATGCGTATTTCGTCTAGGAACCCTTGCCCACTCTCAAAAGGACTTAACAAATTAAACCACTTAAAAATCAGTACATTTTAATCCTCAAACACTTACACTCTTATTATTCATTAATCTTTACATTAAGAATGCTAATTATTTGATAATTCATTAACTTTTATAGACTTGTTTTCATAATTAGAGTCTACGACAGCATTGAGGCCGTTTTTTTGCCACACACTGCTTTAATTTTATTGGAGATAAATATAACTTTGACAAGTGGAGGGAGAAAATATATTTTGTTGGTTGAATTTTACGGCATGTCAACGCTTGGGTTATTTTATGCCGAAGGATTTTTAAAATCCATTCTTGTTAAGTATTCAATTCTATTTAAAACTCATTTTTTAAACACATTTATTAAAAATTGGACACATGTATATTGGACATAGTGGATAAAGGAGTTAGGTTAAGACAGTTCTGTGACAGTTATCTCTAGACTGCAGGTTCAATCCTGGTCAGGGACAGAAGTAACATAGAATAACAATTAAAACACCTTAACGCCTCTACCCACGCTATGGTTAGCGGAATGAGAACAAGATAGCCCCGTGGACTGAATAAAGGGTTAGGTTCAAAGTTTCGTGATGGCTCCCGATTACGACAAGAAGGTTCCCGATTACGACAAGAAGGTTCCCGAGTCCGAGAAGGTTCTCGAGTCCGACAAGAAATACCTGAAGAAGGCCGAAGGGCATATCGACCGAAACGTTGTACAGATAACAATGAAGATTAGGACAATAGTCCGAATAATACAAATAATACAAATCATCAAGCCTCATCTCAAAAACTCAGAGAAGTAACATTTTTCAAAACACATTTTTTTATCTGTCTAATCCATAGACTGGACCCTAACCGGTACTACCACTCCGAGAAAGGGTGGACCTGGGAGTAATGGCGATTAAGGTGTACTCCACATTTCCGAGATCTTCAGAATTGGAATCTCACCACTAGATGCAGTTTAACGTCATACCCAGGACACTAAGACTCTCAGCCAACGCCTTCAAGCACATATATGATAAAAAGGCTTGGGGTTACGCCATAAAGGCAATAGGGGCGGGAAAATCCTGTTGGTGCTAGGACTTGACTTGAGCAGCCGATTGATCGGAGAGGGCTTCTCCGACCGCCCGCCTAAAAAAATGTAAGGGCCAAAGTAGAGTGTTGCATATCATTGACTGCTCAGCCACCAGGATTCCGTCCTTAAGAATCACTGGTCTCCATCCACGACCAGCAGGTAGCCATTTTTTGGGGTGGGTGGGTTAACCCTCTGCAGAAGGGCAGTCGTTATATTCTACAGTCCCAACCGACAGGGCAATATATATTTTGTGTGTAAAAGAATGATTTCAACGATCTCTATTCAACGATATAATGGGTTTAAACTAGCTGTAAAAACCTATTGAGTAGAATAAAATAATTGTTAAATCGAACTTAAAGAACCTAAATTCCACCATCATATGTCACCCCACCGAAAGAAAAAAAAAACAAACCAAAAAATCAAGGAATTAACCGAATTTAATGAAATTTTCAGTGTTGATATATTAATGAATAAAATATATAATGTACCAGTTATTTTATTTGAAAACTTTTACCTTTTTTCACGTCATTTAATTTTGAACCACGTATCTTTGAGGCGTAACACAGATTCTCAAGTTTTTAAATAAATTCTGGGTTACATGTTACATACAGCTGCTTCCTTGTGGGGTGCTGTCTCCACGACTTGTTCAAGACCGCACGCAGCATTCTTGTGCAGCTTCCATCTAGCTTATTCTCAAGGCGCCTCGTTAGGGTCCAAGTGGTCTAGCCATACAGCAGTACTGATAAAACCACAGCATGGAAGAATTGTCACTTTAACTTGTCAGTGAGATCGGATTTCCATATGACTGATAATCTGTTTGTGGCCACCCATGCCTTTCCTATTCGTGTATAAACATCGCTTTCTGTGGATGAGATATTACTACCTAGGTATGTGAATTGTTCTACTGGCTTTAGAGGCTTACCATCGAGTGTGGAGGTGTCTCCTTTCTTTTTAAAACATATGAACTCAGTCTTATCGGAGTTCACATAGAAGCCGATATTCTTTGCTGCCTTCTTCAGGCTATGCAGTAGTGACTCGGCTTGTGCCGGCGTATCTGCAAGAAGTGCAAGGTCATCAGCGTAGTCTGCATCTCTGACATTTGAGGAAATACTTCTCCGATTATGTAACGCCGTTTATGACCAATTGGCATTGATTAGTAAGTAAAAGTAAAATCGTCAGGTTGGCTTAAAGTTGGTATCAGCCAGACAGCGAGGAAGTCTATACCCTGTTCACTAGTGCTAGAACAAGAAGATTCGTTTGGCGTATGAGGCAGAGCGCCACACCTACCGCCAGCTCCTCATTTTACCGTTCATCGGTGAAGTGGCCTAATGTCGGTAACTGCCGGACAGTGAGGGAGTCTATCCCTTTTTCACTAGCGCTAGACAAGGCAGATTGTTTTTGTGCCCGAGATGTAGGGGAACACCTACCATCAACTCCCCACTTTACTACATAGATCCAAGCTGTGCACTGAGTTCTACAAGATTCTTGCCCTGATGAGCTACTAAGCGAAACAATCGATATATATATATATATATATATATATATATATATATATATATATATATATATATAAGTAAAGAGAAAGGAAATCAATCCGACGGTATGAGTATAGATAAAAGGATAAGAAAACAACACAATATGCTGTTAAAGTGAAAACAATATGATATAAAATGTTTTCACTTTAACAGCATATTGTGTTGTTTTCTTATTCTTTTATCTATCTATCTATCTATCTATCTATTTATATATATATATATATATATATATATATATTTATATATATATATACCAAACTTGTTGGTAAATCCTCGCGGTAAGAAAAAAAAAAAACAGTAAATAGTTTGATTGTAAAAATATACTACCAAACATCAACCGAGGAGACAACAATTTTTAGAAAAAAGAAAATACCAAGATAATCGTACCAACCAAAAATAATCTATTGGTACAATATTTGCCCAAAAGAAAAAACAATTTGTATTATATATATATATATATATATATATATATATATATATATATATATATATATATATATGTATATATATATATAAGATATATATATTCATACAAAACCACCAGGAGACTAAAGCTAATAAGTAAAAAGTGCTCAATACCTAAGTAGAGCAAATAATAAAGATAAATCTAATGAGTCAGACAAACCAACAAAAAGTTTCGCTTAATGCTCTTCAGGGCTAAACTCTGAGTCAGAGTTTAGCCCTGAACAGCATTAAGCGAAACTTTTAGTAGGTCTGTCTGACTCATAAGATTTATATATATATATATATATATATATATATATATACAGGGTGTTTGGAATAAATTTGAAATATTTATATTTAGTTATTTTTCTCCGTGGGTTGCAGGTAATGACGCACACTCCGCATCATTTAAAAGCTTGAACCCTTCTTCATTCATATACGTGATAACAGATAGAATGGATGACTGGAACCTACCTGAATTATGGAAGAGAATAACTTGTGTCATGATGATTTGCGCCAGCCATCAAAATAATGAGATTATGGTTGCTGCCTAATACTCCCTGAACACTGTAAAAACAATCAGATATGAACTGGAGAATTGTAATGGAGACTACGAGACTGTGGCTAGAAGAAAGCAACATAACAGAAGATCTGATTACGTTCGTATATATATATATATATATATATATATATATATATATATATATATATTAAATCATTTTTATAACAAAGGACTCAGGTTGCTTATTATTATATAAACAAAGGAGTCAAGTTGCTTACTATATATATATATATATATATGGAGAAAAGTAGACAAACACGGGATGTTATGGAAACTGGATGTTTATTGTCGACGTTGCAACGTTTCGGCCATTTAGACCATCATCAGGACCACAGCCCAGTTCTAGCTTCAATGAAGGACATTTATATATATAATATATATTATATATATATATATATATATATATATATATATATATATATGAAAGTAAATGGAAGTGAATCCGACAGTATGAAGTTAACATTTTTAGAATTGTGCTGTGGACTTTTAACTTACTTTTTGTAGCTGGGATACATCGTGAACATTTTTGATGCTTTTTTATACACTTTTTTTTTTTATATATCTTTACTTCAAACTCTTTTGAGTTTTTCTTATGGATTATAATGCTTCTGATTTAAAAAAAAATTTTTATTTTATTTTTAACACAGAATACGCATTAAAAAAAAAATTCCAACATCGAACACCAGCATTCGTTTGTACCCCTCTTTTTTAACGGTTATTTATTCCGTCTTTCCTTCATATGTTGCTCTTGATGAAGACCGCTTTATTAAATGGTCGAAACAGATTCTGTCAGCAAACTAATAGAATCATTTGTTTTTTTCTAAAAATGTTAAATTCATATATATATATATATATATATATATATATATATAT
This sequence comes from Doryteuthis pealeii, assembly GCA_023376005.1. Classification (NCBI taxonomy): domain Eukaryota; kingdom Metazoa; phylum Mollusca; class Cephalopoda; order Myopsida; family Loliginidae; genus Doryteuthis; species Doryteuthis pealeii. The sequence goes on from CM042164.1 coordinate 58,569,954, forward strand.
ATATATATATATATTTAAGAATGGAAATTCCATTCTTAAATAAATTTATGCTCTACATTGTATTGAGCACTTTGTATTTGTTTTTTCTCAACCTTAACCTCTGGATATTGTGCGCTTCCAACGATCGTTCTTATACCCACCGGTAAGTTAATACTTATACATATACTATATATATACATATATATATATATATATATATATATATATATATATATATATATATATATATACTAGCAAATATATGCACCTTCCGGGTGCAAGTATTTTAGTTAAACTTTATAATAAAATATCATATTAAATTAGAAAGGCCAATGAAACTGAATAAGAATGTAGATAAAAAGATTTTTAACAGAGGGGGTATGATTGAAAAATAGAACAACTTTGAAACTAACTCTTCCATCATTTTCCATTACTCCCGTCTTTCATTGGTAAATTTTCCTAATTTAACGATTTAGTTAAAATAGGAAGTAAAGAATAATATTAGTTATTTCTTCTTGTTAAGGAATTTCTTTTAAGATTTATTGAAGAGATTTTTGCTCATATTCATTAAGATAAAACCAAACAATTAGAAATCAATAATACTAAGCATATATTTATTAAAATCCTTTTTTAAAGATCAATATGCAAATTAGCCTTCCCATTCACACTGTAAACCTATTTTGTTGTATATATAAATACAATTGCATGTTATTAGTACGTATATATGGTCAACAGTATTAATGATATAAAACAATTTTACTAATAATTGAGGTTTAAATAAAAAAAATAAAATCATAGAGAATATGATGTAAATAACTAAGGGAATTGTGACTTGTATAGTGATATAGTTTCGGTTACAGACAGATAAATCCACAATCTCCATTATAATAAGATATATATATATATATATATATATATATATACAAGTAAGCAACCTGACTCGTTTGTTTATATAATAATAATCAGCCTGAGTCCTTTGTTTATCAAAATGATTTGATATATATATATATATATATATATATATATTAAGCAGCCTGTCCTTTGTTTATCAAAATGATTTGATTCAACATTAAATGACACGAAAAGAGTTGTTATACCGTAAAACAAAACACCCAACTCTGTATTCATATCTATCTATCTATCTATCTATCTATCTGCAGTCGTTACAGGTGCTAGTAACAGGTGAATTTCATACCTACCTACCTACCAGTCTGTGTCTATTATTAAGTGCATACCCAATTTCGAAGTGGTTTACAACAGGAAGATTATTTATTCATTTAACCCGGTTGTTAGTCTAACCATAACCAATCCAACCAAACTTTTGTTTATATTCGATACACTCTCCTCCTCCTCCTCCCCTCCGTCTCCCCTCCTCCTCCTCCGTCTCCTCTCCTCCTCCTCCGTCTCCCCTCCTCCTCAGCCGAAATGCGCAGGGGTGGGGCGGACTGTGCAGTCGGGCAATCACCAAGAGGCCAAAGCAGCAAAAATCTTGTTTGTTTGGTTTGTTTTGTTTTACGGCATATCAACCTCAGTGGGTCATTTAATGCCGATAAACTTTTGAAATAAATCAATTCTTAATGGATAATACAATTTTTTTATAAGTACATTTTTCTATTTAACCAATAGATGGGACCCTAACAGGTACTACCACTCAGGGTCAGAGTGGACCAGGGAGCAATGGTGATGAAGGGGTGCTCCACATTCCCCAAACCTCCAAAACTGGAACCTCACCATCAGATAGAGTTGAACGTCATTCCCAGGACATGTAGACCCGCAGTCAACGCCTTCTAGCACCCATATGATAAAAAGGGGTTGGGGCTTGCCATAAGGGCAATAGGGTTGGGAAAATCATATAGGTGCTAGGGCTTGACGTGACCAGCCGATTGATGGGAGGGGGCCTCTCCGACCGCCCGTCTAGCAAAAATCTTATTGTTGAAGTGGCTCCAAATAAACTAATGTGTTATAGCCAAAATGTTTTAACGCTAAAACTCCCTGAATGTTATATAAATACAAACCGCTAGAATGGTACTCTATAGCAGTGATTCTCAACGTGGTCTACCTGGACCATCTGTGGTCCACAGAACATTTCTTGAGGTCCACAGAGAGTTCGAAGCCACAAAAATGTTTGAGCCATTTCACAAAAATTTAACTAATTCTTATAATGACCCTCCCCAGTTGAAAATCTCTATTTAAGCGCACGTCGATGATCGGCGGGAAATGAATTGTCTTGTCTTACTTTGACACGTGTGCTAGCTTAAAAGTAAAAGTAGGATTGGTCCATGGGAATTTTTTGAATAAAAAATGGTCCATAAACCGAAAAAGGTTCAGAAGCACTGATCTATAGTACTGGAATGAAAAAAAACCCCCAAAAAACAAAACAACAAAAACAAAAACTAAACTATTATTATAATAGTAGTACTTATTATTAGTTGGAAGCCGTGGTGTAATGGTTCGAGTCGTGGGAAATGGACTTCTCGACCCGAGTTCAAATCCTGGACGAAGCTGCCGTTCACATAGCGCTAATATCCTTGGGAAAGGTATGAATACAACTACTCTCCCTGCAGTTATGGGTAAATAGTAGGGCTCTTTAACCTTGGTTAGGTAACCTGTCTAGGAGAATGAAAACTCTGACGAATATGTTAAACTCTACTTGGGGTGGTCACTACTAGAATAGGCTCAGTCATAATTAGTGATCTATTTCTTACTAGCAAAAATATGCGCCCATTTAAAACTTAATATAATTAAATATTATATTGAATTAGTAAAATAAATGAAATTAAATGCGAACACAAAAATACGTTTATTTTTACCTTATTCTAATTGATTTCGATATAAACTTATATAAAATAAAAAATAAAATATATGCACCCCCCCCCCGGGCATAAGTATTTAAAATTTAATATAATCAAATATTATATTGAACTAGAAAGGCTAATGAAATTAAATACGAATACAAAAAAAGGAATACGCTTATTTTTACTTTATTCTAATTGATTGCGATATAAAATTATACATAGGATTGCTTTAAATACGTTTGAGAATAGAACAGTGTGACGGAGAACGAGTACCACCAGTACGGTGGTACTCGTTCTCCGTCACACTGTTTGGAAAAAGAGCAAGACATTGTCGTGCCTGCCAGAGTCGAACACGCGTCCATCCGAATGCACGAGAATAGTCCGTAACACGTGTGCGAGGTTCGGCTGATGTGCCCGGATGTTGGGGGACTATGCCCATAAATAACTGAAGTGAGTGGAGTGCTGGGCAGAAGTAGTTGGCCTACGCGAGACTGCAGAGACTTTGTGGACGACTCTGCATCAGAATTTGTTTTTGATTCAACATAAACAGTAATATTAGAAATCAATAAAACCAACTAATTATTTATTATTTCCAATTCTACCAAACCCTTTTTCAAACTCTTGGGAACCATTCCAAGGGAACCAATTACAATTGGCACGACCTTTATCTTCATGTTCCACTGTTTTGTCAGCTCTCTGGCCAGGTCCAAGTAGTTGTGTATCTTTTGTTTTTCTTTCATTTTCACTCTGTGATCCACGGGGACGGTGAAATCAACGAGATAACACGTTTTCTTGTTAATTGATGCTAGGTCTGGTCTCCTTGCCGGAATTTGGTGATCCGTCTGTATTATTATTATTATTTACTCCTTTTGAGTTTTCACATCAGTGTTAGCTGATGGTCTTTCACTGGAGTCTGAGTGACAGCAAGTCTCCTCAGGTCTCCAGGACTCTTCTGAGTATTCTGGCAGATTGCAGCAGTGCAGTGTTCTGAATAGTTTCAATCCTTCCTCTGATATCCAAACTTTCCAAGCCCTTTTCTTATCCTTTTGGGAATGTTCCAAGTGCACCAACTACAATTGGTATCACTTTGACTTTCATATTCCATAACTTTTTCACTTCTCTGGCAAGGTCCAGATATTTGTCCATTTTTTCATTTTCCTTTAACTTCACCCTGTGATCTGCTGGCACTGCAAAATCCACCAGTTGACAAGTTCTTTCTTTTTTGTTTATCAATACTAGGTCTGGTCTTCTTGCTGGGATAAGGTGATCCATTTTTATTTCAAAGTCCCAGAGAATTTTGTGCGTTTCGTTCTCAAGAACAGATTCTGGTTTATGCATATACCATTTTGTTGTGTGGTCAAAATTTAATTTCTTGCATAATTCCCAGTGGATCACCTTCCCAACCCAGTCGTGTCTAGTTTTGTATTCTCATTGTGCTAATTTGCTACATTCGCAGAGTATATGGTTAACAGTCTCATCTCTATTACCGCAAAGTCTACATTTACTATTCTGTTATTATTATTATTATTATTATTATTATTATTATTATTATTATATTATGTGAGTTTTTCATGCCAGCGTTGGCACTGGAATCCGAGTGACAATCAGTGTCCACCGGTCTCCGGGACTCTTCTGAATATTCTATCCGATTGCAGCAATGCAGTGGTGCGGATGGTCTCAATTCTTCCTTTGATTTCCACTTCCTCCAATCTTTTTTTCCAAGCTTTTTGGGACCGTTCCAAGTGCACCAACTACAATTGGTATAGTTTTAACCCCACAGCTTTTTCAATTCTCTGACAATTCTCTGGCAAGGTCTAAATTTTCTTTTCTTTTACCTTTATCTCCACCCTGTGATCTGCTGGAACTGCAAAGTCTACCAGTTGACAAGTTCTCTCTCTCTCTTTTTTTTGTTAAAGAAACCTAATTTGTAGCGAATCGGCTCAATGAACTCAATGGCGTTCCACCTCAGACGCAAAAACAATGCCTAGTCTAGTAGTAGAGAAAAGGGGATAGTCTCCCTCGCTGACCGGCTGATGCTGACAATAGGCCACTAGAAGTATAGCTCGCACTCTTCCCTTCCAGAGGCTCCCCAATGAAAGATCTTAGCTCTTCTAGGCCAAAGGGACTGGCACTACCTGTGGAAGAGCCTCTTGGAATCAAGCTAGTAATATTAACACTGGTCTAGCAGTAGAGAAAAGAGGATAGTCCCCCTCGCCGCCCGGCTGATGCTGACAATAGGCCACTAGAAGCATAGCTTGTATTCCATTCCAGAGACTCCCCAATAAAAGCTCTTAGCTCTTCTAGGCCAAAGGGGCTGGCGCTGCCCGTGGAAGAGCCTCTTGGTATCAAGCCAGTAGTATTATCACATCATAGCCATCCTACACGAATGCCATGCGGCAGAAGTGCTCATCCATATGTAAATAATCCTATCGTGACAGGAAGTAATAAACAATGTGACTTTTTCTGTGGGTTTCTCTTGACGCAATTTCTGTCACGCTAAAAGCAAACAGGCAGATCAAATTTGAGCTTTTATCAACACTATTTAAATAGGTTGGTTGGATTTTACGGCATGTTAACCCTCAGGTTATTTTATACTGAAAACATTTTATTTTATTCATTTTTGTTGGGTATTCAATTTTCTCACTCATTTTTTTAAACACATAGAAAACCCCTCATTTTATCTATTTAACCCATAGATGGGACCCTAACATATACTACCACTCCAGGGCTGGATGGATCAGGGAGTAATAGCGATAAAGGGGTACTCCATATTCCCAAGAGCTGTAGAATTGGAACTTCACCGCTAGATGCAGTTTAATGCCATACCCAGTACACTAAGGCCCCCAGAAACCACCTTCAGACAGAACCCTAGTTGGATGGATTTTACGGCATGTCAACCATTGGGTTATCTTCTACCGAATACCCTTTACACTAAGACATCACCTTCTAGCATATATATGATAAAAAGGGTTAGGTATTTGCCACAAGGCCATTTTCGTCGGGACAATCATATAGGTGCTAGTGTTTGACGTGACCAGCCGATTGATCAAAGGGGGCTAGTGGTCCCACATTAATAGGGTCTTGTGCTTAACCCGTACACGTGGGGTACGTGGTAAATATAGTATGTATTCGTGTATAAAACGTACTCATAGATAATACGTATCTTTAATGTTGGTCTATGAAATTTCGAAAAAATCATCTCGTGTATAATAGGCAGTCTTTTTTTTAAATTTATAGCACCTAAATTTAATATTTGTTCAACTTCTTATTAGTCGTATCTAATAAAAACCAGAATTTACAAGGTGTGTCAAAAAAGTATCGTGATTTTTGTACTTTTTGACACACTTTGTATTCTGAAAAAAAATGTTCCATTCATTGTTCATTTCTATCTTGGTAAATACAGTTTGAATCTCGATACTTTTAGTAAGGGCTAAAGTGTAGTGTTGCATGTCATGGACTGTTTAGCTACTAGGGTTTCGTTCTTACCTAGTTAGACTTGTCCACAAACCATCCAGGCAAGGCGAACAAGACATGTTGGACACTGTCGGAGAAGCAAGGAAGAACTCATAAGTTACGTTCTCCTCAAGGACACGTACACATGTTCCCGCCAGTGTCGGCCAATCAGCAAACACCTGCATCAATCACCTCTGTGCAGATTCTGGATGCCGTGCAGAAGATCTGCCTGAGGTGATGACCGGTAGGGACAATTGACAAAGAAAAGTCATATGAATCCGTGCTATCAGTACAGAACATTACAACGTGGGGTCATCGATATGGTGCAACGAAGGTACACGAGTGCAGATCGGGTTTATTCACAACGGTTTATAGATAATTTAAACTGAAAAGAAAACGGTAATCTAATATTCTTCTCTGTTTAAACTTACAATATTCATGACCTTATATAAAAAAGTCAGAAATCTATCAACATTGTATCCATACAGGGTGGGGTCAAAGTGTAGGTGCCGGATATGTATGCTGAAAAGGAGGGCGGTTCCTTTAGGAAAAATTGTGATATTGTAAAATGTACCCTGTACTTATTACTTAAGCATAACATTTATCATCTAGACGTAGATATAATATAAATGATTCATTTATATATCTATTAATAATGGAGATTCGCTTCCGGTTTTTGTCTGTAACAAAAACTACGTCACTGCTTACGTCACATTACCCAAAATCGTCATAACATAGAATAAATACACTCAAAATTTGAACATGCAACATTAGACAGTCCTCATTGTTTTTTTAAAACAAGTTTTAATAAATACATGACTGGTATTATATATATGTATATAGTTTGTTTTATTCTAATACATATTTAAAGTTTACATTTCAAATTGTTTTATTTTTTAATCCTTTAATGAATTTGATGATTTTACTTACTTGGGGTACAAACTCGCTGATATTGAATTTTTAACTCCGACCCCTCAGGCAATATGTTTCAAAAATCGATTATTAAAAATTTTGTACTAGTCTTGATAATAAATTAAAATATCTATAATAAATTATTTCAAATTATGTTTAAATGTAAGTCATCATGTCATTTTTTTCTATCAAATCTAAACCCTTAACTTAACTGATCAAATCACAATATATGATGATCACTGGACTTGGCATTTCCGTGCTGTCATGTTCAAAACAATAGTGAAACCTTTTAGAGGCCTCGGTAGACAGATCGGAGCCATCAAGGACAACTGTCGCCACTCGTCATGCCATTATTATTTTTTTAGAGGCCATTTAAGTTTCTCGTGCGTCGTGAATGCATTAAAAGAAGTGTCACCTCTCTTTCTCTGTCTTCTCCCTGTCGTGGTCATTGCCAAGAAGAAACGGGCGGGGCTGCATATATTTGGACATTAACAGGTCATGGTATTATGATCAAACGTCCGAGTTGTTTACATCTAGGATCAGGCATGTTTTGAAGGACGAACGAAGGGCAAAAAAAGAAAATATGAACGAGAGAGAGAGAGAGAGAGAGAGAGAGAGAGAGAGAGAGAGAGAGAGAGAGAGAGAGAGAGAGAAGGAAAGGAAAAAGAAGAGAAGAAAAAGAAGGGAAGGGAAAAAAACTGAGAAAGGAGAACAAAGAAAAAGGAATGCAAGATGAAAGGAGAGCAAAATAAAGAAGAGCAAGTAGTAAAGAGAGCAAGGAGAAAGGGAGAGCAAAGTATGAAGAAAGGAGAACAAGAAGAAAGGAGAAGGAAAGACAAGAAAGAAAAACAAAGAGAGAGAGAGAGAGAGAGAGAGAGAAGAGAGAGAGAGAGAGATTGAGAGAGAGAGAAGAGCAAAGAGCAAGGAGAGCAAGGAGAAATGAGAGCAAAGCATGAAGAAAGGAGAACAAGAAGAAAGAAAAAGGAAGGACAAGAAAGAAAAATAAAGTGAGAAAGAAGTGCAAGGAGAGCAAGGAGAAAAGAAAGCAAGGAGAAAGGAGAGCAAAGCATGAAAAATTTTCATTTATTTAGAAAAATAGTAATATGGCCCGAGCAGTAATAAAGTCCTTAATATCTAGATGCGCGACCCCATGCAAAGATGGAGGTGTCCAAGTGGTGCAGAGGCGCATGTTGTGATGTTTAATATGGTAGGAAATGGAAACAGTGAGACGAGTTCAAATACTGGACGCGACTGTTTGCATTTAACATAACACTAATACACATAGGAAAGGCACGAATCCAACTACTCTCCAGCTATGGGTAAATATTAAAACTGACTGGGCTCTTATCTTGGTATGGCAACCGGCCTAGAAGAAGGAAAACTGAATTCAAACCAAAGAGGCTCCCTTCTCGTTTGAGAACTCCCCCTATCTTCTTATCGATTCACTAATTTATTTCACTACCTCTCTCTATTCTGTAGAAGCTGCGACGTCGTAGTAAGCGGGTTCGAACCCCAGTCACGATATTGCGTTCACTTTCGGACGAATACCCTTGGGAAAGGTATGAATCTCCTCATCCATCTAGAAATGAGTTAAATAGTGTTAAAAATCAACAGAAAGTGACGTTAATGCATGCATAGGAAAGACATGGGCTGCTTTAAACAAATTGTCAGTAATATGGAAATCCGACCTCACTGACAGGTTAAAAATTCTTCCAAGTCGTAGTTGTATCAGTGTACGGCTGCACTACTTAGACCCTAACGAAGCGCCTAGAGGATAATCTAGATGGGAGCTGCACAAGAATGCTGCGCGCAATCTTAAACAAGACGTGGAAGCAACACCTACGAGAAAACAGCTGTACGGCCACCTGCCCCATATCACAAAAACCATCCATGTGAGGCAAACAAGACATGCTTGCTTTGTATTGAAGTTCAGTTGTTATCTTGGTTTCCTCGACGTGGTTCCAAAGAGATTTCTACCTTGCAGAAAGTTCAACATAGCAACTGATTTGAGTAGAGTCGTAAACGATCTTTGAGGATTTCTGTCTTCATCTCTCATTGGCTAATTTTTACCGGAAGTTCTCGCTGTTATTGGAATAATTCATAAATAGGAATGGTGAGATGGTGTATATTTAATAGCATGATAGTAGTCGTCGGGATGGCCTAAAAGCAGTACCAGCCAGATAGTGAGGGACTCTATCCCCTTTTCACTAGCGCTAGACCAAAGAGATTGTTTTTAGCGTCTGAGACGGAGCGCCACACCTACCACCAGATCGTCACTTCACTGCAGAGATCCCTGTGCTACTCATACGCTGAGTTGGCGAGGGCCGGTATTGAACTAGGAACCCCGAGGTTCCCAGTCGGACACTCAACCAACTGAGCTAAACCGGTCCTTGATATATCAAATAAACAGTACCATTATTATAATGGCCTTCTAAAAGGATGAATTTGGCATTAAATAACCATCGAAAGTTCATATGCCATTAATTAAAGAAATCAAAACTGAACCAAGTAAACATTTCTGTCCCCAAATGTTTATCGACTCCATTAAAGCAACCGCCTTGGAACCACAATGTTCTAGGTTCGATACTGGTCTTTGCCACCTCAGCGCACGAGTAGCAAAGCTTGGATATGTGTGGTAAAGAAGGGAGCTGATGCTAGGTGTGGTGCTGCACCTCAGACGCAAAAGCAATCTCCCTGGTCTAGCACTGGAGAAAATGGGGTTAATTACCTCGCTGTCCGACTGATAGCGACACTAGGTAACACCACCGACTTTATTTTTTTTTACTATAAGCTTTTTGGCGTCTGTCAGCAAATAGTTCCTCCCCTTTTTCATATATAATTTCAAAGTTCTTGAATCTTTGCAGGTGTAGCGTTGTCGTCGACGACTCTTATGTCGGTGTTGGTTAATCGTCGCATGGGAGAGTAGAAACACAAAGACACAAGTCTCAAGTGTTTGGAACTCAATTGCTTTATTCTATCTGACCAGTCTCTGAGGCAAAATTATTGTTATGATAATTCACAACGCACGAATGAACTCTTCCAACTATGTCTCATCCTCGTCGCCAAGTTGTTGTGGCCTGGTTAGCGACCAGAATAAAGACACAAGAGAGGAAATGAGTTAAACAAATATATTAACAAAGAACATTAGTACAAACATATACAAATGAAAGGTTACTCGCGAGGCTGTCTTATCAGTTATCCGCTGAAATATTAACTCTCGCTTAAGTGCAGAACCAGTTGATATTTATAGTTGGAGGAGTTATGCGCGCGTGGTAAATTACCATAACAATCAAACACACACACACACACACACACACACACACACACACACACACACACACACATATATATATATATATATATATATATATATATATATATATATATATACATATATATATATATATATATATATATATATATATATATTATTTTTGATCATCAAAATCTCACTGTATAACCATACTGTATGCTCTTGTAGGTGCAAACATATATATTAATACATGGATTTTATAAATCCTTAAAAGAGCTCAATGTATCATAAGCAATAGATCAATTATATATAGAGAAATATTTGTAAAATCTGTCCGAAGAGGCGAGACTCATTTTGAGTTTCTGGTCGAAATAAATATTTTAACAAATGACGGTTTGTTAAGTTTTTCTTTCTTTGAAAAGATATATATATATATATATATATATATATATATATATATATATATAACATTGTAAACTGGTTGGTCACTCCTACATTGAGCTTAGAGGAACAACCCGTTTTACAAAGTATTTTTTCATCGAGTGATATCAACTACGTAAACTATATTCATAATGTTAAAATAACTATAAACAAGTCTTGTTTACACACACACACACACACACACACACACATATATATATATATATATAAATATATATATATATGACTTTATATTCAAACTTTACAGGTGTTTATGAATAATTCCAAATGTGAAAGTAAATGTTTTTTCTCCATTTTTTCGTCGTTTCGTGGGAAGATTAGTTTACAAAATAAAAAGTGCTTTTGCTTAAAAGTTTATTTTTGGAACATTTTGATATTTTCCAATCTGAAAGTTAATGCATGTGTTGGTATTTTAGGGTTAAAATATAATGTTTTTGAGTGGTAGTAGGGTGAAATGAACACTGGACACAACAAAAGTTTCTTTCTTTAAAAAAGGATAATGCTTAGTTACCGCCGTAGAATTCTATGTCTGATATCTTTTAAACAGTGTTTGAAACTCTGTTACTTTATTCTGTCTGACCAGTCTCTGAGGCTGTGGTAGTAGGAGGAAATGGATAACGGACACAACGTACGGGTAGTTTCTGTCTTTCCAAATGATAAAGCTTAGTTACCGTCGTAGAATTTTGGGACTGAGAAGTGTCAACGTCGGCTTTGCTGCTATTCTCTTGTCTGGGGATCTTTTACTAATCAATCTTTTCTCTTTTCCCTAACACACTCCCCTCTTTTTCTCCCCCTATTAAACTATTGGTTCCTATTTTTATCTATCCCGTGGGTGAGTCAAAAAGTAATGCAATTTTAAAATTTCATGTGAAGTTTTTAAAAAAATTTTATTTATAAAACTAAGGCCTACATTGAGTCCCTAATGAGTCTCAGAGCAAGAATTCGACCAGTAAGACCCAACTTGCCAATTGACAATGTCCTCCTTCTGCATGACAATGCTCGACCACACACAAGCATCAGGACAAGGGAGAAAATCGCCTAATTCGGGTGGATAACTCTACTGCATTTTCCACACTCACCAGATTTAGCGCCTTCAGACTATCATCTCTTCGGCCCAAAGAAAGAGGGTTTGAGAGGTAAACATTATTCCAGTGACGAGGAAGTGAAATATGCAGTGAAGAAGTAGCTCAAAGAACAGTCGACAGAATTTTACGGGGCAGGGATACATGCTCTCATTCGAAGGTGGAACATTTCTA
>CM042164.1:58584542-58634542 GCA_023376005.1 Doryteuthis pealeii
GGTCTCAAACGGAATTCGAATAACGCTAAAAATTGTTAAACAACTTTAACTTTGATAATTTTCAACACAAGTGCAATTATGTGATAATGTTATACAATGGGCCACCCGAAAATAACCGGAATTATTTGAAATAAAAATGTCACGACCTTGGTACGAATTCTTTGAAATTGGGTTCCATTTTTAAATGTCTTATTAACATTTGTTGGCCTGAATTCCAAAACAAAATCAGACACGTGGAATATTCCATCAAATTGAACCAGGACGATGACACCGATGACGTCAGCGATAATCTCTTGGTGATCGTCTTTTTTTGCTTGTAGAACATCACCCATTGGATCGTTGTTGGTCTTAGGTGACATTTCAACACGTTTGAAATGTGTTTGAAAACACTTTCACTTAGGGAGGTGTGTGGTGCAATGGTTAGAGTTGCAGGAAATGGAGTCGTTGACACGAGTTCAAATCCTGGATGTGACTGTTTGTATTTCACATAGCACTAATACCATTGAGAATCCATATATTCTTCCTCCAGCTAAGGGTAAATAGTAGGGCAGACTGGACAGCTAAGCAGGCCTAGGAAAACTCTGAATTCAAAACTGTTAAACTCCGCTTAAGAAATTGACCTTGTGTTGCATCCTGCTCGTACGGAGGAGATGGTAATAAACCCTCACACTTGTATTTGGAAACCTTTACACTTGTGTTTTGAAAACCCTTGCACTTGTGTTTTGAAAACATTTCGTTCCCGTTTTGAAAATTCTTACGTTCGTATCTTGAATCCGTTTATGCTCGTATCTTGAAACACCTTAGACTCGTATTTTAAACCCCGTTATGTATCTGTTTTGAAACCTCTTATGCTCGTATCTTTAAACCCCTTTACGCCCGTGTTTTGAAACCCCTTACGCTTGTATTTTGAAACCCCTTATGCTTGTATCTTGAAACCCCTTCTGCCCGTGTTTTGAAACCCCTTACGCTTGTATTTTGAAAGCCTTATGCTCGTATCTTGAAACACCTTCTGCCCGTGTTTTGAAACCCCATACGCTTGTATTTTGAAAACTCTTATGCTCGTATCTTTAAACCCCTTTACGCCCGTGTTTTGAAACCCCTTACGCTTGTATTTTGAAACCCCTTATGCTCGTATCTTGAAACCCCTTATACCCGTGTTTTGAAAGCCCTTACGCTTGTATTTTGAAACCGCTTATGCTCGTATCTTAAAACCCCTTTACGTCCGTATTTTGAAACATCTGACGTTCATATTATGGAGTACCTTACGCTTGCTTTTTGAAACTTTATTCATAAATATGGCAAACTATATATATATATATATATATATATATATATATATGAATGGAAACAAATCCGACAGTATGATTGAAAAGAGCTAGAAAAACAAATGTTTATAGTACGCTGACAGATATCTGTTTCGACCTTTTGTAAAAACAGTCTTCTTCAAGAGCAACTATATTTTATTAACTTTTCATCACTGGAGGTTCATTTTCGATATGGCAAAGACCGCAACATCATGGATTTGTTAACCATACGAATTCCCGGAACATTCCATATCTTTTTTGATTGTGCTGCGGAATACCATTTAAACTCGTTTTCGTGGCTGGATTGCATCTTAAACACTTTTGATACAACTTTTATCTTCTATTACACTTTTACTTCAAACTTTATTGAGTTTTTCTCATTGATGTTGAGACTTTTAGTTTCTTTCATCAGAAGACCGTTTTTACAAAAGGTCGAAACAGATATCTGTCAGCGTACTATTAACATTTGATTTTCTACCTCTTTTCAATCATACATATATATATATTTTTCTAAACTCCGGCTTTATAGTTTATAATTACACAATACAAACTTTTGCCTGGAGAAAAAATATATAAAAAAAGAAAGAAAAGACCAAATCATCTGCACCTCCTGAAAAAAAATCAGATGGTACTATAAAAATGGTCAAGAGAAAAAAACACTGAAAAAGAGTCGCCTAAGTTAAATATACTAAAGTGCTCAATACAAAAAGTAGAGCTAATAGATAATAAAGTAAGACTTATAAGTAAGAGAATATCTACTTGAAACTGCAAAGGTTACGCGAACCATCTACCTCGAGGTTTTAGCACTCTGTTGCGAGTTACTATATATCTTGCGCACATGTAGGTGAATGTACTAGTATACTGGATACTGTATGATCCAGTATACAACAATAGACATGCAGCATATCAATATATGGCACGTGGCTATGCAACAACAAGAGTGTGAATGTGTTTTTTTTCAATATCTCTTGTATATGCATTTTTAAAGATGTTTATTGTTCTTTGAAATGACTCCAACACAATTCTTATCAAGCTGAACTCCGACAGAGTTTGTAATCTTTTTTTCACATGCACACGTGGACATTATCTTTTATCTTTTTCTTCTTTTTAGGCCACATGTCCCGTTCACTTGGATTTTGTTTACTTCTCTATCGGCATCTGTTGACATTTTTGTTTTTACAGTTGGTTACATAATTAATTCTGTCACGGCGATTTTGGAACCAAAAAGTCTTCGGTAAAAACCCGGTTCCTGAAAACAAATAAATCAACCTTTTAAAAGCCCAAATGATTAGGCAAGACGGGCGGTTGGAGAGACCCACCTCTCCTGATAACTCGGCTAGTCCCGTCAAGCCCTAGTACCTTATTAATTGTCCCGACCATATTGCTCTTATGGAAAAATCCAAACCTTTTTATCATATATATATATTTACCAACCCTTCCACACGAGCAGGATGCGACACAAGGTCAATTTATTAAGTGGAGTTTGAATTCAGAGTTTGAATTCAGAGTTTTCCTAGACTGGTTACCTAGCCATGGTTAAAGAGCCCGGTCTGCCCTGCTATTTACCCATAGCTGGAAGGAGAACTGGATTCATACCTTCCCCAAGAGTATTAGCGCTATGTGAAATGCAAACAGCTTCGTCCAGGAATTGAACTCGGGTCAACGAGTCCATTTCCAACGACTCTAACCATTAGACCACGCGCCCTTTTTATCATATATGTGCTTGAAGGCGGTACGGTTGAGGGTCTTTAGTGTTCTGGGTATGACGTTAAACAGCATCTAATGTTAAGTTCCAATTCTAGAGATCTGGGAACTGTGGAATACCCTTTCATTGTCTTTACTCCGTCTAGTTTAAGTAAGGGATTTTGCAGAGCATGGACTGGTCAACCATCAGGGTGCCATCTTTAAGCATCATTGGCCGTCACCAATGAGAGGGGGGGGTACCGCTCTGCATACAGAGAGATAATTTATCAGCTGACAGAGACCTGCACTAGCAATGACATCGGTGACACAGAAAAATGTACGCCTGATACAACGGAAAAATGTCGGGGGTTCCGAAAATTCCGACCCAGACGTCCAGAATGCCGACCATTGTCACAAAGAAGACGAAATCGACAACGACTCGAAAGAGAATCGTCCTACTTTAATGGAGGAATCACTATTGGTTTAACAGATAGAGAAGTAATCAAATACCAACAAAATAGACACCCAGTCTCTACTGTATATTTAAAATGAATACCCTTTGTTTTTCTTTAAAAAAAATACTTATATATGTTAAAATATTTAAAACCTGAAAACCTATGAAATAGCAGAGGTGGTCAACACTAGAATAGGCTCAGTCCTAATTACTGATCATACTCTATTAATTTTAATAATTATTAATCATTTGTGGTGTTTTTTTGTTGTAAAAGATGTGTTAAAATAAACATATTTCTTTCTTTCTTTCTTTCTTTCTTTCTTTCTTTGCAGAGTCGCAGTCGGTGTATTCTACTCCCCCACCCAACAGGGTGAAAGTTTGTTCGGCAAAACGGTCTGCTAATCTGAGAGAGCAAAACGTTATAATAAATAGATACCCAAGTAAATGCGGTTTTCCCGTCATATCTTTTTTCCATCATGTCGGATATTTTAAAATTTAATGGCCCAAGTGATTGGTATATAATCGTCTTGTTGCGTGAAACAGTTTCTATTCTCGGGTAGGTTTATCCTCCATTGCTGCTTTTCCCGTCACCGCCTCTCAGCCCAAAGAATGAATCATTTATTACAAAATATTCATTATTATGCCGTCCTGCCGGCTGGGGCGGTAGAATACGCCGACTGCATCTCTTCAGAAGACAGAGACCACCTAGTATGTTGGGGCTGTAGATTACGCCGACTACATACCTGCAAAAGGACAAGACCACTCTGTCGGTTGGGGCAGTAGAATACGCCGACTGCATCCCTGCAAAAGGACAAGACCACTCTGTCGGTTGGGGCTGTAGAATACGCCGACTGCATCCCTGCAAAAGGACAAGACCACTCTGTCGGTTGGGGCTGTAGAATACGCCGACTGCATCGAGCAGAATGCGATACAAGGTCAAATTTTAAACGGGGTATAGCTGGATTGAATTTAGAGTTTTCCTTCTACTATACTAGTTTCCTTACCATGGCTAAATAATCCAGTCTGCCTTAATATTTAACCACAGCTTTGGGAAGAAGAGATGGGCTCATACCTTTTCCAAGAGCTTTAGCGCAAAGTGAAACATAAACAGCTTCGCCCAGAATTTGAATTCGGGTCGTCGATTCCATTTTCTTCGAGAATAACCATTACACAAGATCCGCTAAGCGTTAAACCATGCACATATTTTTCTAAGATTTGCTTAGTGAAGCCTACTGACCCCTAATATCTTACAGTACCTTCTGTTTCTATGTAATCACCTATCTATGTAATGGCCAAGTTCATTGTTGCTTATCTTCGGTATTCTAGCAGGAATAAGGATTTCTTGTGAATACACCTGCTCAAGCCAAATCTTTACTGCATAACCGACAGCAAGAGGCATTGGTCTTTATGTGAACTCAGATAAAACATGTGTGTGCTTTGATCAAGTTGGTGCCATTTCCTCATTAAATGGCAAGATTGAAATTAAACCCATTCACATACCTCGGTAGTAATATCTCATCTACTGAGCGATATCAATATACATCTTATTATAATGGAGATTGTGTGTTTTTCTGTCTGTAACCGAAACTAAATCACTACTCAAGTCACAATTCCCTTAGTAATTGACGTCACATTCACCATGAATTTATCCTTATTTCAACCTCAATTATTAATAAAATTGTTTTACATTATTTATACTGTTAACCATATCTACATATAAATAACATGCAATTATATTTATATATACAACAAAATAGTGGTTTACAGTGTGAACGGGAATGCTAATTTGCATATTGATATTAAAAATGTAATTTTAATAAATATGTGCTTAGTATTATTGATTTCTAACTGTTTGGTTTTATTTTAATGAATATAAGCAAAAATCTCTTCAATTAATCTTAAATGAAATCCATTAACAAGAAAAGATAACTGTAATTTTATTCTTTACTTCCTCTTTTAACTAAATACTTAAATTAGAAAAAATAACAATGAAAGACGAGAGTGATAGAAGAGTAAGTTTCAGTTGTTCTATTTTTCGATTATATCCCCTCTGTTTCAAATCTTTTTATCTGCATTCTTATTTAGTTTCATTAGCCTTTCTAATTTAATGCGATATTTCATTACATTAAAACTTAAAAACTTGCACCCGGAGGGTGCATATATTTGCTAGTACATATAAGTAAAGAATGGACTTTTATTTACAGGTTATTGACCATATGGAAATATAATCTCTCTGATGAAATGACTTGATTCGTCCTTAAATGACTCGAAAAGGGTTGATATGTCGTAAAAGAAAACAATCTATCTATCTATCTATCTATCTACTTCAGATTTCTGATTTAAATTCTAAATTCTAATTATCTATTCACTTTAGTACCAAAGGGAGGGGCGGGTCCATTTTAAACCCCCCAGACCACTAGTTGGTGGGTCTCTAAAAGCATAGCACACAGCTTAACTATTACCCCCAAGTTTACTCTTGCCCAGAGTGGAAGTACCTGTTAGGGTCAAATAGATCTGTTTAAGAATTATTCGTATTCGACAGGACTATGTATCAAAAGATAAAAAAAGAAACCTCTTAGGAAATAACTACATAAAAAGTAAATATGAACGAACAATGAAAACAATTCCCTAACCTCTTGGTATAAAATAACCCTAGAGGAGCTGATGTGCCGTAAAATCAATCAATTAAATAGGAGCAACTGTTACGATTTATGAAAAGTCATGAATTGTGAACGTATCTGTAGTTAAGGACCATTAATTTAAAATCAGAGAGTCTATGGAAAGTTACCAGCAATGGACGGTTAATATTCTTGACCCTTTGAAAAAGGTGCGCAATTCGACGCGTGGGAATAATTTAGTTTGTTAAGGAGATGCAACCCAGATTTCCAGGAGTGCAGACGCAATTGTCGGCTCTCTCGGGTTGGGTCTCTTCCCGCGGCGGAATCAATCATGGGCTGATAAATAAAAACTTGATCCAGTATAACCACATCTTGTTGTGTTATCAATTAAATACTAAAGACAATGATAAGCCCAAGCCTGCAAAACGAAGAACAGAAGAAGAAAACCAGACCTTAAATAGAAGTCATCTCAGATAAAATGGCGGCCAGACGAGTTAGACGAAGGAAAAGAAAAAAGTGTTGTATAACCCTCGTTGGATATATACATCGAAAGCGTTCTCGTGTGTGTGTGTGTGTGTGTGTGTGTGAGAGAGAGAGAGAGAGAGAGAGAGAGAGAGAGAGAGAGAGAGAGAGAGAGAGAGAGAGAGAGAGAGAGAGACAGGCAGACAGACAGACAGACAGAGTCATGACTCACTTGTTTGTTCTTCATTCTCCTTTCTACCTCGTCTAGTCGCCATGTTTTATCTTTACTTCTTTTTCTAAGTTCTTGTCTGGCTGTTTCTAACTAAGGACTTTTAAATCATGCATTAACTAACTACAAAACTTTGTTTTTCTTTGATCAATGATTTTATTACTGCCCATTCTGATTCACCGCGCGGTTTGAGTTACAACCTCTCTGCCTAACGTCTGGTTGAAAACTGATTACCTAACTAACTAAATCACGTGACTCTCAAGATTCTCGCCTCTGGAGTCAGTTGGGGACATAACCGTTACTGGTATTTTTCCATCCCCTGATCTAAAAAAAACAATGATCTCTTAGAATTCTCGCTACAGGGCTTGTCAAAAACTCACACCATCACAGAATTATGCAACAAAAGCAGAAGCAATGAGTCAGTAACCAGCAACAAGTAAAAGTTACCAAGTAAGAACTATCATCTCTCTATAATCTGTCTCTCTATCATATACCAATGAACTCTCACGCGTTTATGTACCCGATGTTGAACACGAGTATATAACACAACAGTATCACCATGAACCGTTTCTGCTAATGGACACAAGCTAGTTTACGGATCGTCTAGTTCGCCAATAAAATAAAATGAAAATAAATTGGCGTCTGACCAAACACTTTTTATTGAATTAAATTTTATAATCGGTCTCGGATTAAGAGTGTGAATGCTGCTGTTACTGTGTGGGTATCAACAACTATACAGGGTGTCCACAAAGTCTGGGTACATGGGGATTAACATACTTAAAAAAAAAACGATTTTATTTAATTATAATGTTAATAAATAATATTTTCAATATGATTTCCATCATTTTCAATGCATAATTTGATGCGCCTTGCAAAAGTCTTTGGTTTCCCGGAACGGGGTTTATCCAAGACACTGTCTGTTTCTTTAAACTTCTTGATCAATTTCTCGACAGCATTAAAATAAATAGTATTATCTGCGTTATTCGGACTATTGTCCTCATCTTCATTGTTATTTGTACAACGTTTCGGTCGATATGCCCTCCAGCCTTCTTCAGGTATTTCTTGTCGGACTCGGGAACCTTCTCGGACTCGGGAACCTTCTTTTCGAACTCGGGAACTTTCTTGTCGTATTCGGGAGCCATCACGGAACTTTGAACCTAACTCTTTATTTATTCCAC
Organism: Doryteuthis pealeii; assembly: GCA_023376005.1. Lineage (NCBI taxonomy): Eukaryota > Metazoa > Mollusca > Cephalopoda > Myopsida > Loliginidae > Doryteuthis > Doryteuthis pealeii. Next base: position 58,592,471 of record CM042164.1, read on the forward strand.
GGGGGTATCCTGTTCTCATTCCGCTAACCATATCTAGGGTAGGAGTTGTGTTAATTAATTATTTTTCTAACTGCTAGAGATAACTGTCACTTAGAACAGTCTTAACCTAACTGCCTTATCCACTCGGCCATGTGTCCAATTGGACAATTGTGTGTGAATTTTGGGAACTTATAAACCTAATGTCTTGATTTGGCTAGAATATCTACCTATTTTACTTATGTATGATTTTTTTACCTAGACTCATATTGTTTTTTTTTTCAATATTGTATACATTTCTATGCTAGGTCTACTTAACAGCCCAGTACAGCCGAAATGTTGTACAAATAACAATGAAGATGGGGACAATAGTCCGAATAACGCAGATAATACCTCAAGCCTCATCTCAAACATTCAGAGAAATAGTAAAATAAATAGGTTGCTTATAAGGGTGTCGAAGGTTAAATTCTTCGGCAATTTTGTGATAAGACCATCCCTCTCGTCCACTTAAGAGTACTAACTCGATTCTTTCTTCTTTAGACAGATCCATCATTCGATCTGGGTAGAAAAAATAACATAAATAAATTTAGGAAAGTAAAGTATTTTTTATCTAATTTAAACAAAAGTGAAAATAGAAAATTATTATTTCTTATATTTAATTGTTTATGTTATGATTTTATTTACTGCTAAATTACCATATCTGCCTTCTCGGAAAAATAACATAAATAAATAAAATAGTGAAATCTCAATGTACCCAGACTTTGTGGACACCCTGTATAAGAAGCCGATATATGTTGGGCTAATAAAAAACAAAATCTAGAATAAACAATACCTTATCTAGAGGTTAGCTCAACCGAAAATCAAGTCAGATTGTTTTGGAACGACGCTCACACTTCCCAGCATTCCCTTTCACTCATTAGCGCTTCCGTTTTTTTTTCGTAGCCTCTGAGTCACGAGATGCTCAACTGCGGTTCGTTGCCAAGGGAAACCGACAATGTAATTGACTTTGAGTACCAATTCTGATTTAATAGTCTCAGACTTAGGCCATTATTTAGATAGGTAGGGTCCATTGATATATTGAATAAACTAGCAAATATATGCACCCTCAGGGTGCAAATATTTAAGTTTTAATGTAATAAAATATTGTATTAAATTAGAAAGGTTAATGAAACTAAATAAGAATACAGAAACGATTTATAACAGAGGGGGGGGGGGTATAATCGAAAAATAGAACAACTGAAACTTACTCTTCCATCACTCTCCTCTTCCATTGTTATTTTTTTCTAATTTAAGTATTTAGTTGAAAGAGGAAGTAAAGAATAAAATAACAGTTATTTTTTCTTGCTAATGGATTTCATTTAAGATTTATTGAAGAGATTTTTGCTTATATTCATTAAAATAAAACCAAACAGTTAGAAATCAATAATACTAAGCACATATTTATTAAAATCACATTTCTAATATCAATATGCAAATTAGCCTTCCTGTTCACACTGTAAACCGCTATTTTGTTGTATATATAAATATAATTGCATGTTGTTAGTATGTAGATATGGTTAACAGTATTAATAATGTAAAACAATTTTATTAATAATTGAGGTTAAAATAAAAATGCAATCATGGAGAATGTGACGTAAATAACTAAGGGAATTGTGACTTGAGTAGTAATATAGTTTCGGTTACAGACAGAAAAACACACAATCTCCATTATAATAAGATAAGCAGACAAAACAATATTTACGAATATTTTACGGAGTATGTATTTACCTAACCCCTCCGCAGGAGCAGGATGAGACACAAGGTCAATTTTTAAGCGGGATATGAACAGATTTGAATTCAGAGTTTTCCTTCTCCTAAACTGATTGCCACACCAAGGTTAAAGAGCCCAGTCTTCCCTACTATTTGCACATAGCTGGAGGGAGAATAGTTGGATGCATACCTTTCGTAAGTGTATTAGCGCTATGTGAAATGCAACTAGCCTCATCCAGTATTTGAACTCGCGTACGACGATAACAATAATATACAACGGGCGTAGTATATATCTAGTTCCAATTCTGGAACTCTGGGGAATTTGGAGTACCTCTTCATCACTATTACTCCCAGGTCCACTCCGACTCAGAATGATACTACCTGTTAGGGTCCCATCTATGGGTTAAATAGATAAACAATGAGTTTTTAAAAATGTGTTTAAGAAAAAAAAATTAGTTTGAAAAAAATTGAATACCCAACAAGAATAAATAAAACAAAACGTTTTCGGCATAAAATAACCCAAGGGTTGACATGCCGTAAAATCCTACTAACCAACCAAACGATAGGTAGATAGTGGTCGTGGGGAGTGTGATTTCAGTGTCTGTTCTCGTGTTGATTTATCTAATGCTTTTTCGCCTTCCCTAAGTCACTGGGCCTCCTGTTGACAATGGGTGGTAACCCGTGATGCTTTAGGATGGAATCCTGGTGGCTGAGCAGTCCGTGACATACAACACTCCATCTTGGCCCTTATTTAGGCTAGACGGTCGGTCGAAGAGCCCTCCCCTCGATCAATCGGCTAGTCACGTCAAGGGCAAAAAAATAAAAATTGAATACCCAACAAGAACAAAGGGTCTTACTGTGATATTCCAATTAAGAGCTTTTGTAAGTGTGGAGTACTGTTGCATACCCTCTTCATTACTTCTTTACTTACTTCTTTCTTACTCTACTCTTCTGGCCGTCTTTGGAATCTTATAACATCTTGTCTTGACTTGGTCTGGCATCTTCTAAGATCTTGCGTCTGGAGTTGACTTGGGGACTTCGGTCTGGCTTTCTGTTAAGGATTTCTCTCAATCAGAAGCCCTGTGTCATTGTTAGTTTTTAGATAATAAACACAAGACTTCGATTTATTTTGATGTTACTTTATTTTCAATCCCAACCCAGACACCCAGACATCTGCTAACTAACATAGCGCGCGTGAGTTCCAGTTTAGACAGAGCATGAAATGGCCGACGTCTAACTGAAAACTGGGGACTCAAAAAGGTCCCACGTGACTTCACATATTTGGCGGGCTTCTGTAATTTTCCATGGAAGGACCCGGCCATGATATGAAAAGCGTCATCCCCTCAGAATTACAGGGGATTGACAATAATCTTATGCAACCGCATAGATTATGTAACAGTACCCCTTCATTGCCATTGCTCCAAGGTCGACCCTGAGACGGAGGGATAGTACTTGTTAAGATATCATCTATGGGTTAAATAGAGAAAAAAGTTGGTTTTAAAAATGTGTTTAAGAAAAAAAATTAAGTTTGAAAAAAATTGAATTACCAACAAGGATGAATAAACACAAAGCGTCTTCGGCATAAGATAACCCAATAAGGGTTGGCATGCCGTAAAATCCATCCAACTAGGGTTCTCTCTGAAGGTGGTGTCTGAGAGCCTTAGTGTACTAGGTATGGCATTAAACTGCATCTAGCGGCGAAGTTCCAATTCTAGAGCACTTGGGAATGTGGAGTACCCCTTCATCGCTATTACTCCCTGATCCATCCTGCCCTGGAGTGGTAGTATCTGTTAGGATATAATCTATGGGTTAAATAGATTAAAAAATTACTTTTAAAAATGTGTTTAGGAAAAAAAAAGAAGAGTTTTTAAGAAATTGAATACCCAACAAGAATGAATAAACCTAAAGTGTCTTCGGCATAAAATAACCCAATAAGGGTTGACATGCCGTAAAACCCAGCCAACCAGGGCACTGTCAGGGAGCGTAGGTGTATAATGGGTGAGACGTCGCCGTTTGACTATTGCCGTCTATGTAGCTGTTGATTAAAAAAGAATTGCTGGCAAAAGACCAAAGTGAAAGGTACGACTGGTAAATCTGCCAGAGCGGCGCTAGCATTGATCAATATGAGATATTGATCAGTTGAAAGACACACACGTGTGTCTGCTGACTTTCGTTAACCAGCATCGAGATAGTGTGGCGAATCAACAGAGACCTGAGAGACGACGAGAGAGAGAGAGAGAGAGAGAGAGAGAGAGAGAGAGAGAGAGAGAGAGACAATTACACGGGAAAGGTAAAGTTGTCTGAGGCAGACACAACAAAACAGAAATTAATCGGTCCAATCTTTTGAGCAACTTAATATTAAATAGGGTTAATTGGTGATAACGTTTTATTACATTCATTACGCCTTTCTTTCTTTCTTTCTTTCTTTCTTTCTTTCTATCTATCTATCTATCCCCCTTTCTCATTTGGTCTGTTCATTTTCTTTCTTTCTTTCTTTCTTTCTTTCTTTCTTTCTTTCTTTCGTAGTATATAATATATCTTTCTTTTGTTTTTTCATTCTCTCATTCTACCAATTAATCTTAGTCTGTCTATTCATATCTCTTCCCTTTCTCGGTCTGTTCAATTCTTTCTTTCTTTCTTTCTTTCTTTCTTTCTTTCTTTCTTTCTTTCTTATAATGTAATATATCCTTCTTTTTTATTCTTTCATTCTATTAATTAATCTCAGTCTGCCTGTTCATATCTCGTCTCGTCTCTCTCTCTCTCTCTCTCTATAAATGAACACCGAGAGAGAAAGGGGTTCTCTCTCGGTGTTCATTTCTTTCTTTCTTTCTTTCTTTCTTTCTTTTTTCTTTCTATCCCCCCTTTCTCATTTGGTCTGTTCATTCTTTCTTTCTTTCTTTCTTTCTTTCTTTCTTTCTTTCTTTCATATCTCCTCTCTCTATCCCCTTTCTCTCTCGGTCTGTTAATTTCTTTCTTTCTTTCTTTCTCGTTTAGTCTGTTCATTTCTTTCTTTCTTTCTTTCTTTCTTTCTTTCTTTTCTTTCATATCTCCTCTCTCTACCCCCTTTCTTTCTCGGTCTTGTAATTCTTTCTTTCTTCTTTCTTTCTTTCTTTCTTTCTTTCTCATTTGGTCTGTTAATTTCTTTCTTTTCTTTCTTTCTTTCTTTCTTTCTTTCTTTCTTCAAATATCTTCTCTCTATCCCTTTCTCTCTCGGTCTTAATTCTTTCTTTCTTCTCTTTCTTTTTTCTTTCTTTCTTTCTTCTCATTTGGTCTGTTCATTTCTTCTTTCTTTCTTCTTCTTTCTTTATTATTTCTTTCTTTCGTAGTATATAAATATATATTTTCATTGTCTCATTCTATTAATTAATTTCTGTCTGTTAATATATTCTCTCTCTATATATATATAACCCTTTCTCTCTCGGTGTTCATTTCTTTCTTTCTTCTTTTTCTTTCTTTCTTTCTTTTCTCCTCTCTATCTACCCCCCTCCTCATTCGTTCTGTTCTTTTCTTTCTTTCGTTGTATATAATATATCTTTCTTTTTTTAAAATTCTTTCATATCAATTAATCTCAGTCAGTCTGTTCATATTTCCCCCTCTTTTTCCCTCCCCACTCCCTCTGTTTCTCTCAGTCTCTTTCTCTCTTTTTCTCTCTCTGTCTTGCAGTCTGCTCATACCTTTCTCTTTCTCAGCTTATTAATATCTATCTATCTATCTATCTATCTATCTATCTATCTATCTCAGCCTATAATTATATCTATCTATCTCAGCCTAGTATTATTTATCAATCTCATTCTGTTTCTATCTATCTATCTATCTATCTATCTATCTATCTATCTATCTAAATCGCTTCATATCTCTATAGTTAGCTGGGTCGAGTGAGTATGGAGGTTGTCGCACGTTTACAATCACGTGTTTGCTAAATAACTGCTGTTAGAAATGTATGCTGTCTGACTTGAAGACATTTACACATTATCATATCATTATAAAAGTTGATTCGATGTTCACACGATTTTAGTAGAATCTTAAATTATTAGCTATTCAAAAATATCAAAGCTTCTGTTTCAATACTTAAAAAAATCACATCTCCCCCCCATATATATATATATATATATATATATATATATATATATATATATATATATATTATATATGAGAAGTAAACAAACAAACAATGTGTTTTGATATGGCTTTTTTAGCCGACAATTTTTTGGAGAATATGTGCTTAATTGAAGTCGTACCTAATTTTGAAAATTAATTAATAATTAATGAATTAGGTGGGCATACATATTCAAATGTAAGGCTAAACAAATCGCGTACATACAGAGATTGATTTTTCTCGATTTGTTTAGCCTTTTATTTGAATAGGTATGCCCGCCTAATTCATTAATTATTAATTAATTAATTTTCAAAATTAGGTACGACTTCAATTAAGCACATATTCTCCCATATATATATATATATATATATATATATATATATATATATATATATATATATATATGCGTATATAGAATATGGGAATAAATCCGACGGTGTGTAGGAATAATAAACAAAGTATTCTTGAAGATAAATTTATTTTTAGATGGTAAAGTCGACGTTAAAACGTTTCAGTTTTTTATCAGACCTTCATCAGGACATTAGGTTGAATAATGGGTTGTCTAAAGAATTCCAACACTGTTTAGGCTACATATTATTCATCCTAGTGTCCTGATGAAGGTTTTATAAAAAACATTTAAAAATAAATTAATCTTTTGGAATACTTTTTTTCTTGGTAGCAAAAACATGAAAAAGTCAACGAGGCTTGGTAACAGTCAGTTTCTCGCCTATGCGATTTTCAAACTAATCTCTTTGAATATCGCATAGGCTAAAAACTGACAGTTGCCAAGCTCCATTGACTATGTCTTCGCTAACCTTAGATATATATGCTCTATCTCTGATATTAGGCACTCTTTATTTAGAAATATTGCAAACTCTCTCTCCTTTCTCTCTCTCTCTCTCTCTCTCTCTCTCTATATATATATATATATATATATATATATATATATATATATTGAAGAAATGGATACAACAGTAACTTACTCGAGATTTATCGCTAGACTCATCAGGGTTAAATCCACTGAATTAATCGAGTTACTGATTAATTGCAGCTGATCACACGTATGTTCATTGTGATCAGCTGCAACTAATCGGTAACTCGATTAATTCAGTGGATTTAACCCTGATGATTCTAGCGATGAAACTCGAGTAGGTTTCTGTTGTATCCATTTCTTCAATAAATTTGCTCTACTTTGTATTGAGCACTTTGTATTTGTTTTATCACGTACTTAACCCCTGGATCCTGTGCACCTCCAACGATCGTGCCCATATTCACCGGTAAACCACCCTTTATATATAAACACACACACACACACACACACACACATATATATATATATATATATATATATATATGGTAAAGATTAGAGGGAAAATGTGGACAAAAGACAACTCAAACAAGTAGATTTAGGAGATATATTTCGTCTTCCTTTGAGCAGGACTTCATCAGTCTTTTTCAAAAAAAATAATATTTAGGTTGATATCGAAGCATGAAAGAGATGAGTAAAATAAATGGAAAACTGATTTGGATATTGTGTACTAAGTTCCATTTATTTTCCTGATATTTCGAAAGTTTCTATCTTTCTTTTACAAAGGTTTATATACTGTTAATCTTCTTGGCGTAACTTTCGATTTTAAACAACGTGCCGTGGCAAACCTTAGAGAAAACCAAATAATTAGCCGATGTACAATTAACATCAAATCGGATCATCCACCCAGCATCGTTAAACATATTTACTAATCAATAGGACATTGGCCAGTTAAAAATTCTAGCAATGTCGATATTTTCAACAATTCTAGAACGGTATATGAAACTGTTATAAAATAGCAGTGTACATCATCATCATCATCATCATCATCTATATATCTATCTAACTATATATATATATATATATATATATATATATATATATATCCCTCTCTATATATGCCACACACACACAAACAAAATATATATATATATTATATATATATATATATATATATATATATATATATATATATATATATATATAATATATATATATATATTATATATAATCATGTGTTATGTTTCTTGTGAACGTTGTTGTTTTAAAGCATTGGAAATAAGAACAAAAAAAAGGAAAAAACAGAACAAAAATCAGAATTTCATATATTCAACCGTTGCTCTGCTTCTGGTTTAATCATTCCAATATTTCGGGTGAACCTTCACCCTTTCTCAAGGTAATAACAAGACGGTCTGGAGAGAAAAAAAAATACAATGTTGTATATGAGGGCAAAAAAATAGTTAAATGAAGTGAACAGATTTGGCGTTTTTTTAGCCGTTAATTTTCTTCCGAAAATGTGTGACGTAACTCATCCGAAATACACACACACACACACACACACACACACACACACACACACACACACACACACACATATATATATATATATATATATATATATAGTTAAGAATTAATGAAAAATGAATGAATGAATGAAATAAAAATGAATGAGATGAGTGGAATAAATGAAAAAATCCTTTCCACGGAACTCTGACAAAAGTAAAAAAATAAAGAAAACAAAAAATAAAAATAAAGGATAAAATATATATATATATATATATATATATATATATATATATATATAGAGAGAGAGAGAGAGAGAGAGAAACAAAGATAGATAGATAGATAGATAGAGAGAGAGAGAGAGAGAGAGAGAGAGAGAGAGAGAAAGAGAGAGGGATGGAGAAATAGATAGATAGAGAGATTGGTTGGTTGTTTGGTTTTTACGGCGTATCAACCCTTTTCGTGTCATTTAATGTCGAATCAAGTCATTTTGATAAATAAAAGATTTGGGTTGCTTACAGTATCAGCTGTTGCTTAAGTGGTCACCAAATTAAGTATTGAACAGGCTCATCGCAGCTTAACTTCGATGAGCTAGCGGAAGCCGATGTTTTCAGCGTGACTTGACCGTGAGATACTACTACTACTACTACTACTACTACTACTACTACTACTACTACTACTACTACTAATAATAATAATAATAATAATAATAATATTTCTTTTCGTTATAATAAAAACAGGATGTTCCATTATTCAACTGAGGTAACGACACTCATGAGAAATAAGAATTCAGTGATTAAGCGACAATAGATAATCAGGATTTATATTTTTGCATCTCATCCTGGACGGTTTCATTTTTAGCTAGAGAGTGTTGCAAGATGATAACGGTCGTACAATTAAGGAAGACGAGTATTAATAGATAGAAAATGAGTAGCCTCACTCGATAAGTCCAATTGCTGTCTCTGGACCGGTAAATATACAATAAATCGTGTGGTCCCAGAGGGAGAGGCGTCCTCCCAGGTACCCCGCGGGTTTATTGCCCGATGCCTGAGGCATCCCAAAAGGAGAATGCTAATGGAAACCATGCATTTTGCACTAACCATCATATGAGCTTTGGTTAGTGTGTGGTTCACCACATTAACTCTTTGTCTACTTTAAACCGCTCACAACTGCTTTCTGTTTCTACGCCCACCATACCCAAGCAAAGTACAAAAAAAAAAAAAAACTGGTGGAAGGTCAGGAAAATACTTTTATTTTTTTTATAACCCACAGATGGAACCCTAACAGGGTCATTGGTGAAATTTGAAAGATAAAAATGACCAGTTCGCATACCTAGGTAGCAATATCTCATCTACAGAAAGTGATGTCACAGTACGGATTATTACTGATCATATGGAAAGCTGATCTCACTGATGGGATAATTCGAGACTAGTTCGAAACCGTAGTCATATAAGTGCTACTGTACGGCTGCACCACCATTTTATCTAACTTCATTTTTTATTGATTTAATTTTAATTATTTTCAAATTAATTAATAATGAATTGGAATTATAATAATTTTGATTATTAATATCATTCATTAATAATTAATTTCGAATTATAAAAAAAACTTAATAAATTCTATAAAAGCAGATCTGCATCATGAACAAAAAAAAAACGAAAAAAAAAAGAAAAAAGAAAAGAAAAAGAAAAAAGAAAGAAAATGACATAATCAGCATCCGGTGGGTCTGGTTTGGGATGAATATCCCAGCAAGAATCACTTGCAACTGACATTTGCCCGTGGGTCACGTGGGACAGACACTTTATTTTATTTAAAAAAAACAAAAACCTTTTCATTTATCTATACTTTTTGGTGTGAAATTTGATTTGCCCTTAATTCTTTATTTCATGCAGGAAATGTAGATCCTCTGACATCGGTCTGTCAGTCTATGCATAATTATCCAATCTATGCTCTCTCTCTCTCTCTCTTTCTCCCCTCTCTCTTTCTTTCTCTCTCTCTCTTTCTCCCTCTCTTTCTCCCTCACTTTCTCTCCTCTCTCTTTCCTTTTCTCTCTCTCTCTTTCTCTCTCTCCCTCTTTCCTCTTCTCTTTCTCTCTCTTTCTCCCTCTTTCTCTCTGTTTATGTATTCGATTCCCCCCTCTCTCTCTTTCTTTTTTTGTTTAAAGTTTTGTTTTTGTTTCTTCCCATATTCTATATCTCTCTCTTCTCTCTCTCCTCTCTCTCTCTCTTTCTCTCTCTCTCTCTTTCTCTCAGTTCATGTATTCGATTCCCTCTCTCTCTTTCTTTTTTTTTGTTTAAAGTTTTGTTTTGTTTCTTCCCATATTTCTATATCTCTCTCTTTCTTCGCTCTCTCTCTCTCTCTCTCTTTCTCTCTTTCTCTCTTTCTCTCTGTTATGTATTCGATTCCCCCCCTCTCTCTCTTTCTCTTTCTTTCTTTGTTCAAAGTTTTTTTTTTCTTCCCATATTTCTATATCTCTCTCTTTCTTCGCTCTCTCTCTCTCTCTCTCTCTCTCTCTTTCTCTCTTTCTCTCTGTTTATGTTATTCGATTCCCCCTCTCTCTCTTTCTCTTTTCTTTCTTTGTTCAAAGTTTTTTTTTTTTTCTTCCCATATTTCTATATCTCTCTCTTTTTTTCGCTCTCTCGCTCTGTTTATGTATTTGTTTTTCTTCTTTCTTCTTTTCTTTCTTTTCTTTAAAACTTTGTTTTTCTTTCTCCTGTCTTTCTCTCTCGCTTGCGCGCGCCCCCTCTCTCTTGTTTATATTTTCTGGGCTGATTTCTTCTCTGGGCTGGGTGTCTGCTCATCTCATGTCTATAATAAACAAGGAAAACTTTTGTTTTCTAATTTTTAATTTATTAAGAACCCACAACCCAAAAGGGTTTCTAACCGCGCGATGAGAAGTCGGCATCTTAGATGCGAAGACCTTAACGTCTGCTCCTCCTGACTAACTGCCGAGATCTGCCTAACTAACTTAATTTATTTTCACACGCCTTTCCTTGTAAACTATAACGGCTAACGGTAACTTTCCCTTAAAATCCCCTCCGATTTTGAATCTTCAACGAACTTCAATATAAAAAAATCTAGCTACACGTACATACATAATTCATAGGCAATATAATCCTTGGCAGAAAAACAGACAGCTTGGCACAGTGGGTGGGTAGGTGAAGTTTTGAAAAATCTGAATCAATATTTATTAGTCACTGGAGGGGGCACCAGACCGAGATCTTTCCCTGGATCACTGACTGGTATATTTGACTTGAATGAAATACGAATATCCACATTATTTTAATTATGAAGACATTTAAATCTAATAGTGACCACCCAATTCCAATGAAAGGAAAGCTAAAATATCAATGCAATATATAAATTTGAAGGCAATTTACAATGCGATGTAATAGGTGTTAAATGATGTTTATTTACCTAAATATTTATTCTTGATTTAACAAAAGATTACGCCGGCGCGGTGCTTAAAAAAACATGGATGCTTCTGCCTCTGATGATGAGTTTTCTTGAAAATATTTAGGTAAATAAACATCATTTAATACCTATTACATCGCATTGTAAATTGCCTTCAAATTTATATTTTACACATACATACAATGCTTCTTAAAAGTCCATAAAAAACAATTAATGCAATACTTAAATGCAGCGACTAATTTTCTGTTTATTATTGCATATTGCATACTGTCGCAATATGCTAAACTGAAGGCCCAATCAAGAGCTCTCTGTAGGTGCTAGCTTAATTACTGCACGATAGGGCGGCTTTTAAGCTAGGTTGCTATACTAGTGAATTAGTCTGTTAGATTAGCTTCCAAAACCATTTGTCCACATCCAAATTCGGAATATATACTCACTTCATTTGTATGTTAAGATTCACATCAGCAGCGAATAGCCCGTTGCTTAATAAAATCACTCATGGCCAGTGTAGTTTTTCTTTCTCCTTGCAGTTTATCTTGTTTACATTTTGTCTTTAATTCCAAATCTAATAAAACCCCAATTTCACAAATTATATAAATTTATTCCTGATTTAACAAATGTCTTAGATGAAGCATGGACTAGTTCATATACATTGGTAGCAATATCTCATCTACTGAAAGTGGTGTCAACATATTCATAGATAAAGCATGAATCATGTAACAATATTTGTAAAAGCCTTGGTCGGCAACCCATCAACTCAAGGAGAAGTCCGACACAAAACCTCTGCTGCCTTTCAAGGAAAGGTTATAGGAGTAAACCCCGAAAATAAATCAGGAACTTGAGTCCCTAAGGTGGTGTAATGCTGAAATCCAGTGCTACCCATTAACTCCGGCGGCACTACCGTTGCCAAACTGCATTGGTCCCTTACCTTTCCTTTGGATCACAGCGGCAGTGTGGAGAGGGGAGATTTGCTGCATGGGCAACAGCTCATCCTCCATCTGAACCCGCACAGGCTATGTAGTTCAAGTAAAAAAAAAAAAAAAAACATGACACTACTAAAAAAAACAAAAACAAAAAAAACAAACCTTGACACTACTCCATCGTCGTTGTTCGTAGATGGAAGGCTGTCAACCAACCATTTGTTTGGTTTGGTTTTTGTTGGTTTGTTTTACAGCATATCAATCTCAGTGGGCCATTTAATGCCGATAAAGTTTTGAAATAAATTCATTCTTAATGCATAATACAATTTTATTTATAATACTCATGTTTTTCAATTCAACCCATAGATAGGACCCTAACAGGTACTACCACTCCGGTTCAGAGTGGATCAGGGAGCAATGGTGATGAAGGGGTGCTCTATATTCCCCAAACCTCCAAAACTGGAACCTCACCATCAGATAGAGTTTAACGTCATTCTCAGGACATATAGACCCTCAGCCACCGCCTTCTAGCACCCCAACCATTTGTAAAAAAAAAAAAAAAATGAAGCCTAAAAGTGAATGAATTAAATTTAGATTATATCACTATAATCACGATATGGCCAGTTGCATCTTCCAGATAAAAATGAAACCCTCCCCAAAAAACAAAAGAACAAAACAAAAAAGAGGATCAATACCAGTACCTTTGATAACTTCATCTTCTACTACTACTACTACTACTACTGCTACTACTACTACTACAACGCCAATTTGTTCAGTGATTTCATATTGTATTCCTGTATTCGCCTTTCGTAAAGAGCGTGTCGCAAGAAAAAAGCAATGAGTAATGTTAACTTTTAGTCTTTGTTAAGTTCTAATGTCTCTGCATCCTGCGGAGACTGTCCCTTACCTACCAGTGAATCTTATTAAATTGCTATAATTTTCTAAAGGGTACGCTCGATATATCCTGACGGTGGGGGTGATAGGCGAAACACACCCTTCTCTCTAGTTGAAATATTTGGTATGATGCAATTAAAGGCAGTCGGATATGTGAGCAGGTCGCATGAATCATTTTATTGGCGGTGACACATTCTGCTGTAAGAGTTGACCCGATGTCTATTCAAATTTAACCAGAAAGACATGCAGAAATTTCGCAGGATATCTTTGCAATTTTGAAATGGGGGCCCTGAAAAATAAATAAAATAAAAAAAACAACAAAAAAACAAAATCAAACCAAAACAAAACAGAGAAAAAAACAATAACTTTAATATCACAGAAATTAATTTGGTTATTTCCTAGTTGAGTAACATGAGTGACCCAGAAAAAACAGAACCCAAATTATTTATTTATTTTTTCATTAAACTAACCGTAACCCCAACCCTAACCGTAACCGTAACCCTAAACCCTAACCCTTGTTGGACTTAAACTTAAACAAAAAATTAAAATTAACAGTTTTATTACAACATTTGTGGGTTCTGTTTTTTCTGGGTCACCCTGTAATATTATGTTACCCAATAAGGGGAGTAGGGTTAGGGTTAGGGTTAGGGTTTAGGGTTAGGGTTAAGATTTAGGGTTAGGGTTAGGGTTTAGGGTTAGTTTAATGGGAAAATAAATAATTTGGGTTCTGTTTTTCCTAGGTCACCCTGTAATATCATGTTACTCAATTAGGAAATAATCATTAATTTTTTCGTAAATTTATTCGTATTCAGTGCTGCTGTACCGCTGCACCACCCAGACCCTAACGAAGTGACAAAAAAAAATAAACTAGATGGGAGCTGCACAAGAACGCTGCGTGTGATACTGAACAAGACGTGGAAACAACACCCCACGAGAAAACAGCTGTACGGCCACCTGCCTCATATCACCCAAACAATCCGAGAAATACGGACAAGACACGCGGGACACTGCTGGAGAAGCAAGGACGAACTCATAAGTGACATCCTCCTGTGGAAGCCAGCACATGGGTACACCAGTGTGGGCCTGCCAGCGAAGACGTACATTGACCAGCTCTGTGCGGATGCAGGATGCTGCGTAGAGGACCTTCCGAGAACGATGAGTGATATGGATGGTTAGAAAGAGATATCCGTGCTAATAGCGCGACCTGATGATGATGATGATGATGATTCTACAGAATCTTAAATGTAAAAAAAATTGTTTTGTGCATATCGTATAAATGCGTCCTACCCTAAAAAGCTCTAAGCGGAGCCTGCTGAAAATCCGACCAGTGCTACTTATGAATAATGTACTGATTGTTTTTATCTTCGAAATTCGGTGTGAGACGACCTGCTCTGCACTCTGCTCATTAGATGTACTTGTCTAGATCCCAACGTTGTGGATTATGTGCCGGCCGAATTTAAGCACGAGTCAGAAACAGGCTCACAAGAATTAAGAACAAAACAACAACAACAACAAGTGTAAACAAGACACATGGAAGAAGGGTGTGTTGATACTCGCTGTCTATCCAACTGGCTACTACTGCTGCTATCCCTACTGGCAAACTTGACACTTCAACGGCGAACTTAACCCTTCGATCCCCGGGTTCTAACTAACTTAGGGCTCGAGTTTAGTTGTATTTATGTCAAATTCCCCTACCCCAAACCATCTTCTCTGGACCACACAAATGGCCAGAACTTAAATAAATCGCAGACTTCGAGTCGCCATTAACCCTTAAAATTAAAGTACTAAAATATTTTTCCAGACAATCCGTCTTCAATATGTTGATCATTAATTTTTTCAAAAGAGAATTTCTCCTAAAAAAATCCTTTTTGCTTTTAATACCTGGGTGCCTAAGATATTATCACCAAGTGGTCCCATTTCATGGTGGCATACAGGTCTCTTTAAACTTTACGACCTAATCTTTGGATTCGTAAAAAGGTCAGCCACCCACCCCTTTTACTTATGCCGGACCTTAACCTACTCTCTTTCTTATTTATTTATTTATTTATTTATTTATTCTGACCATGTTCGTCTTCAACCATAGTATCACATCGGTCCTATTTATTTAAACATTTGTGACAGTTGTTTTGAATTAAAATAAAATGAAAATATCGAAAAGAAAGATATTTTAGAGGGGGGTTTAAAATATTTGCATTTACTTGTCGATGAAAAAAACCTGGGGGTGGCTTACTTTTAAAATTCTGTTGACTGTTCTTTGAGCCACCTCGTCACTGGAATAATTTTTGCCTCTCAAACCTTCTTTCATGGGACCAAATAGAGGTAAACATTATTCTAGTGACGAGGAAGTGAAATCTGTAGTGAAGAAGTGGCTCAAAGAACAGTCAACAGAATTTTACGAGGCAAGGATACATTCGAAGTTGGAACATTGCTATTGAGAGAAACGGGGACTATGTGGAGATGTAGGGATGTGATCCACAGAGGACCAGCTTCATTTTGATGTATGATGCATGTTTCTGTGTTGGTAATTATACCTGTTCTAAACAAAATGGTGTTACTTTTTGACTAACGCATATGGAGAAGTAGGGATGTGATCCACAAAGGACCAGCTTCATTTTGATGTATGATGCATGTTTCTGTGTTGGTAATTATACCTGTCCTAAACAAAATGGTGTTACTTTTTTACTAACGTATGTGGAGAAGTAGGGATGTGATCCACAGAGGACCAGCTTCATTTTGATGTATGATACATGTTCCTGCGTTGGTAATTAAAGCTGTCCAAAACAAAATGGCATTACATTTTGATTCCCCTATGTGGAGAAGTAGGGATGTGATCCACAGAGGACCAGTTTCATTTTGATGTATGATGCATGTTCCTGTGTTGATAATTATACCTGTCCTAAACAAAATGGTGTTACTTTTTTACTCACCCTGGTATATATTTAAAAAATTGATAAATTGAACAAAATTGAAGCTACAACAACCATAACAGCAAAATAAAAAGTGGACTAGTCATAGGTTTTTATCTTAGAGCTCTTAAGACTTGCAACACCATTTTTTGAAATGAAGAATTCGACTACTTAGAAAAATCTTTCACACAACTTCAATATCGTAAACACTTTATACATATATACCTATATACACACACACGCGCAACCACACACACAAAACACCTAAAAATGCACTATGCCTTTTTTCGATACACACACTCACACACTCTCATACTCACATCGTAAAAGAGAATATTTGACGTCATATTTCAAACCGTCCACTTTTTTCAGCGTCCTTTCTTCAGACTTCAAATTTTGAACAGACTGATAAATAAGGACTATCACTTGCTTTTCTCGTTATTCGGTGATAAAATTTTTTTGTCACCTTCCATATACCAACAAATGCCCTGAAGATGATCTAATTAATAGATCGAAACACTGCAGCGTCGGCCAATAAACTTACCACTCAACTTATTTAAACCTGTGTTTTTTTCAATTTTCTTAATATACTACATATCTACATATCTACACATACGAATGAATTCGAGGAATCGAATAATCTATAAATGATAAAAGTGATAAAAGTTTTAAATAAAAGTGTTTAAAGATAAAAGTTGAAAGAAACGAGGATGAAAGGATTTGATAAGATGTTAACATTGGATATGAAGAGGTCAAGGTGATATAAAACGAAAACAATATTGAACAACTGGTTGGTTGGTTGGATTTTACGGCATGCCAGCCCTTGGGTTATTTTATGCCGAACACGTTTTTGTTTTAATCCTTTCTATTGAATATTCAATAAAAAAAATCAATTTTTGATCGATTTAACTCATACATGGGACCCTAACAGGTTCTACCTCTCCGGTTTTCATATATGACGTTAAACTGCATCTAATGGTGAAGTACCTCTTCATCGGCATTACTCCCAGGCCGACTCTGACTCGTAGTTGTATTGCCAGTTAGGGTCCCTACTATGGGTTAAATAAAAAAAATTGAGTTAAAAAAATGATATAAAGTCAGTCAACCTCGGGAACGTACGTTTCTCTGTAAGTACAGTTAGTAGCCGTCTGTCTTGCTACTGAGGCAGGCTACTTTTATAGTCTATCTCATTTGCATATGATACTACACCTCCCTGAACTGAAATGGTTGTGTGCCCTTCGTAGATCTCTGACTTCTGAAAATTCTCGGTGACAGTATCACGACTTCTTATAACAGGGGAAAATGTTTGAAAAAAAATTGAATTTGAAACCCCACCCCAAAAAAACAAGAACATATAAAAAAAAAACAAAAAAAAACGACGTTATTTTTTTTATTCATTCTTGTTGTGTATTCAATTTTTTAAAAACTATTTTTTTTTTATCTATTCAACCCATAGATGAGACCCTAACGAGTACTGTCACTCCGGGTCATAGTGGACCTGGGAGTAATGACAGAGCTCCAGAAGTTGTTTAGTTGGTTGATTGTTTTGATTTACGTGCAGTTCATATTTACATTTTTTGTGGAGTTGATTTTAAAGAATTTTTTCGGTACACACGAATACAAATAATAGATTTGTTTAAACCATAGACCCTAACAAGCACTACCACTCCGAGTCAGAGTGAACCAAGGTGTAATGGGAATGAGGAGGTACTCTACACTCCAGATATCCAGGACTGGAGCCCCGCCAGATACAGTTTATTGTCATACATAGGACATCCCTTTTAGTGGGGGGTATCTCTCTGTAGGGGACACAGTCAGCGAATTCTAAGTCCCGTTGATAGAAGAGAAACTTCAGCACTAGATGCAGCTGAGTGTCATGCCCATAAGAGTAATATGGTCGGGACAATCATATAGGTACTAGGGCTTGACTTGACCAGCCGATTGATCGGACGAGGCCTCTCCGACCACCTGTCTAGCCCAAGTAAGGGCCAAAGTGGAATGTTGCATGTCAAGGACTCTTCAACCACTAGGATTCCGTCCTTAAGCAACACGGGTCGCATCCAACGACTCGTATATGATTGTCCTAAAGCTTGTGGCAGACCCCAACCCTTTTTATCATATATGTGCTAGAAGGCGGTGGTCGAGGGCCTTATGGGCATGGGTATGACGTTAAATTGCATCTAATGGTGAAGTGTCCCTTCATCGCCATTGCTCCTAGGTCTACCCTGACCTACAGTGGTTAGTGTCTGTTAGGGTCCCATCTATGGGTTAAATAGAAAAATTGAGTATTTGAAGTTTTAAAAAAATTGAATATCAGCAAGAACGAATAAAACAAAACCTCTTCGGCATAAAATATCCCAACAAGGTTTGACATGCCGTAAAATCGATCCAACCAACCAACCAACCAACCAACCAACGGTAATTGGATTATTTATTATTTGAGAAAGGAAGATAAATAGATAACAGCTTTTTGGATAGCTCTACCTCAATCAGTAGAGCATCCGTTTAAGAAACACAAGGTTCCGGGTTCGATATCGGTCCTCACCAACTCAGCGCATGAGTAGCACAGCTTGTATCTGTGTGGTAAAGTGGAGAGCTGATGGTAGGTATGGTGCTTCACTGATGTTAAGTGCCATACCTATCATCAGCTCCCAAAACGCAAAATATCTACCATTAGCTCCCAAGACACAAAAACAATCGCTCTGGTTTAACACCAATAAAAAGGGGAAAGACTCCCTCGTTGTCCGGTTGATACCGACAATAGGCCACTCCGCCGACTTTACTGCTATATGGGTGCTAGAAAGCTGTGTCTGAGGGTCTTTATGTCCTGTGAATGATGTTTAAGTAATGGTGAGATTCCAGTTTTGGAAGTTTGGGGAATGTGGAGCACCCCTTCATCACCATTGCTCCCTTGTCCACTCTGACCCGGAGTGGTAGTACCTGTTAGGGTTTCATCTAAGGGTTAAATAGAAATACATGAGTTTATAAACGAAATTGATTATGCATTAAGAATGAATTTATTTGAAAACTGTGTCGGCATTAAATGACTCACCGGGGTTGAAATGCCGTAAAACAAAACAGACCAGACCAAACTTTGCTGCTGTAATCGACATAAGCATTGAAGCAGAATCTTTTTGTAGGCCGCCAATTGGGATTGATATGAAAACTGGCCGACGTGTGGTTGAGTTAATTATTTCGAATACAACGGAAATAAGAAATCAATAACAACACACAAGGAGGGCAACGAACGATAACATAAAAATTACCACGATAAATCCTCTTTGCTCGTCAGGGGTAGGCAGTAGATTTGCGTCTGGCCAGTCAGCTGACCGCATACAAATACCGCCATTATAACAAGTGGCTTCCACGTGATACATTGGGTCACATAAACGATAGCAGGTCGAAAGATGGTACTAGGAAAAGATAAAATATATATATATATATATATATATATATATATATATATATATATATATATATATATATATATAAGGGTGAGATAATATGAAAAAACAACACAGATGTTATTCAAATAAAGTTATTTATTAATGCTGTTATTGCGATATTTCCATATTCTTCAGAGCATATGTCGTGATAAATACGAAGACAGTTTTATTTAACATAACGTATGCTCTGAAGAAGATTTTTTAACAAATCGAAATATTGCAATATCAGCATTAATAAATAACTTTATTTGAACATCATTTGTATGTTTTTCATATTATGTTTCCCTTATATACCGTCGGATTTATTCCCATACTTTAAACTTGTATATATATAAATTCTGCTGATGAGGCCTAATGGGCTGAAATGTACATACAGAGATGACTTTTTCTACTTTCGTAGGAAATTGACTCGTCGACCCGAGTTCAATTACTGGACGAGGCTGTTTGCATTTCCCATTGCACTAATACCCTTGGGAAAGGTATTAATCCAATTCCCCCTCAAGCTATTTAACCATGGCTGGATAACCAGTCTAGGAGAAGGAAAACTCTAAATTCAAACCTGTTAAACTCCGCTTAAGAAATTGACCTTGTGTCACATCCTGTTCGTGCGGAGGGGTTGGTAAATATTTATATATGAATGAGTTGATTGATTGATTTTAACAGCATGCCAACCCTTCTAGGGTTATTTTATGCCCAGAGGTTAGGGAATAGCTTTCATTGTACATTCATATTCGTATTTTTTGGACACAGTCTTATCGAATGCGAATATTTTTTTTAACAGATCTATTTGACCCATAGGGAAATGCCGAAGGGATCACATGTCTTTTTTTTGTGCTAGTCACTGTATAAGCTTCGGTTCGTGCGTGGCTCCCAACGTTAAAAAAGTATTTGTGCCTGGTGGAAGGTCAGGAAAATACTTACCCTAAGGGCCGGGTTAGCTCAGTCGGTAGAGCGTTCGGCTAGAAACCACAAGGTTCCTAGTTCGATACCGGCCCTCGTCAAATCAGCGTATGAGTAGCACCGGGAATCTGAGCGGTAATGTAAGGAGCTGATGGTAGGTGTGGCGCTCCTCCTCAGATGCAAAAACAATCTCCTTGGTCTAGCGCTAGTGAAAAGGGGATAGACTCCCTCACTGATTGGCAGATACTGACTTTAGGCCACCCCAGCGACTTTACTTTTTTTTACTTTTACTATAATGGCCGAAGATATTTTAAATGTGGTATCTAGTGTTTTTTTTTAGGTGTGGCTATACAAATCGAGGTTTAAATGTTGTGTATTTTGGCAGCAAGTTATTTTCTAGGCATGTGCTATTGAACAACACGGAGCACTCTTTCATTCAGATGGATCTGTATTTTTTCCAGTCGTCTGGCAATCTTTCTGGTGTTTGGATCCAATTGATATAGAATATTTCCCAAACTGTTATCCCGAGCGCTTTCGACTGTTTCGCCAGTCGTCATCATGGAGTATATAGTTATTTACTAAGCTTAGCTTAGATGTGGCACAAGGCCAGAAGTGTGGGGCGCCCAGTGAGAATCGAACTCACTACTAATGGTCTGCTAATCTAGCTCGCTAACTATTATTCCACGTGAGGTGCCCTTCATCATGGAGTATATAAGTTGGCTTTAGTTCATTTTTTTTTTTTTTAGTTCTTTTATCTATGTTTTTATTAAATTTGGAGAGTCTATTATTTTTTTTAAGAAGGGGGTGTAGGTTAAGTGTGTTAGTTATTAAATATATTTAATATGTTGTATCCGACTTTAAATGCTATTTTGTTAATGTTAGTTTTTTTAAATTTTTTATGCATATGGCTTCTAGGATCTGTAGGCGTTTCTTATTATTTTTGTAGATAATTTTAGTATTTTCGGTTAGAACTTTCCTAATATCAGGGGAGGTGGATTTTTCTGGGTGTTTTTTTTTAATTAAGTGTTGTTTTCTGGCGCTAGTGTCGGAGAGATGGTATGTGAGCCGGCGGGTTTCTATGTTTGTGCAGTGTAAATTAGACTTACCAGGATTTCATGTTCGTTGGGGAACAATGCTTTTTTTTTTTTTTAAATAACTTTTTATCTTCCCGAATTTCTCTCAGCTTATGAACCCACACATGTGACATTTAGATGCCCTTGTAACAAAATGCCACCAACCGAGATTTTGTCGATTTTCAAGAGTCGACATTACATGGTAAATCAGCAAAATTGGTGATCTCTTGGATCGTAAGTATTCATTTCAAACCTTTTCTTTTTATCAACTCAATTACACGATTTTCATTTATGACATGTGCATGACTCTATAATTCATATTATTGTCTCAATTTTATAAATGTATTTACCAACCCCTCCGCACGAGTAGGATGCGACACAAGGTCAGTTTTTATTTTATTCCCTAATCCCTGGGCATAAAATAACCCTAGACAGGTTGGCATGCTGTTAAAATCAGCCAATCCATTCATATATATATATATATACCAACCCCTCCGCACAAGCAGGATGCGACACAAGGTCAATTTTGATTTTATTACCCAATCCCTAGGCATAGAATAACCCTAGTCGGGTTGGCATTCTGTTAAAATCAATCGATCAATCAATCCATTCATATATATATATATATATATATATATATATATATATATTTACCAACCCCTCCGCACGAGCAGGATGTGATACAAGGTGAGTTTTTATTTTATTCCCTAATCTCTGGGCATAAAATAACCCCAGTCGGGTTGGCATGCTGTTAAAATCAATCAATCCACTCATATATATATATATATATATATATACCAACCCCTCCGCACCAGCAAGATGCGACACAAGGTCAATTTCTTAAGCGGAATTTAACAGGTTTGAATTCAGAGTTTTCCTTCTCCTAGACAGGTTACCTAGCCATGGTTAAAGAGCCCAGTCTGCTCTGTTATTTACCCATAGCTTGATGGAGAATTGAATTCATACCTTTGCTAAAGGTATTAGCGCCATGTAAAATTCAAACAGCTTCGTCCAGGAATTGAACTCGGATCGACGAGTCCATTTTCTAAAACTCTAACCATTACACAACGCGCCTCCACTGTTATATAAACATCCAAGAATGTGACATGTATTGAGCGTCTGTGAAATCGCGGGTCAGTTTAGATTTTCGCTACTTTTCATTTTATCATTCACGGGATATATATACTATATATATATATATATATATATATTTGACGGCATATAAGACGCACGGGCATATAAGACGCACCCCCATTTCAGCAGGTCAGATTCAGGAAAAAATGTTTTTAGTGTATTTAAGCATATCTTCGCCACCATACACTCCTGTTAACTTTGATTATAACAATACCAGCAATAAAATAAGGATGCATGGAGTTTAGGGCAAATAGAAGTACTGAGCGTAAGGCTGGGTTAGTGAGCATCATAGAGAAGATTAGCCTAGGCCTACGGAAGGTCTCAAACTTCACCTACGATGTATAAGACGCAGGAAGATTTTTTGAGCCAAAATTTTGGGGAAAAAAAGTGCGTCCTATATTCCGTCAAATACGGTACCTTACGAAGACTGTAAACCCGATCGGCTGAAATGTGACATTAACATCTTCAAGAAAACGATATTCTGAATCAGGGGTTTACAAATTTTATTTTGCCATACCCCATCTAAAAACCTGTAAACCTCATGTGGTAATATACAAGGTGTGTCATAAAAGTATCGAGATTGAACCTGTATTTATCAAGATAGAAATGAACAATGAATGGAACGTTAATTTTTCTCAGAATACAAGGTGTGTCATAAAAGTGCCGAGTTTTGAAGCTGTATTTACCAAGATAGAAATGAACAATGAATGGAACCTTAATTTTTTTCAGAATACAAGGTGTGTCAAAAAGTACAAAAATCTAGATACTTTTTTTGACACACCTTGTATAATTCTCATAATTTAAAAAGTAAACCCTGTTTGAACTGAAGAAGCTTAAAACGCCAATACCTTGGTTTAAGCAGACTTCAAAAGAACAAGTCATTTATGAAAAGTAAAAATAAAAATAAACATAAGACTGAAAATGATTAAAAAAAATGCGAAAATTTGGATCAAGACCTCGTTCGTCTAAATTTCCCCCTCTCTAAAAATCAAATCAAGGGAGTCATACGCTCCACGTTGGGAACCACTGGTCTGAACAATATCTGGCATTTTAATAACTTTTAAAGAAACAAATGAAATAACATCATAATGAATATCCTAAAGAGGTATAATTTAAAAAAAAATTTATGAAAAGATTTTTTTGGAGGTCAATATAGATAGATAGAGAATGACTGAGGAAAAGATATAGATAGGTAGACAGTAAGTGAGAAAGATAGGTAGATAGATAGATAGCGATATAGATAGACAGGGAGTGTGCCAGTGATATATATATAATATATATATATATTATATATAATATATATCACTAGC
The DNA here is from genome assembly GCA_023376005.1 of Doryteuthis pealeii. NCBI lineage: Eukaryota > Metazoa > Mollusca > Cephalopoda > Myopsida > Loliginidae > Doryteuthis > Doryteuthis pealeii. The sequence continues at coordinate 58,616,600 of CM042164.1, forward strand.
ACACTCCCTCTCTATCTATGTCGTTATCTATCAATCTACCTATCTATAGAGAGTGAGTGTACCAGTAAAATATATATATATATATATATATATATATATATATATATATATATATATAATATATATATATAATCACTGGCACACCCACTATCTATCTGTCTATATATATATATAATATATATATATATATATATATATATATATATATATATATAGATAGATAGTAAATAGATAGAGTTAGTGAAATATATAGATAGATGGAGAGTAGTGAGTGAAAGATAAGAGAGAGAGAGAGAGAGAGAGGGAGAAAATGAGAAAGAGAGAGAAAGAGAGGGGGGTTGTTATTGACATATTCTCACGAATCCCGAGCGGGCCAACCGTATCACTAACCACAAATACCTTGATTTGTCTATGTGGACAATTTTCATTTGCTCGGTTTCAATAAAGTCGGCCATATTGGCTGACAGCCACAGTATTTCCGCCTGAAAAAAAAAAAAAAAAAAAAGACGAAAATTAAATATATAAAAAAAAGGAATAAATAATCATGTTGCGGTTTATACCGCAATGATGCCCTCTAAAACAAGTCAGTCAGTGTCATCGACCAACAGTGAAAATAAATTGAGTTGAAAGGAAATATTAACCCCACGGAAAGAAAGAAAGAAAGAAAGAAATCATACAAGTGTTATTCAAAATGAACTAACTTCAGAATTTCCATTTAACACTCGTGGCAGGGGAGGAGTCAAAGTTTTGGCAACTGGACATGTATACAAAAAAAAAAAAAAAAAGAAAAAAAGGGGGGGACCCTTTAAAAAATTGTGATATTATAAAAAGTATCTGGTACCTCTAAAGCAGTGGTTTCCAACCGTTATCTATTCCCGCACCCCTTAAAAGAGTTTTGCTCTGACCTCACACCCCTACAATTTATACTTTTGTTAAAAAATATAGAATGTGAATCCATACTACAGTTTATCTAATTATAACATGTAAACAAAAATCAGACATTAATATCTGAATTACTTGCTAAATGATGGATTTCTTAATTCACCCTCTATTTGGTGGCCAGGGTATGAGGAGACAAGTGAATCTTTCAAAGATACAGGAAAAGACAGTTCCTTCTAGAACAGTGGTTTCCAACTTTTTTCTATTCCCACACCCTTAAAAGAGTTTTGCTCCGACTTCGCACCCCTACAATTTAAACTTTTGCTCAAAAATATAGAATGTGAATCTATACTACAGTTTTATCAAAAGATCACATATATTTCACTCTGAAAATCTAATCTAATATGTAATATGTTCTTTGACATGATGAAGGATAATGATAATAATCTGAAATAAAGAAATGAAAATACAAATAATATTAATTACAAAAGAAATAAATGAATCTAAATTCAAACGGCCGCTTCTTACACTCCCTTGAATGATACTTGCACCCCCAGGGTGTATGAGCACCCCTGGTCGGGAGCCCCTGCTCTATAGGATGAAATGAGGTAACCAAGCGAGTACATGGTACTATTAGCATTTTTGTAATTTAACCATTGTTGTTCTTTCTGACAATAATAAAATCAATTAAATTATTTTAATCTACAGGTATCACCAATTTTCCCCACCCCTATATTTAACACAATGAAGCTTGCAGGATAATATTATCTTGAAAATTCTTTGTCCATTCGAAAGAAATATCATTAAAAAAACTCCTGATGATTTAAAAAAAAATGTTTAGCTTACGGAAATAATGAAAATTATAAACGAAAAACAATGTTTTCATTTTTGCACCGTTAAATCAATTGAAATTTAACGTAGCCAAACAAGTTATGACTAGAGGCTTTATAAAAAAAATTCTATGAAAAATCAATTAATGGTCCGATTTTCACAAGAATTTCCATAATTATTTATCTTTCGATGAAAATATGTCTGAAATAGTTTTTTGCTAAATATATTAGGGGAAATATTTTTACGAGGTCTACCTCCCCCCCCCTATTTTATTTTATGAAATATGAAAAAATGCACCGATAAAAAACGATTTTTACCTTAGTTTCAATGTCAGAGCTTTTTAGTAAAAGAACCATGAATACAGAATTCTGCAAAAAATATCAATAAAGGTACTGACCGTGTCGTAAAAAACGGACTGTTTTACTTATTTTTCAAGATGACGGTGAATAATTTTTCGCCACTCGGATAATTTGATCTTTGAATTAACTGTTTTTTTTGTAACAACTCTTTATGTTCGTTATTTCTTTTTTGCGAGATTTAAAAAAAAAGTTAAAAAATATTTACGTTTCTTCCTTCAATATGACCTAAACTGATCACGTGACCTATTTTGGTGGTATCTACTAATCAATTATTATTCTGATAAATCCATTACAACCTATTAGATTTCCATATGCCATAATTGAATGAGCTGTATATATTTCTTAAATTATAAAATAACTTGATTAGTTAAGTTTGTCATGCAGTTTGATGTGATATCCCGGACACTAAGACCCTCAGTCACCGCCTTCTAGCACATATATGAAAAAAGGGTTGTGCTCTGACCTCGCACCCCTCAAAAGAGTTTTGCTCTGATCTCGCACCCCTACAATTTATACTTTTGTCCAAAAATATAGAATGTGAATCCATACTGCAGTTTTATCAAAAGATTATATATATTTCACTCTCTAAATAATAATAATCTGGAATAAAGAAACAAAAATATAAATAATATTAATTAAAAAAGAAAAAAAATCTAAATTTAAACAGACGCTTCTCACACCCTCTGGAATTATGCGGGCATCCCCAGAGGTTGTAAGCACCCCTGGCCGGGAACCCCTGCTCTAAAAGATAAAATGTGGTAACCAAGCGAGAACATGGTACTATTAGTATTTTTGTAATTTAACCATTGTTGTTCTTTTTGACAATAATAAAATCAATAACATTATTCTAATCAATAGTTACCACCAATTTCCCTGATCGCGAACCCCTGAACTAGAATGAATAAAACAAAACGTTTTTGGCATAAAATAACCCAACAAGCGTTGACATGCCGTAAAATCCAACCAAAAATCAGTAGTAAAAATGGGTTTAAAAAATTAGTTTAAGTGTGTTTAAAAAAAAATTGTGTTTTAAAAAAAATTGAATACCCAATAAGAATGAATAAAAACAAAACGTCTTTGGCCTAAAATTTAAGCGAGGGTTGATATGCTATACAATCTACAAAAAGATCAGTAGTATGTATGTGTAAGTGCATTAGTACCGTCTTCCATAAAACCCGTGACAAACGGGTACATGCGGGTGGATAGTTAAGGGTGGCGGTTATAAGGAGTATTTGTCATCTGAAAAGTTATGTGGGTGTAGACTGTTCGGTCTTTGACATAACTGACAGGACTTTTTGCCGAAGGTGAAATGAAATAAAAACGGGGGGGGGGGGGAGGAAGAAGGAGAAAAGGAAGGAGAAAGGAAGGAGAAAGGAAGAGGCGAAGGTCCCGATCAGGAAAGGCGGAATGAAAATGGTTAAAAAAAAAAGAAGAAGAAAAGAAAATTGAAAAAAAGAAGAAAGAAAGAAAATGCGAAAATGGAAGAAGAGAAAATAGATGAAAGAAAATAAAAGGAAAAACAAAAATAAGAAGAAGAAGAAGAAGAAGAGAAGAAGAAGAAGAAGAAGAAGAGGGGAAGAAGAAGAAGAAGAGGAGAAGAAGAAGAAGAAGAAGAAAAAGGTGGAATGGGAGGAAGTGTAGAAGAAAAATGAAGAAAAATAAGATACACAGGCGAAAGTAAAGAAAGTGAGGAGTTGACTAGTTGTAAGAGGAGGAAACCGTGAAGAAGAAGAAGGAGAAGAAGAAGAAGAAGAAGAAGAAGAGGGAAAGAGGAAGGAGGAGATTATGGTTTGTTTATTGGTGTTTTGGTGAGGGGGAGGAAACTGTGTAGAAGGAAGAAAATACGGTGGCTGCAGAGTGCAAAATGGGGTGCTCCGGGTATGACACTAAACTGCATCTGATGAAGAGGCTGCAGTTCTGGAGGTCTGTGGAATGTGCAGTACCATTCATTGCCATTACTCCCAGTCTACTCTGACCTGGAGTAGTAGTCCTGAAAGGGTACCATATATGGGTAAAATAGATCTGTTTAAAATGTATTCGTATTCGATAGGACCATGTAACAAACATCTTAAACAACTATACAAAAAGTAAATTATGGAAGCGCGTGGTGTAATGGTTAAAGTCATGGGAAATGGACTCGTCGCCCCGAGTTCAAATCCTGGATGTGGTAATTGCATTTCACTTAGCGTTAATACCCTTCGGAAAAGTATGAATACTACTCTCCCTCCAGCTATGGATAAATAGTAGGGCAGACTAGGCCCTTTAACCTTGGTTAGGCAACTGGTTTAGGAGAAGGAAAACTCTGTTGAACTTCGCTTAAAAATTGACCTTGTGTCACATCCTACTCGTGCGGAGGGTTGGTAAATTATATACAAAAAAAAAAAGTAAAAACCCAATTCCCTATGAACTTGGCATAAAATAACCCTAGCGTTATGAGTTTTAAAATGTTTTTTAAACAGAAATTTAGTTTTGAAAAAAATTAAATGCCCAACAAGAATGAATAAAACAAAACGTTTTGCATAAAATAACCCATCAAGGGTTGACATGCCGTAAAATCTAACAAAAATCAGTAGTCAAAATGGGTTTAAAAAGGAGTTTAAAAATGTGTTTTAAAAATAAATTTAGTTTTGTAAAAAAATTGAATACCCAACAAGAATGAATAAAACAAAATGTCTTTGGCATAAAATAAACCAACAGGGGTTGACATGCCGTAAAATCCAACCAACCAACCAACCAGTCAACTAACCAGATCTTTCATTAATATTGTTGTTTATTCTGACTTGCTAGCCACAGTGGGTTGCATAATATCAGAGACATTTACTGAAAAAAGACCTCATCGTACTGTTTTATACCTATCTAATTACAAAGTTAAAAACACGTAAACAACAAAGTCATAGACGTTGTATCTAAAGTTCCTTTTAAAGTTTGAAGCCAAAGAGTCAGCGGAAAAAAACAACAAACAAAAAAAAACAAAAACAGAGTAATTTAATTTTGCTGTTTTTTTCTTTTTGCCTTTTTCATTGTCTTCTGACCCATTCATATACCACATATAAATACGTAACATTAGAATAAAATGAAACTATTTCATGTTATGTTTTTTAGTGGGGTGGTTAGGATTGGCGCTTGGCTTGTTAAAGCCGTTGCGTTTATTGGTCGTTATCGGCGTCGATTTGAACCACGCTGACCCTGTGAAGTCAGAAACGAGCGCGCGAGTAACTATCTTCTGTCTTTTTCTTATTTTTTTTTCTTTTTAAATTTTTAAAAACAAACAAAAAAAACAAGAAAACAAATAAACAAAAAAACGAAAAAAAAAAGAAGTCTCTGTGAGAACGTGCACCGGAACGTATTTATACGTTTAATTTGCCAGTTCGTCTTTTCGTTCGTCCATTCATTCGTTTTTCGTTTCGTTCATTGAGAAAATTTGGCAATAGCAGCCGCTCATTTTTGCGAACTTTTCAAAATTTACACAGGAAATTCCATTATGTTAAAAAAGAATTGGAAGGACGTCGAGGGTACTGTGTGGTAGCGGTGACACAAACGCATACCCGCACCCAGACATACGTACACATTTACATTTCAAGTCTATTCCAATTTTTCTCGCCTTGGAGCTGTGGTTAGCAAATTACTCCCACTGATCGTTACATATACTGAGTTCGCTCCTCACAGAGTACCCCGGCATGTAGCCTTGTGCCAGAATATATTAAGAGTAAGATATACTTTTTAAACGTATTTGGAGATAACAATTTTAAAAACAATTTGGAGGAGGGGGAGTTCTCAAATTAGTTTGATCAGCGAAAAAAAGAGCTACTTTAGTTTGAATTTAATTTTCCTTTCCTAGACCGGTTGCCATACCAAGGTTAAAAGAGCCCAGTTGCCCTACTTTTATAAATATAACCACTTTGGATTATAAATATATTATATAATATATATAATACATCCGCTGATGAGTTGAAACAGACTGTACGATGTTCTAGCATCGCATGATCGTTTGCGAAATTCATTAGTCATGGTTATTTTCTATAATTATAGAATTTATACGATATACGCATTGTAATTGCCTTCAAGCAAAAATCTAAATAATAAAATATACTTTATCCAACAATTCTTCTAAAAAACAAACATCCAAAAATCTTATATATATATATATATACTAAGTAACTAATTCCTCGTCTCGTCCGTCTAACAGCTATTTATCAGACAGACGCGACCATTATTTTATGGTATAGAGGGAAGGCTGCTATCATTCATATATATATATATAATATATATATATATATATATATATATTGCTGGAAGGAGAATAGATAGATTCGTACATTTCCCAAGAGTATGAGCGCTATGTGAAATGCGTCCAGGATTTGAACTCATCTCATCGTGTCCATTTCTTCCGACAGTAACCATTACACAAGGCGCCTCCTACAAATTTACAACGAAGTAATAACAAGAATATTTTATTGCCTGGGCACACTTAACAGAAGAGAATACAAACATGACAAGGGATTCAAAGAACGGTTTATAATGAGTTGTATGAGTGAAATAGCCTCTTAGTAGAGAATGTCTTGAGTCCTTGATATCTAGCTGTTAGAAAAGGAGAGTATAAAGACTTACTTGTTAAGCATGTCGTGGTGTTCATATGGCACGAGGTTTCAATTAATTTTGTTGTGAGCTTGATATTCACCGAGTACCTCCTTACAGAGGCCTTGTACCAGACTTAGTTAAAGCTAATAAATATATATTGCACTTTCTCGTGAAGCCATTAGCAAAGTAGGCCCACAGACTACCAATATCCTTATTAGGTAACCTATGAAATGTTTGCGTATCATCGATGTGTAATGGTTAACAAGCTAATCTCGCAAATCCTCGCTGGATGTCCCATTCAACTCGTGGCGAATTGGTTGGGTAAATAACTGCCAGGCTAAATTCAAATATCTTAAACAAGTATGTGAACGGCTTTCGAGATATGATTATTGTTGTAGGTGACTCACCTATAACACGAACATAGACTTACCCAAAGGGTATATGTAATAGAGCAAAGCTACTCAAGTGAGAAGTAGCAGATACATGTTCTTCGTGTACGCTGTAACAAGGAAACCTTCCTCAATTGTACATTGACATATTGCTGAATACATCTGTTCCCTACATTTTATCCCCGTGTTGAGTGCTTATTTATTGACCCTTAAACAGGTCATAACAATTATGCACGCAATCAGATGAATATGAACAGATTGAAATAGACAGAGAGACAAACAGACAGATAGATAGATAGACAGACAGATAGATAGACAGGCGAATAGATGAATATTAAAAGTCTGAAGTAGATCAATGTGAATAGAATAAGATTGCGAGATAAGAAAATAATTTGACTGATACACACACACACACACACACACACACACAACATTATATTATATTAAATATATATATATATATATATATAATATATATAGTATGAACAGACCAAAAATAGAATATGATCAGAGTGAGATAGACTGTGAGATAGATAATAATCAAACTGAAATATATATATATATATTCCAACAATCAAAAAGACACTCGAAAAGAAAAAAATACAATAATATCGCCGCTGAGAAATTTATGAATATAAAATGAATTTGGCCATGTGCCTGTCTAAATAAAAGATATACGTGGTCTGAAGAAGCTCCATGGGCCCTAGATACCCACGAGTGGAAATGGTCCATAACCACGATACCCATGGTATATAAGGCCTTTTTATTCACAAATAACTTTGCTCTGTTTATAAAAATTATGCATTGAGCTCTCATACGGAACCTGAACTCTACAAAAAACTACTGGTAGAGAATAGGACCAGCCTAGAATCACCTTGTACCAAGAAACTTGGTACAACACCAAAAAAAAGAAGGTATATATATATATATATAATATATTAATATATATATATATATGGACAGGCATAAAAACTAGATAAATAAATAGATGTGTATAAAATGAGATGAAGAATGATAGAAAGTAATGAGATTGATGGATAAATATAACCACACTGAATTAGATATGAATAAGTCGTCATATATTGATAGTAAATAGATAGATAGACAGACAGACAGACAGTAGATAGACAGACATACAGACAGTAGATAGATAAACAGACAGACAGATAGATACTAATGATACTAGCCAGAGAAATATAGATAGATGTGACCAGAGTGAGATTGGCAGAGGAATAAGTTAGTAATCAAACGAAGATAGAAAAGATGGATAGATATGAGTTGGTATTGTTGTAAATTGATGACGTCATCCTTGTAAGTGAAATTGTGCCAGTCTACTAATAGGTTTTGTATTAATTAATTGATAATTGACTTGTTTTGACGCCAACAGGAGATTTCATGTCAGCCTTAACGCTCTCTTGCTGGAACTGGAACTTTGTGGAGAAAGTGACGAGTTGAATAATCTTGAATGAATAGTGCAAATGGCCCGAGAATGAGAAAAATAGGCAGTGTATTATTATTATTATTATTATTATTATTATTATTATTACTAGTATAAAATAGAAAACGGCCTCCGGGCGATGTAAAAATAGATTTTTGAAACATATTGCCTGAGGGGTGGGAGTAAAAAATGCAATGTCAGCGAGTTTCTACTCTAAGTAAGTAAAATCATCAAATTCATTAAAGGATTAAAAAAATAAAACAATTTGAAATGTAAACTTTAAATATATATTAAAATAAAACAGACTATATATAGATATATAATACCAGTCATGTATTTATTTTGAGTGTATTTATTCTGTTATGACGATTTTGGGTAATGTGACGTAAGCAGTGACGTAATTTTTGTTACAGACAAAAACCGGAAGCGGATCTCCATTATTATTATTATTATTATTATTATTATTATTATTATTATTTTCACTCCTTTTGTGCTTTTCACTTCAGCGTTAGCTGATGGTATTTCACTGGAGGGTGAGTGACAACAAGTCTCCTCTGGTCTCCAGGACTCTTCTAACCGATTGCAGCAATGCAGTTATCTGGATGGTCTCAATTCTTCCTCTGATTTCCACCCCTTCATCACCATTGCTCCCAGGTCCACCCTGACCCGGAGTGATAGTACCTGTTAGGCTCTCATCTATGGTTTAAATAAAAAATGTGTTTGTAAAAAAATAAGTATCCATTAAGAATGAATTTATTTCAAAACTTTGTCGGCATTAAATGGCCAAACTAAATCTAACAATAATTTCGCTACGATGAGCTATTTTCTGTTTTGTTAATACAAGGTGTGTCAAAAAAGTATCGAGATTAAAGTTGTATTTATCAAGATAGAAATGAACAATGAATGGAACGTTATTTTTTTTTTCAGAATACAAGGTGTGTCATAAAAGTGCCGAGTTTGAAGCTGTATTTACCAAGATAGAAATGAACAATGAATGGAACGTTAATTTTTTTCAGAATACAAGGTGTGCCATAAAAGTACAGAGTTTGAAGCTGTATTTACGAAGTTAGAAATGAACAATGAATGGAACGTTAATTCTTTTCAGAATACAAGGTGTGTCCTAAAAATGCCGAGTTTGAAGCTGTATTTACCAAGATAGAAATGAACAATGAATGGAACGTTCATTTTTTCAGAATACAAGGTGTGTCATAAAAGTACAGAGTTTGAAGCTGTATTTACGAAGCTAGAAATGAACAATGAATGGAACGTTAAGTTTTTCAGAATACAAGGTGTGTCATAAAAGTATCGAGATTGAAGCTGTATTTACCAAGATAGAAATGAACAATGAATGGAACGTTATTTTTTTCAGAATACAAGGTGTGTCATAAAAGTATTGAGTTTGAAGCTGTATTTACCAAGATAGAAATGAACAATGAATGGAACGTTATATTTTTAGAATACAAGGTGTGTCATAAAAATGCCGGGTTTGAAGCTGTATTTACCAAGATAGAAATAAACAATGAATGGAATGTTCATTTTTTCAGAATACAAGGTATGTCAAAAAGTACAAAAAATCTCGATAATTTTTTGACACACCTTGTATGGACATTTAGAAAAAATCGGATCATTTTAATATCTTTTTACTGAAATGGTATAGTAAATAAATGGTGGATCAAGACCGGCACAATTTATACGACCATTCACTTCCCATTCAGCCTTTGCCGTTTCCTTACATTAATAATATTAAATGTCAGGTCTGACATTATCATGACAACATCCTCACCACAATTATTATGGTCGTTAGACTTTCCTTTCTACACCTAAACAACAACAACAACAACAAGTTGTATCACCAGAGAATATATGTAAACTTATCCGGGATTTTGAAATCCGGACTGATCATCCAATCCAGGTCAGGGTACAAGATCTCATCAACATAAATAAACAGAGAGAGAGAGAGAGAGAGAGAGAGAGAGAGAGAGAGAGAGAGAGAGAGAGAGAGAGAGGGATAGAAAAAAGAGAATGGAGAGAAAGAGAAAGAAAAGAAGTAAGCATGATATATGGCTCTAGAGAGAGAGAGAGAGAGAGAGAGAGAGAGAGAGAGAGAGAGAGAGAGAGAGAGAGAGAGAGAGAGAGAGAGAGAGAGAGAGATGTTACCGTTTTATCGGAAGTTTATTTTGGATTTTAACTCCTGATAAATGCTGCCCACAACCAGAGGTTGTGGTTTCTATCATTTCTGTATATTATTAATAATTATATGGTTTTAAGTAATTATTTCTACTCGCATGACCTGTGGATAGGCCACAGTATGATAATTTAATCACTACAACGTTTGATATGTTTACTTTAGAGCTATTCCAAAATAGTTTAATATTGATTTAACTCTCTCCCACTCTTTTATCTTTCTTCCTTTCTTTTTATCGTTATCGCTGCCGCGCGCTCACTCCTCTTTTCCCCCCTACTCTCTTTCTTCTTTCTTTCTTTCTTCTTTCTTTCTTTCTTTCGTTTCTTTCTTTCTTAACATTTTTTTTTTCAGGTCAGTTAACTTTGAACCTCGTATCTTTAAGAATCTGTTACGCCTTAAAGATACATGGTTCAAAGTTAATTGACCTGAAAAAATGTAAAAGTTTTAAATGAAATAACTGGTGTATTATATCTTTTATTCATTAATATATCAACACTAAAAATTTCATTAAATTCGGTTAATTCCCTGATTTTTGGTATTTTTTCTTTCGGCGGGGTGACATACGATGGTGGAATTTAGGTCTGTTAAGTTCGATTTAACCAAATATTATTATCTAATACAAAAAATTGCCCACAGTTATATGGTCTTAAGTATTACTATCTATTATTAATTGATATATGCTTTTAATTAATTATTTATATTCTATAATAGACATTCATTTGCACGCAGTTATATGGTTTAAGTAACTAATAATAATAATATTAATCTATAGTCAACAATTATTGCTTCAAGTAAAGATCTTTTATGAAAATTATTTTCAGAGCTAATTGATCTTCTGATTGGAGCCTAACGGATACTGCCACTCCGGGTCAGAGTGAAATAATGGCAATTAAGGGATATACATCCTAGATCTCTTGGTAGATAGATATGACCATATCCTAGATAGATAAATTAATAAATCTTATTATAATGAAAATTGTGTGTGTGTCTGTCTGTAACCGAAACTTCGTCACCACCAACGTCACTATTCCCTTAGATATTTACGTTATATCCCCAACTTTTTTTTATAAAATAATCCTTATTTAAGCTTAATTAGCATCTTATTTATTAACAATGTCTCTATAAAGATCTAGCTGAGATAGATTTGCTTCAAATAATATGAATATGATTATTATAAATATAATTATTTATGATAATTATAATTATTATAAATATAATGCAGAGCGGCTGAAAAGTTATCGGCCTAACAATAATAAACTTTAAAAATTTCTATTTATTTTTTAAGGAAGTAAAACTACCCCATCAACCTACACAAAATAATGCTAAAATACAAATTCATTTAAATACACACACACACGTAGGCACACCCACATACGTGCACACACACACACACACACGGACGCGCGTGCACACACCACACAAACACATACACACAGATACACACACACACTCTACACACGCTTCCTGTACATATCTATCTATCTATCTATCTACCTATAAAGGCTTCTTTAACATGTACACACATTCACCACGCGCACACACACACGCACATACACATGATGACAGCATGCACACTCATAAGCGCAAAACTTTGTCTTGTGTAAAATAATGCTCAAATAGAAGTTTATTTGAATTCTCTCTCTCCCCCTCTCTCTTTCACACACACACACACACACACACACACACACACACACACACCGAAGCAATAATCAACCACAGTCCGTCCATTACTGGACTTAAAGCCAACCTTTCTTTCAAATTTCTCTTCTTTTTTCTTTTCTTTTCTTTTCTTTCTTTCTTTTTTTTTTCAAAATGACGAAAACAACAAATTAAGACAGATGTCCTTTAACGGCTATTATCCGGCCGATTACAGAGCGGAAGTGTTGAAGTGTTGTCCGCCATCTTGGGAACGCGAGGCCATTCTCACCTGTCTACCCAGCCGCCATCCGTCTTGCGTCACCCGGGTAGTTGTTGACGGGCGAGAAAACAATAGGAAAGTCTTGGCCATACACCAAACGGTCGGTTCTCTTCCGGGCCGTTTTTGAAAAAAGGCTTTCATTTGATCTTTACCGACACCAGACCTTTCTGTCTCTCGCTCTTTCTAGCACCTTCAATCAACATACATTAAATAAGGGATATAGGAAATTATCCAATCTATCTATCTATCTATCTATCTATCTATCTATCTAAAGCCCTGTGCTCCCTGGAATTACCTGTAAATGTGGGAAGGTGTACAAGACTTTGGCAGGACTAAAGAGCCACTTTCGTGCAGCTCATTGTTGAACTTTTTTGAAGCTCACCATTATATTCTTTGAACTGTTGAACTTTTTAAAATTAAAAACAATTTTTTTTATCAAGCAATGGCAATACTTGAACACGAGTTTGCTGCTATCTATCTATCTATCTATCTATCTATCTATTTGTATCTTCATATCTATCTATCTATCCGCGACTGTTCATATCTATCTATCTATCTATCTATCTATTTACTTGAAATCATAGAACCTATATGCCGAGATGTGACACACTCATGTATTCACTTCTTATTTATTGAATAAAGAATTTGGAGTGAGTACATGAGTGTGCTCACTTCAAATATAACTTGAAATCATATAATTATTAGTATTAGATAATAATACTTGAAACCATTCATACATGTGCAAATTATTTGTATTAGATAGGAATACTTGATACCATATAAATGTAAATTGTCTGTATGAAGAATAATTACTTGAAGATATAATTGTTTACTAAAAGTTATTAGTAAGTTACTTGAAACCGTTTAACTGCGAAAACAAATGACTATTATTAGATAGAAATAATTACTTGAAACCAAATAATTATTTGTATTAGATAGGAATACTTGAAACCATACAACTGTGTGTAAATTATTTGTATTAGATAGAAATACTTTATATATCCATGTGCACAAAACTCTAAATTGAAACCATATTATTATTTGTATTACATAGGAATACTTGAAATAACACAGCTGTATGAAATTATTTGTATTAACTAAGAATACTTGATATCCTGTAACTGCAAATTATTGAGTTTAAAATAAATTGAGTGCTCATCAAGAATGAATAAAAGAAAATGTCTTCGGCATAAAATAACCCAACAAGGGTCGACATGCCATAAAATCAAACCAACCACCCCCTGCAGAGGGATAAGACCCCCACCCCCCCAAAAAGGGAGGGTACTGGATTTGACACTAAACTGATGGTGAGACTCTTCTTCTAGAGATCTGGGGAGTGTGGAGTACCTCTTCATTGCCATTAATCCCAGGTCCACTCTGACCCAGAGTAGTAGTACCTGTTAGGGTCCCATTTATGGGTCAATTAGTTCTGTTTGAAAATTATTTGTATTCGATAGGAATACTTGATGCCATATAAATGTGAATTATCTGTATGAAGAAGCACAGGGATCTGTGCAGTAAAGTAAGGAGCTGATGGTAGGTGTGGTGCTCCACCTCAGAAGCAAAAACAATCTGCTTGGTCTAGCGCTAGTGAAAAGGGGATAGACTCCCTCGCTAATAGGCTGATGCCGACTTTAGGCCACCCCAATGACTTTTTATATTTAGTTTAGAAGAAAATTAACTTTTTTACTAAAAAAGTACGTTTAAAATTATTAGTATTCATTAGGAATACTTGATACCATTTAAATGTAAATTATTTGTATTAAAATAATTACTTGAAAATATAATTGTTTACTAAGGATTATCGTTAGTTACTTAAAATCATATAATTGTGTAAAAAAATGTTCAATTATTAAATAAAAATAATTACTTGAAACCACATAAATTATTTGTATTAGATAAGAATACTTGAAACCATACAACTCTGTGCAAAGGATTTGTATTAGATATGAATAATTCATATATAACAATAAATTATTTGTATGAAGAATAGTTCCTTGAAGCTATGATTGTTTACTAAAGATTATTAGTTAATTAAAATAATATAACTAGGTACAAACAAATGATTATTAGTAGAAATATTTACTTGAAATCATATAATTATTAGTATTAGATAAGAATACTTGAAACCGTTCAAACATGTGCAAATTATTTGTATTAGATAGGAATACCTAATATCATAGACTGTTACACCAGTTCCACCCCGACACCAAAAAGATGGCCCGAAAAATAGAAAGGATCAACCAAAAACTCGTCCGACAAGAATTGTCTTTACAGTTCAACAAAACTTGCATATATATATATATATATATATATATATATATATATATATATATATATATATATATATATATAGGGTGGCTCCAAAAACAGAACCCAATTAAATTTTATTTAATCTTATGTTTTAATGTCTTATTGTTTATTCCTTGGTTGATCATGACATATTGGGGAAAATTATTTTTACAATATTTCAAGCACTAAGTTGACTGTATATTTTGAAAGAAACAAAAAACCAAACTTTTTTTGTCACCATATATATATATATATATATATATATATATATATATATATATATATATATATAGTATCCAATTGCTGCTTTAACTTTTCCATTCCTTAGTTAAATTGAAGATATTTATCAGATAATAACGGTTGAACGTTACGTTATTTTTCTCTCAAATTTTGTGTAGGGTCCTGAAGAAATCATTTCAATTTGATTGAAACCATGGTAGACCCTTTATTTTCCCTCTAATAATAATATTATGAGTCTATATATATATATATATATATATATATATATATATATATATATATATATATATTCACAGGAAGTTAACTTATAGAATAATTATATTAACTTGATGCTTCAAAGGAGTCTAATAATAGATGAGGAAAACTTTCTATCAGGGACCCCACTCTCAAAAAGTGTTTTAATACTTTTGAGAGGGGTCCCTTGGAAAGAATTTTTCATTTATCCCCCATTTCATTCATTTTTATTTCATCCATTCATTCATTTTACCATTAATTTTTAGCTATATATATATATATATATATATATATATATATATAAGTCTGTTCCTCTCTCTCTCTCTCTCTCTCTCTCTCTCTCTCTCTCTCTCTCTCTCTCTCTCTCTCTCTCTCTCATTTTGGCATTTCCACAAGAAAAAAAAATGATTAGAATTTACTCTCAGAATTACGGGGAAAGACACTTTAAAAAATAATGTTCCCGCCTCCCACACATGACCATTTCCACAGACAGTAATTTAAATGGTGAGTAATTTCTTCACAACGAGAATCAAACAGCTTACACCATAAGAACAACACATTTTAACTGATCAGCTTTTTCTTTTTTTAAATTTCAACATTGAATGAATCATTGAAATAATTTCCCGCGACATGACCAATCAAACAACAAACAATTCGCCAAGCTATTTTGATAATAATAGCAAATAAAATTATACTATAATTATAAAATTATAAATATAATATTATATATACTAGCAAAATAAAAAAACGCCCTCTGGGCGACGTAAAATAAATATTGCCTGAGGGGATGGGAGTTGAAAATTTAATATCAGAGAGTTTGTATCATAAGTAAAGTAAAATCAAATTTATTAAAGGAGTAAAAAATAAAATAAATTTATTAAAGGAGTTAAAAATATTAAAAAAATTGAAATGGAAACTTAGTTCTGGGCATGTATGTCAAAAAGGAGGGGGTCCCCTTTAGGAAAGATTGTGATATAAAAAGTATCCGGTACTACTAAAGGGAGAGGGGGTCATTCCTAAAATGAGGTAACCAAACGAGTACCCGGTACTATTAGTATTTTTGTAATTTAACCATCGTAGTTCTTTTAGATAACAAAATAAATCGAATTATTCAAACTAATTATTAATCTGATAACTCCATTGCAATCGATTAGATTTCCATATGTCACACTTGAATGAGATGTCTATCTTTATTAGATTTTAAAATGATTTGATTAGTTAAGTTAAAAATTAAATTCAATAGTAAAAAATTACATGATGACATGTATTTAAACAAAATTTGAAATAATTTATTATAACTATTTTAATTCATTATCAAGATATAATAATGAATTATTTATATCATATCTGCATCTAGATAATAAATGTTATACTTAAGTAATAGGTACCAGGTACTTTTTGCAATATCTCAATTTTTTTCTTAAGGGAATCCCCGTTTTTTTGGCATGCATTTCCAGTACCTAATCTTTGACCCACCCGGCACGTACATAACTGGAAAAAACCCAGAAACAAAACAAAAAACAAAACAAAAAACAAAACAAAACAAAACCCCCTCCCAAAAACCCGAAAAAACAAACAAACAAAAAACAAACAAAAAACAGCGATTAAAAAAAAGCTTCTACTTTTGTCGCCCACTGGAAATGACTTGCATTTTAGTGAGTAATCAAAATGGCGGCCACAAAAACCGTTTTCAAATCAAATAAAACAAAATAAAAATTGTTCATTTTCACCCATTACATTTTTTTTAACCAAAAACACGACAGTTAATCAATTAATGTATTAATGTGTGGAGGATGATCACTAATTAGAACTGAACCTATTCTAGTAGTGACCACCTCAGCTCAGAGGTTTTCAGATTTAAATTTGAAGAGATTGAAAGCAGTTTTAAAATAATCTGTAATGCACGGACCATCTTCTTCGATGCATGTAGACATTTCTTTTGAATTAGATTTGATATTTATTACTTCCTTGATGGCTTTCCATATTTTCTTTAAGTTTCCTTTATTGTACGGAAAGAAATTAAAAACAACAAAACAAAACAGTTTTTTGTTGTTTATGTTAAATTGAAACAATCAACAATGAACCGCTCAACAAAAAAAGGTGTTAAAAGTGTCCCCATCTTGACACTGATCAACAATTATACTCGAGTCTATCCCCTTTTTCTTTTAGACCAACGTAGATCCGTGATGCTTAACTACGGAATATATATATAGAAACAAACCGAGATAACAGATATATATATATATATATATATATATATATATATATATATATATATATATATATATATTATGGACTCTCTCGTCGATTTTCGACGCATGAGGGTTCACACACACAATGAACACCCACACAGTGATTTGTTTATAGTGGTGAAGGCTTGTGTAGGACCATTCCGCACTTTTTGGCACAGTCGATAGGAAAGAATTGGTGCATCAAGGGTTGCCACAAACCCAATCAACGACCGACCTCAGGAATTTTGAATTCAGAGTTATCCCTCTCCTAGACTGGTTACCTACCCAAGGCTGAAGGGCCCAGTCTGCCCTACTATTTAATCCATAGCTGGAGGGAGAATATATGGATTCATAATTTCCCAAGGGTAT
>CM042164.1:58639542-58682042 GCA_023376005.1 Doryteuthis pealeii
ACAAGTATGTTTATGAATATATATATATATATATATATATATATATATATATTATATATATATATATTATATATATGAATATATAGATGTGACTGTTGAACTTATACAAGGAGATTGTTTTTGCGTCTGATATGGACCACATTAAGATCTGCTAAAATACGTAAAAAGAGGAAAGAAGAAAACAAAAGATCGTGTTATTTCTCTGAACTTTTGAGATGAGGCTTGATAATTTGGATTATTTGGATTATTCGGACTATTGTCCTCATCTTTATTGTTATCTACACTATTTCTCTGATTTTTTTAGATGAGGCTTGATAATTTGGATTATTTGGATTTTTCGGATTATTGTCATCATCTTTATTGTTATCTACACTATTTCTCTGAATTTTTGAGATGAGGCTAGATAATTTGGATTATTTGGATTATTCGGACTATTGTCCTCATCTTTATTGTTATCTACACTATTTCTTTGAATTTTTGAGATGAGGCTTGGTAATTTGGATTATTTGGATTATTCGGACTATTGTCTTCATCTTTATTGTTATCTACACTATTTCTCTGAACTTTTGAGATGAGGCTTGATAATTTGGATTATTCGGACTATTGTCTTGTTTTTGCTTATTTTGCTAAATAAACAGCAACATTTGAAGACACACGAGCTTTTGGATTATTTGGATTATTCAGATCATTGTTCTCATTTTTATTGTTATCTGTACAACATTTCAGTCGATGTGCCCACCGGCCTTCTTCATGTATTTCTTGTCGGACTCATAGCATAGTGGATGTAGGTATTGAGTAAATACAGTTCTAAGTGACCGTTATGTCTGGGCTGCAGGTTCAATCCTGGTCAAGGGCAATAGTAACATAGATAATAATTAACACAGGTTAACACTTGTGCCCAGCTATAGGTTAAAGGAATGAGAACAGTATACACATGTGGATTGAATAAAGGTTTGGGTTCAAAGTTACGTGATGGCTTCCGACTACGACAAGAAGGTTCTCGAGTTCGAAAATAAGGTTCCTGAGTCTGACAAGAAATATCTGAAGAAGGCCGGAGAGTACTATCATCATAATTCCTCAAATATCTTACACGCCACCCCATTGCACAAAGACAGCTATGAGCGAGTCCACTTCCTATGATGATATCAGTTACAATACGAGCGCCTCCTCTATTAGAATATTATTATTATTATTCCTGAAATGTCTAACACACCATTACATTGCACAAAAAACAGCTATGACCAAGTTACATTCCTGCGATGATACCCATTACGCACCGAGCGTCTCTTCGATTAGAATACAATTATCATAATCCCTCAAATGTCTTACATGCCATCGTATCGCACAAAGACAAATATGACCAAGTCCACTTCCTTTGACGATACCCGTTACGCCACGAGGACCTCCCACTAAAAATACATAAACATATGATTAAAATTTAAAAGTTTTGTTTTCATTCTAATTTGCGTGTGGTCAAACGATTAAATGCCCTCTTCTAAGTAAACGTGCGAAATTTTCGATGATTCACGACAAGTGTTTTCTTAGAAGAGGGCACGTTTAAACTGACCTCATCGTTTTGTTTTTTTCTCAGAGTTATCTCCCTTTGTTTTTCGTGGGAAGCAGGCGATGACGTCATCTGAGTTTAACCAATGAAATGATGAAAAGGTTGAGCGTTCTAAAAAAATCGCTCAAGAATAATCGAGTCCCCTTAATTGGGAAAAGTATCTTTGGGTTAAATAGAAAAATGTATTTATAAAAAAAATTGAGTATCCATAAAAAAAGGTGTGGGGAATGTGTAGCACCCCTTCATCACCATTGCTCTCTGTTCCACTCTGACCCAGGGTGGTAGTACCTGTTAGGATCTCATCTATGGGTTAAATAGAAAAATGTATTTATAAAAAAAAATTGAGTATCCATTAAGAATAAACTCATTTCAAAACTTTATCGACATTAAATGACCCACCGAGGTTGATATGCCGTAAAACAAACCAAACCAAACCAAATGGTCCTATAGATAATTGCGTTGACGGAGAGAGAGGGAATATTTAGTGTTGAATCTATTAGTATGGTAAAGAAAAAAGAAAGAAAATGAAAAGAAAAATACACATATGTAAATTAGCCCCCCCCCCCCCCCCCCCAGCATAAAAGACTAATTTTTCCTCTTAGCCAATTGATATCTCTCTGAGAGCGTTAGACAAGTGAGCAACCAACTTAACAAGTGGGTGTTTTTTATTTGATAATTTTTTAAGACATGTTTTATTTTCGAGAATGTCGTGTCCCCTTAAATGGGCAAAATTCCCGCCCTCGTAATAATTTTTTTCTCGCTCCTCAGCACTTGTGTGGCGGTAAAAAACAAAAACAAAAAACACTTAACGGCCATTAAAGCCTTTTTCAAATCCTAAAGTCGGCTTTTTTTTCTCACGATGACCATATTGGTCGACTCATAACACTTACACGGACGATGTGGTTATATCAGCATCTCAGAAAGGTGCGGGATATGAGCCTATTTCCGACTTTAGTGCTGTTGGCTCAAACAATGGAAGAGACACGAACAGGATGTGACACAATGTTGCAAGTAGGCATTTGCTCAACCCGTTCGCCACGAATAGGATGTGACACAAGGCTGCAAATAGGTATTTACTCAACCCGTTCGTCAGGAGTAGGACGTGACACAAGGTCGCAAGTATGGGGCAACCAGCGATGATCGAACTCACTATTCATTAGTAAAGAATCCGCGAGACTGGCTTGCTAACCATTACACTACGTTGGAACACCCTGAAGAAAACGGGTTGGTTAAATACCCACTCTTTTACTGGGAGGAGCAGGTATTCACCCAACCTGTTTACCACGGGTAGGATGTGACACAAGGTTGAAAGTATGAGGCATCCAGCAAGGATCGAACTCGCTATACAGTAGAAATGGATCTGTGAGACTAACTTGCTAACCATTATACTCCGATGAGATACCGCACACCACAATGAGACACCCCACACCACGATGAGACACCCCACACAACGATGAAACGCCTAGGTATTTATCCAAGCCGTTCAGAAGGGGTAGGATGTCACACAAGACCGAGAGTATTGGGTATTCATCGATGAATTCGGTAGTATTGGATTAGCAAGCTCTAATTTGATAAGCATTACACAATGTTGGGACGCCCTTATTTACCTAACCCGTTCGCCATGGGTGGGTTGTGATACAAGGTCACAAGTATGGGGCATCCAGCGAGGATCGAACTCGCTATTCAGTAGTAATGGATCTATGAGACTAGCTTGTTGAACATTAAGTCACGATGAAGCAGTGGAAGAGTAAGTCTTTACCCAGGTCGGTTGCCACGGTTACGATGTAACACAAGGTCGCAAGTGGTCAATTCTGGCTAGTAGAGAAAGATAAAACCTAAAATAGAGTCCTGAGCATGGCGTTAAACTGCATCTAATGGTGAAGTTCCAGTTCTGGAGCTCTGGGGAGTTTGGAGTACACTTTCATTGCCGTTAATCCCAGGTCTCCTCTGACCCGGAGAGGTAGTACCTGTTAGGGTCCATCTATGGTTTAAATAAACAAGTGTGTTTAAAAATGTGTTTGAAAAAATTGAGTTTGAATAAAAAAAATTGTAAACCGATCAAGAATGGATAAAACAAAACGTCTTCGTCATAAAATAACCCAACAAGGGTTGACATGCCATAAAATCCAACCAACCTACCAGCCTACCAACCAACCAACAATAAATTAAACAAAACGTCTTTGTCATAAAATAACCCAACAAGGGTTGACATGCCATAAAATCCAACCAACCTACCAGCCTACCAACCAACCAACAATAAATTAAACAAAACGTCTTTGTCATAAAATAACCCAACAAGGGCTGACATGCTGTAAAATCTAACCAACCAACCAACCAACCAACCAATAATGAATAGAACAAAACGTCCTCGTCATAAAATAACCCAACAAGGGTTGACATGCCATAAAACCAACCAACCAACCTAAAATAAATTAATGTTTACTCAACTTCCCATGAAAGTTTCATAACTAATATTTGTATGTATTTTTCTAATAATAATAATCGGCGCTGGGTCAGTTTCTCGCAAAGGCGACCATTAGGTCACCATTGATTCCCAAAGCTATCTAAACAGATATATCTCTCTCTCCTCTCTCTCCCCCTCTCCCTCTCTCACCTCCCACTCTCTCTCTCTCCTCCCACTCTCTCTCTCCCCTCTCCCCCTCTCTCTCTATATATATACAGGGCGTGGTGTAATGGTTAATGGGAAATGGACTCGTCGCCCCGAGTTCAAATCCTGGATGTAGTAATAGCATTTCACTTAGCGCTAATACCCTTGGGAAAGGTATGAATCCTACCCTCTTTCCAGCTATGGATAAATAATAGGGTAACTGGGCTCTTTAACCTTGGTTATGCAACCTGTCTAAGAGAAGGAACACCCTGCTTAAGAAATTGACCTTGTGTTATATCCTGCTCGTACGGAGGGGTTGGTGAATATATATATATATATATATACAGGGTGTTCGGGATAAGCTTGACATTCATATTTGGTTATTTTTCTCCGTAGGTTGGAGGTATTGACGCACACTACGAATCATTTAAAAGCTTGGATGCTTCTTCATTTATACGTATGACAGATAGAATCGATGACTGGAACACAGCTGAATCATGGAAGAGAATAGCTTTCATCATGATGATGCGCCGGCCATCAAAATAGGCTGAGTTGGCGAGGTCCGGTATCGAACACGGAACTTTGGGATTCTTAGGTGAATGGCCTGCCGACTGAACTAAACCGGTCCCTACAATGAATATATAGCAGTCCAAAAATAAGTACACCTCATATATATTTATGCAATTTTTTTTTTCAGAGTAGTATAGTTTTGGTAATATATATATATAATATATATATTATATATATATATATATAATTATATATATATATAAATAAGATAAATATATAAAGTTTACATATCTATTTATTAGGTGACAAAGGAATAATCACAACCATATTGGTTTCATGCGATGCAATCATCAGGTGAAGATGTTTCAAATGTAAGGAAAATCGAAAAAATTACAAAAAATTCAAAAAATTCACGAGCGCTCGCACGTAAGCGCTGTTAAAATACCACACACTCACAGATCAACGTATTATGTGTGTGACAAGTTACCACGCGTACGCAACCGTTATGCAGCCCATAAACACTCTCACACATTCAATTCACCTTCACATACACACACACATCATTTCATCCAATCATACGCATCCCATGTCTATTGAATTTTTTGAAATTTTTTGTAATTTTTTCGATTTTCCTTAAATTTGAAACATCTTCACCTGATGATTGCATCGCATGAAACCAATATGGTTGTGATTGTTCCTTTGTCACCTAATAAATAGATATGTAAAACCTTTATATATTTATCTTATTATATTATATAACAGCTCTATTTTATATTGAGCACTCTACCAATAATACTGCCTTTGGTACACCATTCCAGCAAAAGCTGAAACGGTGACCATCTCATACTATAGTATATATATATATATATATATATATATATATATATATATACTAAAAAAACAATCCGCATCACGTAAACACACAAACACGAGAATACAGTTAAAAAAAACGCACACATTTGACCATTTACACAATTTCTGTCATTTTTAAAGGAACTTTTCGTATTACCCGATGAATGCTTTCAGCAAGAAACCGCTGGTCGTAATACCGTTCCCGTAATTAAATAAATAAAAGCAAAAACTTTTATTTGTTTTTATTTCTCATTGAACTATATATATAATATATATATTATATATATATATTAACCCTAATGAGTCAGGTTAGTTTCGCTTACAAGCTCATTTTTTGTTATCCTAATTTGTTTGGACCACGGTAGGATTTTAGGGATAAAAGTACTGTTGCTTCAAGACTTTTTAGTCAGATTCTTGCCCTGATGAGCTACTAAGCGAACCTATTAGTTGGTATATCTGACTCATTAGGATTAATATTACTATTTGCTCTTCTTATGTATAGAGCACTCTTGTCATTTTAGCTTTAGACAAACCTAGCGGCATATACTTTTTTTTCTCCAAGTGATATAGTGTTGATCGATTATTTTAGGTTGGTTAGACTCTCTTGTTTTTTCTTTTTTTTTCATTCTTTTCATATTTCATAAAATAAAATAGGGAGGGTGGTAGACCTCGTAAAAAATATTTCCCCTAATATATTTTAGGAAAAACTATTTCAGACATATTTACACTAAAAGGTAAGTAATTATGGAAATTGTCGTGAAAATCGGACCATTAATTGATTTTTCATAGAATTTTTTAAAAAGCCTCTAGTCATAAATTGTTTTTGGCTACGTTAAATTTCAATTGATTTAACGGTGCTAAAATGTGAACATTGTTTTTCGATCATAATTTTCATTATTTCTGTAAGCTGGTTTTTTTTAATCATCAGGAGTTTGTTTAATGTTTTTTCTTTCGAATGGCTAAACATTTTTCAAGATAATATTAACCATTATGCAAGTTTTATTGTGTTAAATATAGGGGGGGGGGATTTTTGTAGTATATTTTATTACTTATAAATTATTTGCCGTTGCTTTTTCTTACCGCAAGCATTTACTAATAGAATTAGTATAGTATAGTATAGTATAGTATAGTATATATATATATATATATATATATATATATATATATATATGGGAGAATATGTGCTTAATTGGAGTCGAACCTAATTTTGAAAATTAATTAATTAATAATGAATTAGGCGGGAATGCCTATTTAAATGTATGGCTAAACAAATCGAGAAAAATCAATCTCTGTATGTAAATTTCGGCCTATTAAGCCTCATCAGCAGAGCTATAGATAGGAAGGCCGCCCTGTGCATGATTTGAAACCGGACTGCCAAGCTGACAGGCCGATATCACAACCCTGTATGTGCTTAATTGGAGTCGTACCTAATTTTGAAAATTAATTAATAATGAATTAGGCGGGAATGCCTATTTAAATGTATGGCTAAACAAATCGAGAAAAATCAATCTCTGTATGTACATTTCGGCCTATTAAGCCTCATCAGCAGAGCAATAGATAGGAAGGCCGCCCTGTGCGTGATTTGAAACCGGACTGCCAAGCTGACAGGCCGATATCACAACCCCTATAGGGGTTGTGATATCGGCAAAAAAGCCATTCCAAACATACCGTGTTTACAACATATATATATATATATATATATATAATATATATATATATTATATATATATATATACGGAACTTGTGAGCCCCTCCTCCTACTAATTCCTACTGCTTGTTTAAAAGCGAGGAACGGAAACATTCCACCAGTTTCACACCTGATGATGACAAAGACGTGCAAAAAGCGCTCGTGAGAAAACCTTTGTGGATTGCTACACCAATTCCACTCGAATATTAAAAAAATGTTTAAAAAGAAAAAATGCTGCCAAAATTGTCTATATATATATATATATATATATATTATATATATATATATATATATATATATGTGTGTGTGTGTGTGTGTGTGTGTGTGTGTGTGTGTGTGTGAGAGAGTCTATTTACCTGTCTATTCATATATATATACTAGTCTATCAGCTTTTTTCATTAGTCCATTGCTGGGCTTGCACTTTCTCATTGTGAGACAATAGGGAGTAATGGCCCTTACTCTACCACGCTGACTCATGATCTGGTGGTCTGTAATGTTGAGAAAACTACTTAGTTTTTAGAATCGTTATTCAAACTTTTGTTACGCATTTTTTTTCCTGCTACTTCATTCCACATTGTTAGACATTGGCTCTCAGGAAATTGTTTGATTGTAAAAAAAAAAAAAAAAAAAAAAAATTAAAAAAAGGAAAGAAAAGAAAAATTTACGCTGAATTTTCGTTTCTCTGAATATCCGTATTAACGAATAAATGTGTGGGGGAATAAAAATAGACTCAAAAGTTTGGTACAAATGCACGATAGCGCGCAAGAGATAATATTATTAGAATCGCATTTTACGTATAAAAAGCATAAGATGTCGGAAACTCCCGAAGTAACCTAACCCTAACCCTAACCCTAACGCTAGCGTCTCAAAGGTTTCGTGAAATGTAATGCTTTTTATACGTAAGTAAATACTTTTCTTACATATAAAAAAAAACTTTGAGATGCTAGGGTTAGGATTAGGGTTAGGGTTAGGGTTAGGGTTAGGATTAGGGTTAGGCTTAGGCTACTTCGGGAGTTTCCGACATCTTATGCTTTTTATATGTAAAATGCGATTCTAATCATATTATCTCTTGCGCGCTATTGTGCATTTGTACCAAACTTTTATTTGTTGAGTCTATTTTGGCGGAGTAAAGTTGGCGGAGTGGCTTACTGTTGGTATCAGCCAAACAGCGAGGGAGTCTATCCCCTTTTCGCTAGAGCTAGACCAGGGATATTGTTTTTGCTGTGGTGGAGCGCTGCACCTACCATCATCTCCCCATTTTATCGCACAGATCAGATTACCCAATCTGTGCTACTCTTCCGCTGAGTTGGCGGGGACCGTTATCGAATCATGAACCTTGTGATTCATAAGCGGGTGCTTAGGAATACAACTGAGCTCTCTTGCGCGCTATTGTGCATTAGTACCAAAAGTTTTGTAAGTGCAGAATTCGTGGTCGAGTTGTACGAATTTTAAAATAGCGCTTTAGGAAGAAAAAAAAACTTTATGAAATCAAAGAAACCCCATTGTCTGAAGGTGCACTTATTTTTGACAAATCACTGAGGCTCGTTGGAAAATGCAAAAAACGCGGTCTCCGGAAAACCTCGCTCTAGACAGTAAGTCTAAGCCCCCACCGACGGGGCCCTACTCTTTAGCTGTGTCGTATTCAAAAGAGAACCTGTCGGTGAAAGAGCTTTTCCGGTGACCGCATTTTCAGCATTTTCTATCAAGCACCACAGTCGAGTGGTTTGTTGAAAATAAGCGCACCTTGGTTTCCTTAATTTCCCAACTCCCCCCCCCTGATGCGTAGTTTTAAAATTCGTACAACTCCCCCACGATTTTTCCATATAGAAAACTCCTGTTTGTTGAGTGTATTTTTATCTCACACCGACTAAGGTGATACGGATATTCGGAGAAACGAGAATTCAGCGTAAATTTTTCTTTTCTTTCCTTTTTTTTCTTTTTTGACAATCAAAAATTTCCCGAGAGCCAGTGTCCAAAAATATGGAATGAATTCGCAGAAAAGAGGCGTGACAAAAGTTTTAATAACGATTCTGAAAACTAAGTAGTTTTCTCAACATTACAGACCACCAGATCATGAGTCAGCATAGGGCCATTACTCCCCTATTGTCTCACAATGAGAAAGTGTAAGCCCAGCAATGGACTAATGAAAAATGCTGATGGGACTATATATATATATATATATATATATATATATAATGAACAGACAGGTAAATAAACTCGGACACACACACACACACACACACACACCACATATATATATATATATATTAAAGAAATGGATACAATAGAAACCTACTCGAGTTTCACCGTTACGATCATCAGGGTTAAATCCACTGAATTAATCAAATTATGAATTCAGTGGATTTAACCCTGATGATCCTAACGGTGAAACTCGAGTAGGTTTCTATTGTATCCATTTCTTTAATAAATTGCTCTACTTTGTATTGAGAACTTTGTATTTGTTTTATCGCGGACTTAACACCTGAATTCTGTGCACCTTCAACGATCGTGCCCATATTCACCGGTATGCCCCCCTTTATCTCTCTCTCTCTCTCTCCCCCCCTCTCTCTCTCTCTCTCTCTCTCTCTATATATATATATATATATATATATATATATATATATATATGTGTGTGTGTGTGTGTGTGTGTGCTACCTTGACTTAGATATAAATAGTCTATTCACAAAATTGAACACTTTTTACTTATAATTATAGCAGCCTATTTTGAAATATAAATGGAGAGAAAATGTTTATAAAAATAATTAATGATTTATTATTTTTATCTATACATATATATATATATATATATATATATATATATATGCGGTTTTAAAATTCTTTTGAATAATTTTATTTCTTGTGTGTGTCTGTGTGGGTGGATAGAATTAACATATTCTAAGCCCCATCGACTGGGCGGAAATGTAAAGGGAACTGTGTGTGTACAGTTCCAAGGTTGTTTTCATCGAACCAAAGATATTTCGACAATGTGCCCACCGGAAGCTCGGTGTTTAAACAATGTCCGCGACCAACTCGGAGGAAGTTCTTAGACGTTAAACAAGTTGGCGACAATAGACGTATCCGCGGGGGATTTGTCGCGGGAAACCTCAAATAAGTTGAATTATAGACCCATCTCCTCATCTTGATATCCTTATAGTAGTTCTTTTTTCTTCATCTTTTATCTTTATTTGTATAGATGTACACAAAGATGTTGAAACGTTCTCAGCTTGATCAAGAAGAGAATGAACTTAATGAATTATTGTTGAAGGGTTAAAATAACTTGAGAAACATTGCACCAAGTGCATCAAACAGGGTACTGAATATGTTGATTAGCATGAATGTTTCGTGTCTCAATGTTATTCCCTACCTGGTTGGGCTGAGGACTTTTCTACACCCCCTCCAACATAGGTACATCAATAAGTCAGAAAACACAAGATGAAAACCTGTTTGTGACTTAAGAAAACCCATTATAACAAAGTATTATTTCCCACATTGTCTAGATCGAATATTATATTTAACTAGCAGAACCTGTGGATATACCATAGCATGATAATTTGATTATTACAACGTTTGACATGTTTACTTAAGAGATATTGGAATTGTTCAATATGTAAGTATAATAATCTTGATTTGAGTCTATCACTCTTTTTTTTCTTTCTTTCCTTTCATCTTTTCATTATGTTCGATTGAAATATATATTACAATACATTATTTAAAGTAAATATTTCCCCACTTAGGATATTCTAATATGCCTATTCAATCAATGTATATGTGGTTACGTGTCTGTGACCGAGCGTATTCAGGAGTTTCAAATGTTCACATACCTCTCTCTCTCTCTCTCTCTCTCTCTCTCTCTCTCTCTCTCTATATATATTATATATATATATATATATATATATATAATATATACTCGCCTTATATAAATGATAGAACAATTTAGTAAAAAATATATGAAACTTTTGTAGTTTTATTTACGTTTTGATTATTGCATTTCAACAAGACTGCCATATTTGTTGTTGACTTATAAATCTGTTAAAGGACTTAAAGGACTTTAAAGGCACACCACACAATATATATATATATATTATATAATATATATATATATGATCGGAGGATTTGAATAAATCCGACAAAATGTAGTTGAGAATAGAGGAAAGTGTGGATAAAACAGCAACCCCAAAAAAACAGCATAAATTCAATTGATGTTTCGCCTCATATTGAATGAAGATTCGTCAGAGCTTTTATTGATAAAAATAAATACTAGCTCTGACGAAATTTCATTCAATATGAGATGAAACATCAATTGAATTTATTGCTGTTTAGTACCGTTTTATGCTAACTTTCCTCTATTCTTATATATATATTATATATTATATATATTATATATATACTTGGTACTGTAGTTAATCATATATAATATATATATATTATATATATATATATATATATATATATATATATATTAAAATAGTCCTGGAGACCTAAGAAAACTTGATGTCACTCAGACTCCTGTGTAAGGCCACTAGCTAAAACTAAGTGTAGTTTTTAAATCAGAAAACTTAACATGGCATTGGTTTATGTACAAAATAAACTTATGCAATGCTACTTACGAGTTTAATTCATTCCGATCGTCACTAAATTTACTCGTATATCAAATCACTTTCACCTATTGAAATAAACCTAAATGTTATTAATCTGTTCCAGCCCTAAAAAATCTCTGTGGTTTTTCAACGTTAAATAAGAATAATAGCACTTCATTCTATTAAAACACGATAAAATAGAATGTAATGAATTATGTGCTATTAAAAGTAAGTAAAGTCCTAAAGTCGGTATCAGCCAATCAGCGAGGGAGTCTATCCCCTTTTCAATGGCACTAGACCAAGGAGATTGTTTTTGCATCTGAGGTGGAGCGCCACACCTACCATCAGCTCCTTACTTTACCGCACAGATCCCTGTGCTACTCATACGCTGAGTTGGGGATGACCGGTATCGAACTAGGAACCTTGTGGTCTCTAGCCGAACGCTCTACCGACTGAGCTAAATTTGGAGACTTAACTGTTTTTACTGAATGTTAGCGTATTTGAAGCTCTGAATGCTCGATATTGAGCACTCTTTATTTCTAAATATATGCAGTGATATATTGACTTACGTATTTTAAACTCAATTTACTCGTATATCAAAACAATGTTCCCATTGAAATAAACTGAAATGCCATTAATCCATTCCAGCACCCCCACCCCGCAAAAATCCTATTTTTGTACGTTTTTTGTAAATAAGAAAAATAACACTGTATTGTATAAAATCATAATAAAATAGAATAGAATGAATTATATGCTGTGATATGTTTTAATAATTTTTTTTTATAAATAATATTTTCTTTGGCATAATAAATTTGGAAACTTTAATACTTTTAGGGAACTTATTAACATAAGCGTATCTGAAAATCGCTCGTAGCTCAAATTTTAGCTCTCAACACAAAGCCAAAAAATCGACCGGGTGACAGCTCGTAACTCGGATAAACTCGTAAGTTGGGACACTCGTAAGTCAAGGCACCACTGTATTCGTTTTTGTTCTTATCTAAACAGGAAACTAGAATTTCGGCAAAATGTTGAGTAAACATTACTTGCAAAAATTTTGACAAAGAATAGGTAACACCTTTTCAAACCATATCCATTTACAAATATATTCATCTGCAACCACACACCACAACATAACACCACACACACATGCACACAAACACACACATACACGCACACTGGTTCACACACACACACACTTCATACCACACACTGACTTGACTTAGATATATAAATGGTCTATTCACGATATTGACACTTTACTTATAAATGTAAGCAGCCTATATTATCAAAATGATAAACTATTATATATATATATATATATATATATATATATATATATATATAGCAACGCCTCTTCTATATAAGGGATGGAGCACTCTGTGACGGCCTTTACGCACAAAGCGATGTGTGTATGAAAACAGTTAAAATCCCCTTCCCATTCTGTAAGTGAAGGTTAAGGTGTCGGACTGGCACCTAACCGATCGGATTTCAATCCCGGCTGTAGGTAGCTTACAAATGTCTAGCCACACTGAAGAAACTTGATAAGTCGAAACACGTGTCTGTGGATGACTATATATATTGAAATATAAATGAAAAGAAAATGTTGTTTGGATATTTATGATTTATCATTTTTATCTATACAACGTTTTATTTTTCATTTATCTTTCAACATAATTGTCGGATTCACTTCCATTTTTGCACACACACACACACACACACACACACATATATATATATATATATATATATATATACAAAGTGTTGTTATGTGTCCAACGAGATAAAATCAAAAGAGGTTGGTAAATATGTGTAGCTGTATGTGCGTTTCAGACAGCGTATATTAGAATATATATATATGTGTGTACATATTTACCAAACCCTCCGCACGACACATTAAGCGGAGTTTAACAGGTTTGAATTCAGAGTTTTCCTTCTCATAGACTGGTTACCCAGCCATGGTTAAAGAGTCCAGTCTGCCCTGCTATTTATCCATAGCTGGAAGGAGAATTGGATTCATACCTTTCCCAAGGGTATTAGCGCCATATAAAATGCCAACAGCTTTGTCCAGGAATGGAACTCGGGTTGGCAAGTCCATTTCCTACGACTCTAGCCATTAGACCACGCGCTTCCATTTAATCTTCAATATATGTTTGTATTATTGAGCATTTTCGAAAAGAACAGCAGTACAAACATATACAAATGAAAAGGTAATCGCGAGGCTGTCTTATCGGCGATCCACTGAAATATTAACTCTCGCTTAAGTGCAGAACCTGTTGATACTTATATTTAGAAGAGTTCATGCGTATTTGGTAAATTACCATAACACTATCCTACCCGTGCGGAGGGGTTGGTAAATATGTGTGGGTGTGTGTGCGTTTCAGAGAGCGTGTGTTAGAATATATATATATATATATATATATATAATATATATATATATATATATATATAAGTAAAGAAATAACAAAAGACTTAGAGATTTTGCAGTCTATTTCGGGGAGCTTAGACATAGTGTCTAATTCTCCCAGCTCATCAGATGCGAATGGTGAATTCTTTATTACTTTTAAGGCATTATAATTCAAAATCTCTAAGTCTTTCGTTATTTCTTTACTTATAAATTTGCTCTGTGACTCTAACTATAAGAGCACATATTGAGCTCTTAAACTGCGACAGGTTGTTTAAAAAAACTCCTATGTCGTAAGGAAGATTTCTTCTCTTGACTTTTGGATTATATATATAGAAAAACACATACACACACACACACACACACACACATACATTATATATATATATATATGTGTGTGTGTGTGTGTGTGTGTCTTTCCGTGATTGGCTTTTCTTGCAAATGTTCCTACGCAAAACCCATCACATTCATACAAATAAATCGTATAAAGAAAAAAAATGTATCCAAATTGTTGTAACAGTAAACCAATTATTACACGCACGTTCGTGTTCTTTCTTTGTTTAGTCTTTACAAATTTCTCAGAAACCAACTGACGTCCACCCACATATTTTGTCCCCTACCTTGTTTTTCCTTTCCTCTGATTGAATTTTTCTGACATAGCCCAGCCCGCCTTTTGTCAAAAGAAAACGTCTGTGACGTCACTAAAGGTCAGGATATCCCATTTACACAAACCGGCATGAACCATTTTGATCGAATTGTGTGGAATAACACAAGAATTTCCTAGAACTTTTTTTTTGATACATAATCTGGTATTTCGATCAAATTACGAAAAATTGGAGCGATGATATTTTTGTGCCGATTTTCTGAATACCTATTATTGAAAATAAGCAACTGAAATTCCGCTTTTCAGAGATCTACTAGAAAGCGGCTACCCGGCTTCACCTGGGTAGAGGGGTGAGTAGGTGGGTAAAAAGGTTAAAAAATGGTTAACGAAATGAGAAAAATCTACCCCAATGGATTAAATAAAGTTTTCGGTTCGAAATTCTGTGAAGGTGTCCGATTACGACATGAAAAGATCCATTATTACTGAATTGCGAGTTGAAGCCTCGCTGGATATATATATATATATATATATATATAATATATATATTATATATTATATAAGGATATATTACCTTTAGAAAATAAATTTATTTCGACATTATAGTCTCATCAGTTATATTTTTGTAGATTTTTGTCTTTAATATTTCACCATGAAAAAACAAAAAACAAAAAAAAACTAAAAGAAAAACGGGAAAATCACATCAGTAAGACCGACGGTGAAATATAAAAGACAAAAATCAACAAAAATAAAACTGATGAGACTATAATGTCGAAATAAAATTTATTTTCTAGGGGTATATATCCTTTTATTTATTTATTTATTTATTTATTTATAATACTCGGGGGGTGGGGGGCGTTTCTTCTTTGAAAATCAGCGTGATATGTTATTGAAAAAAAATAAAATAAAACGATATGGTGAGACATTGCCTAGATGTAGCTACCATTGTCACTTGCCTAACTTCATTTGCATTACACAGGTGAAAATTTAAAATGTGGGAGGTATTTCTACCGTATCTATATTTATATATATTTACCGACTCCTCCGCACGAGCAGGATGTGACACAAGGTCAATTTTCTCAAGCAGAGTTTAACAGGTTTGAATTCAGAGTTTTCCTTCTCCTAGACCGGTTGCCTAACCAAAGTTAAAGAGCCCAGTCTATTTAAAAAGCCCTACTATTTACCCATAGCTGGAGGGAAAGTAGAATTCATACCTTTCCCAAGGGTATTAGCGCTAAGTGGAATGCAATTACCACGTACAGGTATCCTGTATATGAATACAATAAATAAAATGCTTTCGTTCAAATCCTGTTTAAAGCCTAGATTCCGGCAAGATCAGTAAAGAGATGATATCGAGCAGGACTCGAGTGTCCACTTAGTAATAATAGCCACTGTAAGCAAAAGCGAGTCCTCTAGACCTGACTAAGCGAAACAGTAAATTTGAGTCCAAAAATGTTGGTCAACCGTTCACTCACGTATGAGTCAATGAACGAGTAGGTCTATTACCTATATCTGTTCATCGTGAGTACCTCATGTAGTGTAATTGTAGCAAGCTAGATTAGCAGACCATTGTTAGAGAGTTCGATTCTCACTTGGTGCTCAATACTTTGGCCTTATGCCAGATCTAAGCTATGCTTAGTAAATAATTAGGACACCTCGTCGTCACGTAGTGTAATGGTTAGCTAGCTAGATTATAGACCATTGTTAGTGAGTCACTGGGTCCCATACTTCTGGCCTTGTGCCGCATATAAGCTATGCTTAATAAATAACTGGGGACCTCAAATGGTGTAATGGTTAGCAAGCTAGATTTGCAGACCATCGTTAGTGAGTTCGATTCTAACTGGGTGACCCACTCTTCTGGCCTTGTGCGCATCTAAGCTATGCTTAGTAAATAACTGGGGCGCCTACACTTCTGGCCTTGTACCACGTCTAAGCTAAGCTTAGTAAATAAGCATATCTGTTCATTGTGGAAAATTTGCATCGTCATAGCACCTTGTTCCGCGGTGGATGAGAAGGGATGGTATCATATGATAACGTGTTGACGTCAAGAAAAGAAATCGAATGATCTAGGAAGGATTTAGTTTCATGTTTGGCCGTGATAATGGACAGTGTTAGGCTAGATAAGTAGCAAATATATTCTTTTTTTTTTATCAATCTAAACTTTCTGAATTATTTTACTGGAAAGGAAGAAAAGTTTGAAGCGAAGCGGGATAGGAAGTTAACTAAAATTTAAATACATTATGTTCTAAATTGAATTGTCTTTAATTTTAGGTTTAATTATCTTTAGATTTAGAAACGTTAGCGGTGAACGTTAACTAAGTCTTAAATAGTTTATTTATCTTAGTCTGAGTCTCTCTCTCTCTCTCTCTCTCTCTCACTCACCACTCACTCACACACACACACACACACACACACACATATATATATATATATATATATATATATATATATATATTATATATATATATATATCCAAAAATCATATATATATATATATATTTGGGAGAATATGTGCTTAATTTAAGTCGTACCTAATTTTGAAAATTAATTGATTAATAATTAATTAATTAGGCGGGAATGCCTATTTAAATGTAGGCTAAACAAATCGAGAAAAATCAATCTGTATGTACATTTCGGCCTATTAGGCCTCATCATCAGCAGAGCTATAGATAGGAAGACCACCCTGTGCGGCAAAAAGCCATATCCAAACACACCGTGTTTACATATCATATATATATATATATATATATATATATATATATATAGAGAGAGAGAGAGAGAGAGAGAGAGAGGAGCCAATTTGAAAGTCAAAAATCTTCCAACGCCGTTCATTCGTAAACATCACAAATATGTTTTTCTTTATGTGTTTTGCAGTTTGATATCTAAAAAACGTTTTCAAGTTGAATAAATATTTACAGAGCCACATGTGGAGAAAGAGCTGGCTAATCATGCGACAATGGGCTATATAACAATAGGCTCGTAGTGGCAAACTCATGTTTAGTCCTTTTATTAACATTATTTTGATTAAAATGTGCTTCTCCGTACACATCACACATTATTCTGCTTAATTCACATGGTTTGTACTTTTTAGCCAGCAAAAAAAAAAAAAAAAAAAAATTATGACAGATCTCTGTTCAAGCTCGGAGCACTCGGTTTTATTTGCCACCATTTTGAATAGTTGGATTCGTACTTTTCCCAAGGGTATTAGCGTTATGTGAAATGCAAACAGCACCGCTCAGGATTTGAACTCGTCTCACTGTGTCCATTTTCCATGATGGTAAAATCATTACACTTCGCGCCTCTAGCTATTGTTGGAATATTTGGATGTATAAAGTGTGCTACAATACACCACCTAAATCCTCCGCCAATCAACAGCCATAATGCGTGGCTGGTTGACTACTTAATCACTGATACCGAGAGGCGTCCATTTGCAATCATTGACGAAGGACTTGCAATACTGAGGAGCACCAAGGAACAACCAAAGGATTCTTTACCAAGGATTTCCGCTGGAGAAGCGCTCTTGCTTGAAGCCTAAAGGATGGCCCATAAAATCGTAACAGCTATTCATACAAATACTACCTATGTTTATCATGTTTAAGTCTTTAACTTATTACCACCCTGTCAGTTGGGGCTGTAGAATATATCGACTGCACTTCTGCAGAGGGGTAAGATCCCTATGGAGGCCACTGTGGCTGAGCAGTTTATGACATGCGACACTCGCCTTTATACCTTACTTAGACTACCCGGACGGTCGGAGAAGCCCCTTCCGATCAATCGGTTGGTCACCGAAACAAATATTTATTGTTGAGTTTACATTTATGAAAAAAGAAAAAAAAAGAAAAAAAAAAGAAAAAGGGACCCCCACACACAAAAATTACTCTGAAAAGAAAACAATATTTTGCTTTAAAAAATTCCCCTTATCCATTGAATGGTCCTCGAATATGAGTTTTATGTCCAAAGAAGGTTTTTTTATTTCCTCAACGGAGACTATTAAAATTCGACAGTTGTTATTTTGTGTGTCCATTTTGAACGGATATCCGTCCCATTGACAAGAACAACAAAAGTGAGATTGAGAGTGAATCACACACACACACACACACACACACACACACACAGAATGAGAGAGAAGAGAGGAGAGAGAGAGGAGAGAGAGAGAGGAGAGAGAGAGAGAGAGAGAGAGAGAGAGAGAGAGAGAGAGAGAGAGAGGGTGAAATAAGTTGTATTTTAGATAGAGAGAAAGAGAGTGAGAGAGATAGAGAGTGAGATATAGATAGAGGTGAAGTGAGTCATATTTTTAAAGACTCACACACACACACACACACACACACACACACACATATATATATATATATATATATATATAGAGAGAGAGAGAGAGAGACAGAGAGACAGACAGAGAGACAGAGAGACAGAGACAGAGTTGTAGTGTCGTCTTCTTTTAGATAGATAGATAGATAGATAGAGAGAGAGAGAGAGAGAGAGAAAGTTGTAGTGGAATAGATAGATAGAGAGTGGGAGATAAAGTTAGTCCTCATTATATATATATATATATATATATATATATATATATATATATAAAGATAATCTACTGAGTCAGACAAACCTACTATTAGTTTCGCAATAAAGCTCTTCAGGCTAAAATCTGACTCTGAGTCAGATTTTAGCCCTGAAGAGCTTTATGCGAAACTAATAGTAGGTTTGTCTGACTCAGTAGATTATCTTTATTATTGGCTCTACTTAGGTATCGAGCACTTTTTGCAAATTAGCTTCTCCTAGCGGTTATATGAATATATATATATCTTATATACATATATATACATATAAATTGTTTTTTCTTTTGGCCAAATACTATACCAATAGATTATTTTTTGTTGGTACGAATATCTTGGTCTTTTTTTTTTTCAAAAATTTTTTCTTCCTGGTTGATGTTGGTAGTATATTTACAATCAAACTCTCTGCCGGATTTTTCTCTCCGCAAGGATCTACCAACACGCTTGGTATATTAAATTATATATATATATATATATATATATATATATATATACTAGGTGACTAAAATGAAATTTTCGAGTGAGAGAGAAAGTGGAAGACAGTAGTTAGAGAGGGGTAAGAAACTAAAATCATTGAGAATTTGTATATTTCAGGATTTGTATTTCTGTTTTATAGTTTAAATTATTTCATATTATTATACAACAAATTGAAAGTATTCGTTTGTATATTGTTTGTTATTGTTTTAAATTAAACACATACAAATTACATTCAAAGTACTAAAGATATAAATATTTTAAAGATTAAAATCCTAAATAGGTAAGAGATTCGATCTGACTTTATAGACTGCACTGCTTGTATCGCAATAATCATAGGCATGGCTATCCGAAGCCATTTTTTAATTTTTTAACTCGCTGTAAAAAATGATTCAATTAATAAAAACTCACACAATTACATATTTTGAAAGAGGATAAAAAATTATTAAAAGACTGGACCATAAATCATAAATCGGAGCTGAAACGGCTTAGACTGCAAAATTAATTCATTAAAATCAAAACTTCGCTGCTGTTACAGAGACAATATTTTATTATCAGAGGGGCTGATATACGGACAGTTATTGGGTGATTTTGGATTAATTAATCGATTAAATCCTTAATCAGTAAAAATCAATAACCAAATTTGGAATTTTTCTTAGTTAGAAACGATATCAATGTGTATGCAAGATTTTGAATCTGAGTACCTCCCGTTTTTTTGTATATACGTCGACACGTACATACCAAAATCTCTGTTTATATATTATAGATAGAGAGAGAGAGAGAGAGAGAGAGAGGGGGGTGAAGTGAGTCGTCTTTTTTACGCGTTGGATAAATTCTGTTGACGCCTATAAGTTTATCTGGCTTCATTTAAAAAACAAAAACTTCATTAAAAGATCTGATTTACGGAGGTAATCCCAAAAGTAAGCCTTCCAAAATATTTAGAAATCACAGAAAGATTTATTGCTTTTTGTCAATGTTGTTTACCTCATTTGACAGGTTCAACATGAATCTATTTTTCTACATAATTGCAATTTCGGTCGATGCATTTTTGTAGACACAGTGGCAGTTTTTGTATGTCCATTGGTGTAGGTCTATTTTTCACTTTAAACAAATATCAACTTGTCCATCTATGCGAAAGTTGTGTGTTAGTATACTGAATACTGATACTGAAAATTAGATATTTTACTTGCACCATTGTTTAAGGAAATTTGATATTTAGGGATTTTACCCCTCTGCAGAGGTGCAGTTTGTCAGCTGGGGCTGTAGAGTCTTGGGCTGGCTTAAAATAACCATAATGAATATTAAGAAGATTTTGCCCAGATGTCATATCCTGAGAAAGGGATTTCTTAAAAAATGACATCAGTTGGTTACGATCTTCTTGGAAGTGATCAAGTCCACCAAAAGTTTGTTGGTTATTGTGACGCAAAAAGGAAACAAAGAGACAGCAAATGCAAATTTATTTGGAGGCCGTGGTGTAATGGCTAGAGTCGTAGGATAATGGACTCGTCGAACCGAGTTCAAATCCTGGACAAAGCTACAGTTCACATAGCGCTAATACCCTTGGGAAAGGTATGAATCCAATTACTCCCCCTCCAGCTATAGGTTTAATAGGAGGACAGACTGGGCTTTTAAACCTTAGTTAGGCAACTATTCTAGGAGAAGGAAAACTCTGAATTCAAATCTGTTAAACTCCGCTTGGGGTAGTCACTACTAGAATTGGCTCATTAAAATGCCCATCTACAATGGCATTATAGAATTAGCGATGACCGTATCAAACCGAGAACCTTGCAATTCCTAAGCATGATGGGTCAACACCCATGGCCAACATGTGGCTCTATCAACTTCTCTATCAACTGAGCTAAACCCGTCCATTAAGTGAGGTTAAAGAATTGACCCAGGATAGAAAAATAGGCTCGTATCTGCTTTTAATTTGAAGGTAATAAAGCTGAATCCTTTTGAGTTGCTTTAAACTAGAACTGACTACTACTACTACTACTACTACTACTACATCATTAGAGGCACCCATGGTGTAATGGTTATCATTGTAGAAAATGTAATTTTTTCTTTATATAATATTACACTTGTCATAATTAATATAAAAGGATTCTTACAATAAATCATTGAGAATAAATGCTTGATTTATAAAAATGTCAACCACCCATACAAACCACCAGCTCAAAGATACAACAATTAAGAAAGTTAAAAATCGACAAAATTCCACCAATTGTTGGAATTGGAAGCTCAAATTTTGGGGATCGTTTAACTTTGAGATAGTCCACACCTGGACAAAATTTCAGAAAAATAGAAGTGAGAAATTTAAACAAATTTTAACAAAATGTTGTAGCTTCAGTTCTGAGCAAAAAAAAACAAAAAAACTATGTTTTTCGTACAAATAATAGATATGAAAATAATAGAAATGAAATAATAATAGAAAAAAATCTTTGTCATAGATGCAGTACCATATCAGGATATTGATCTTGCTATGAAAGATTTTTTAAAAAATCAATAACTTAAAAGTGGTTGACTTTCAGAATTTCTCGATGGCATTTTTGGATTCCTTCAGTAAAAATGCTTTTATAAACCAATTTTTAGGAGTAGGGAAGCTCTAGAACTCTTTTTACAGAAAAATAGACTACAAGAAGTCAACATAAGATCATAGTAAAGCAGAATTAGGTGCCCTGTCTTTTGAAATTTGCATCAAGCTCATCCTTTTTTTTGGGGGGGAGGGGGATCTTACCTCTCTGCAGAGGTGCAGTCGGTGTATTCTAAAGACTCAGCCGACAGCACTGGCACTTGGAAGAGGTTCTCGCAAAACCAGTGAGGAGACTAATGAAGTTTTAATCTCAAACATTATTTAATGCCGAATTTAGAAGGCAATAAAAATGAAATGACTTTGCACTAAAACACAAACACACACAACAGATTTTTCTGTTTTCTTTTTTTTAAGAACGCCAATCTGAAGTGTCATGCACTCTCAACTAAAGAGTACATACTTTTATTTTTATTATTAAATGATAAGGAGAATATCGTACGATAACATTCCAGTGGTGAGTCAGATGTTACTCGTGATTAAAAGGAAGTAAATACTCTCGTATTTTGTTTACTGATCAGAGTGGTGTATCTGCACACTCTTGACTCAAAGAGTCACTTTCTGATCTTTTGTCTACGATCAGAGTGAATTTGATAATAATAATAATAATAATAATAATAATAATAATAATAATAATAAAAAAATAAAATTCTCTGGGACTTTGAAATAAAAACGGAACATCTTATCCCAGCAAGAAGACCAGGCCTAGTGTTCATTAACAAAAAAGAAAGAACTTGCCAACTGGTGGATTTTGCAGTACCAGCAGATCACAGGGTGAAGCTAAAGGAAAATGAAAAAATGGACAAATACCTGGACCTTGCCAGAGAACTGAAAAAGTTATGGAATATGAAGATCAAAGTGATACCAATTGTAGTTGGTGCACTTGGAACGGCCCCAAAAGGATTGGAAAAGGGTTTGGAAAGTTTGGAAATCAGAGGAAGGATTGAAACCATTCAAAACACTGCACTGCTGCAATCTGCCAGAATACTCAGAAGAGTCCTGGAGACCTGACGAGACTTGCTGTCACTCAGACTCCAGTGAAAGACCATTAGCTAACGCTGATGTGAAAACTCAAAAAGAGCAAATAAAAAAGAACTAGAAGTCGGTGGCTGAGGGTCTTGGTGTCCTGGGTATGAC
The DNA here is from genome assembly GCA_023376005.1 of Doryteuthis pealeii. NCBI lineage: Eukaryota > Metazoa > Mollusca > Cephalopoda > Myopsida > Loliginidae > Doryteuthis > Doryteuthis pealeii. The sequence goes on from CM042164.1 coordinate 58,663,094, forward strand.
GTTAAACTCTATATGATGGTGAGGTTCCAGTTCTGGAGGTCTGGGTAATGTGGAGCACCCCATCATCACCATTGCTCCCAGGTCCTCTCTGACTCGGAATGGTAGTATCTGTAAGAGTCCCATTTATGTGTTAAATAGAAACAAATGTGTTTGGAAAAAAAATTTGACTGTCCATCAATAATGAATAAAACAAAAAAACGTCTTTGGCATAAAATGGCCCAACAAGGGTTGACATGCCATAAAAACAACCAAACCCAATCCGACCAGATAGAAAATAGCAGAATCAGAAATGAGTATAATAATAAGAATAAGAATGCAACTATTTAACAGGGAAAGTTACGTTCATGCCTTAAAATAAACGAAACCCAATCCTCTCCGCTCTATTTTTGCAGTTTAGTTTGAAAAACAAACTTAAGATGACTGGCGCTGTGACCTATGGTAAATGGGAATGTGTGGAGGGAGGGCGTATAAATATGAAAACAAATTAGTCGAAAGGCGGCAAAATTCGTTTGGTCTGAGGAGCTACATCCTACGCCAGTTCGCGCCTCCGCGGCTTTTCATCAGCTGACTTACGATAGCGAATAACAGTAAACACTGGACTCCTGTTAATAGAATCACCTTATTTTTTTTAAGTTGGCCAGACGGAAAGGAGTTGGTATCTTCTGACCTCAATTTGTAGGCTAGTGTTTTTTTTATAAACCAAGGGCACTCCCCATTTAAGCTAATAAGATGAAACATAGTAATATAAATAACTGCATAAGTGTGTGAGTGTGGGAAATAATACACACACACACACACACACACACACACACACACGCATATATATATACATATATATATATATATATAAATATATATATATATATATATATATGGAGATGTTGTAGAAAATAGATGTTTATTGTAAGTAGTATTGTATCTATTTTCTACAACATCCCATGTTTGTCTACATTTCTCCACATACTGTCCGATAATCTCGTCACATTTCTCCCATACACACACACACACACACACACACATACACACACACACACACACACACACACATATATATATATATATATATATATATATATATATATATTTTATATGTGGAGAAAGGTAGACCAGCACGGGATGTTGTAGAAAATGGATGTAGTATTGTATCCATTTTTCTACAACATTACGTGTTTGTCTACCTTTCTCCACATACTATCCGATAATCTCCTCATATTTCTCCCATAGATACACACACACACACACAACACACACACACACACTCATATATATATATATATATATATATATATGGTGATTGCCGCTTCTTGACAGAATAAGGCCATTTCTAAAGTAGTCCAGATGTGAGCAGTTGTGAGCACGCAGATGGCCCACGGATCCAGCTTGTTTTTTATGTACCCCATCACACATATGAAATCCTCGACATACAAGCGATGCCACACAGGTCAGACTTCAATGTAGGAAAATGTTTCCATGGTGTCCGTCATGTGTCGCTTCAGAATGGAGGGCTCGAGTCACCTTACCTCAAACTTCTTACAGCTATCATCGGCCTGTCTTTCCATGAGGATGTGTATCCAGACCTCCTGTCAATTGGACCTTATAGCTGGAGCTGATTTCCGCAAGAGCATCGGTGTCTGTCCCTTATCGAGATACTTCCCTGTCACGATGCAAGTATGTAGTTTGAGTTTTCCCAATCTCAGATCGGGAGGTGTCCAGACATTCCAGGTGGCTATTCTTAGCCTTGTTTTGTGTTGTAGTATTTTCTAGTTTTCGCCCAGCTAATGTGGACAACCGTCGAAATGTTGGTTTGGCCAGCTTGATAGGTGAACCGGCATTTGTTTAGGTCACTTTTTCTAAGCACTTCCCAAATGGCTGGGTGAACAGTGTTAACCGGGCTACTCATTTACCCACAACCTCGCCGAGGCACGTTGCTGTTCGATCAGCAAAGCTGTGACGTTAAGTGCGCCACGAATCACGCCGTATGTATGTTGATTCACATTTGCATGCTTCCATCTCGTCAGGCCTGCATACCACACTATTCCTACATCACTCGGGGACTTGTAGAAATATCTGCACATGTTTTTGTTTTACATGTTGCGCGCTTGTGCGACACGCACCGCATGCTCTCCTTCCCCAAAGTCAAGTATCAGTGACAAGCCGAGGCAAGATGACTGGGAGACTTTGGGGAACGCAGGTGGATGATCTGATGAGATCTACGGGTCCACCACACCAAAAAAAAACAAAAAAACAAAAAAACAAAAAAAAACTAAGTTTTAACTTAGTATAAGTCCACATGTACCATTTTAGATTATCAAAAAGCAAAATCGGTAAGTTAGTTCAAATTAATGCTTTTCAAAGACACCTGCGGGACTCGCCGGTTTGAATGAAATAATATTTCAGAAATAAATTGCTTATTTAAACAAAATAAAAATAAGACAAAGTTTTTAGCAGTAAAACAATATGTAAAAAGAAATAAACATGTGTTAATTAATATGCATTTCTATTCTTTAAAAAAAAAGTACTACTTATCTGGACCATTTATATATATATATATATATATATATATATATATAATATATATATATATATATAATTTAATATACCAAGCGTGTTGGTAGATCCTTGCGGAGAGAAAAAACCCAGCAGAGAGTTTGATTGTAAAAATATACTACCAAACATCAACCAGGAAGAAAAAATTTTTTTTAAAAAAGAAAGGACCAAGATATTCGTACCAACAAAAAATAATCTATTGGTACAGTATTTGGCCAAAAGAAAAAACAATTTCTATGTATATATATGTATATAAGATATATATATATTCATATAACCGCTAGGAGAAGCTAATATGTAAAAAGTGCTCGATACCTAAGTAGAGCCAAGTAATAAAGATAATCTAATGAGTCAGACGAACCTACTATTAGTTTCGCATAAAGCTCTTCAGGGCTAAAATCTGACTAAGATTTTAGCCCTGAAGAGCTTTATGCGAAACTAATAGTAGGTTCGTCTGACTCATTAGATTATATATATATATATATATATATATATATATTATATATATATATTATCCAATTGCCGCTTTTACGTTTCCATTGCAGTGGCATCAGTAAATAATCCAAAATGTGCTCAATATATTAAAAATAGAGACCAGTAATAATAATAATGTTAGTAGCGGGAAAAGTTATCTTTATATATTATATATATACGCAATAGCGAAATGAGGGCTTGTTCAGTTTTTTTTCTTATTGGAAGTGTAAATATTACTCTGTTTATAATTAATTCATTAATCATTTCACATTTAGCTCTCTTAGGGATTTGAAATAATCTTGTATAAATCTATAGGTATCCATGCATGGTGAATACAAATGATCCCAAATAGAATTATCACCAACTTACCACTCGATTGGATACTTTTACCGTCATATATATATATATATATATATATATATATAAGTGGATGATATCAAGTGTTATTTTGACAGGATTAAACCAAAATTGAGAACTCAAACGTACATATAAATATTTCTGTATATATTTTTGCAAAATACCGAGTATGATAAATTGATAAATAAAGTATATATAAATAAAGTATATATGAATAAAGGATATATATATATATATATATATATATATATATATATATATATAGTTAAGAATTAATGGAAAAATGAATGAATGTATGAAATAAAAAAAAAATTTATGAAATGAATGGAATAAATGAAAAATTCTTCTCTAAAGTACCTATCTTAAAAGAAAAAAACTTTTTTGAGAAGTCTCTAATTGAAAAGCCTTCCTCAACTATTACGAGACTCCTTTGAAACATTGAATATATATATATATATATATATATATATATATATATATATATATATATATATATACGGATTAATAATGTAGTTTACTATTTGTAAAGTGTTCAATACCGTTTATAGAGCAAACGATGGTCGTTCAATAAGTTTTAGGCCTCACCCCGATACATTATGACTTCTGGGGCCTCTTCTTTGTCTATTTCTAGATTTGTCGCACGTCCCATGAGCCTCACCTGCCCACTCACCTGCACAAAAATTAAGACAAAAATCTGAATTAGTTTGTCTAATTTTATAAGAAGAGACCCCCTTCTTTCGCAAGAACTTGTTGGTGCGTTTACTACAAAAAACATGTATTTAGTTTTGTCTGAGAATGATAATATTTTTAATCTGGGGAAATTCTGACTGGTTTGAAGTGAGACACTTCAAGTTGTTTGGCATCGTGAAAGGAAACTCTTAAAAGTCAAGACAAACAGGAAAACCTTTGATAAAAAAAAGTCTCTTGCTTTCTTGGCTTTTCTTTCATCCTTTCTTTTTTTATTCAATCTTTCTTTCTTTCTTTCTTTCTTTCTTTCTTTCTTTCTTTCTTTCTTTTCTCAATTATTCTACTTACACATTCTCTTTCTTTCTTTCTTTCTTTCTTTTTTCTTTCTTTCTTTCTTTCATTCTTTCTTTCTTTCTTTCTTTCTTTCTTTCTTTTTCTCAATTATTTTAGTTACAAATTCTCTTTCTTTCTTTTTTCTTTCTTTCTTTCTTTCTTCTTCTTTCTTTTTTCTTTCTTTTCTTCTTTTTTCTTTCTTTTCTCAATTATTCTACTTACACATTCTCTTCTTTCTTCTTTCTTTTCTTTCTTTCTCAATTATTAGTTACACATTCTTTCTTTTCTTCTTTCTTTTTTCTTTCTTTCTTTTCTTCTTTTCTTCTTTCTTTCTTTCATTCTTTCTTTCTTTCTTTCTTTCTTTCTCAATTATTTTAGTTACACATTCTCTTTCTTTATTTCTTTCTTTCATTCTTTCTTTTTTCTATTCAACCTTTTCTTTCTTTCTTTCTTCTTTCTTTCTTTCTCAATTATTAGTTACACATTCTCTTTCTTCTTTCTTTCTTCTTTCTTCTTCTTTCTTTCATTTCTTTCTTTCTCTTCTTTTCTATTTCTTCTTTCTCTTCTTTCTTTCTTTCTTTTTTTCTATTCACTTTTCTTCTTCTTTTTTTATTCAATCTTCTTTCTTTCTTTCTTTCTTTCTTTCTTTCTTTTCTCAATTATTCTACTTACACATTCTCTTTCTTTATTTCTTTATTTTCTTTCTTTCTTTCATTCTTTCATTCTTTCTTTTTCTTTCTTCTTTCTTTCTTTCTTTCTTTCTTTTCTCAGTTATTCTAGTTACCATTTCTCTTTCTTTCTTTCTTTCTTTCTTTCTTTCTTTTCTTTCTTTCATTCTTTCTTTCTTTCTTTCTTTCTTTCTTTTCTATTCAACTTTTCTTCCTTTTCTTTTTTATTCAATCTTTCTTTCTTTCTTTCTTTCTTTCTTTCTCAATTATTCTACTTACACATTCTCTTTCTTTATTTCTTTATTTCTTTCTTTCTTTCATTCTTTCATTCTTTCTTTTTTCTTTCATTCTTTCTTTCTTTCTTTCTTTCTTTTCTCAATTATTCTAGTTACGCATTCTCTTTCTTTCTTTCTTTCTTTCTTTCTTTCTTTCTTTCTTTCATTCTTTCTTTCTTTTCTATTCAACTTTTCTTCCTTTCTTTCTTTCTTTCTTAAATATTCCGCTTGTAAAATTAATTGTTTCTTTGTTTTTTTTCAATTCCCACCGACTTTTTCTTCTTTCCCATCTTTTCTCTTTTTTATTCCACTAATCTCAACTTTCTTTCTTTTATTCATTCATTCTTTCTTTCTTATTCTACCGACCTCATCTTCTCTCTTTCTTTTTTCTTTCTTATTCCACTGACCTCATATTCTTTCTTTCTTTCTTTCTTTCTTTCTTTCTTTCTCCTGTTTTCCCCCTTTCCTTTTAACCTTTCTCTCTTCTCCTGACATCCTTTCAATCCTTCTTATCTCTTCCTTCTTCTTCCAAATCCATTTTGCCCCCCCCCCCCAACAACCGTCTAACCTCTACCCAACCAGATCCCAAGCGGAAAATGATTGTTCTGCTTGGTCGAACATGAATTTCTAACTCACTCAGGTCATTCGGTGCATTTTCTTCTTCTCGTCTTCCCAATCATTTCAGTTTGATTTATTTATGTAACGAAACAACATAAACAACAACAACAGTAAGGGCAAATTCTTATTTGGTTGATGCAAAAGTCTCCAGCATTTTTGAAATAAAATCTTGAATATACATATTTAAAATATGTATAAAACTCTTACACACACACATATATATATATATATATATATATATATAAGTAAGTAAGTAAAGTCGTCGGGGCGGCCTAAAGTCGGTATCAGCCATGCAGCGAGGGAGTCTATCCCCTTTTCACTAGCGCTAGACCAAGGAGATTATTCTAGCGTCTGAGGTGGAGCTCCACACCTACCATCAGCTCCTTACTTTACCGCACAGATCCCTGTGCTACTCATAACGCTGAGTTGGCGGGGGCGGGTATCGAACTAGGAACCTTGTGGTTTCTAGCCGAACGCTCTACCGACTGAGCTAACCCGGCCCCAGTTACCATTAAATCCACCAAGCAAATAAGTATACAATTCTTATTTACTTCGGGATTTTTTCACTAAAACCGATTAAAAAGTGCTAAATAAACGATTAAAATCGAATAGTTTAAAAACTACCTACTTAAGTTTCTCGCAGTAGCGCGAATCTTCCAGGTATTTTCCTACCATCGTTATGTATTTCATAGCCGAGTAGTGCCCATATATATATATATATATATATATATATATATATATATATATATATATATATATATATTTATTTAAGTAATTATTATAATCATTTCGAGCTATGGGTAAAATAGTAAGATAGACTGGGATCTTTAACTGGGATAGGTAACCAGTCTAGGAGAAGGAAAACTCTGAATTTGAAAACCTGAGGTCAGTCGTTGATTGGGTTTGTGGCATTCCTTGTGCACCAATTATTTCCTATCGACTGTGCCAAAAAGTGCGAATGGTCCAACACAAGCCTTCACCACTATAAACATAAACAAAACACTGTGTGGGTTGTTCATTGGATGAATCATCATGCGTCAAGAGAGAGAGAGAGAGAGAGAGAGAGAGAGAGAGAGAGAGAGAGAGAGAGAGAGAGAGAGAAGTCTATTATATATATATATATATATATATATATATATATATAATACATGAGGAAGAATGAATTAAGAAAAGAAAGAATGGAATGGATAATAAAAGATGAATCTAATCAATGTCACTTACACATGTGTTTCGGTCAGTTTATCTGTGTGAAAATATTTCGCACACAGAGAAGATTCGACCTTCATCAGAGTGAAATTTTATTTTGAATGAAAAAATTTGTTGGGGAAAAATGGAGAATTTTTAGAAATGTTCGAATAGAATTTTTTTAAAATCACATTTGGAACGCTGAAATAGACCGTTAGAATTTGGATATTTTTCTAGGGGTTCTACAAGGTGTGTCATAAAAGTGCCGAGTTTGAAGCTGTATTTACTAAGATAGAAATGAACAATGAATGTAAAGATATTCTTTCCAGAATACAAGATGTGTCAAAAGTTCCGAAAATCTCGAGACTTTTTTGACATACCTTATATATATATATATTAATATATTATATATATATATATATATATAATACAAAGTTCATTTTTCATGTGCAGGTTGCGAAAAAAGGTCAATTTCTTAAGCCGAGTATAACAGGCTTGAATTCAGTTATTTCCTTCTCCGAGTCTGCCCTACTATTTATTAATAGCTGGAATGAATGTAGCTGGATGCATACCTTTCCCAGGGGTATTAGTGCTATGTGAAATGCAAATAGCCTCGTCCAGGATTTGAACTAGGATCGTCGATTCCATTTCCTACGACTCTAACCACTATCTTAAATATATAGATCCATTTTATACTGTCTTGTCGAAGCAGCTTAGATCCCCCTACAAAGGGGTAAGACAACCTTAACTATTTCTGATTTGGAACTGATGTGAACCTGGTAACCGGGTTTGTGACCGACAAAAAAGGGTCTACTAGGATAACACCCGATGTAGGTGAAAGAAACGGTTCACACGTGAGAGTTGGGGATTTTTTAACGGGTCGATGTTGCCTGCCGATAAGACAGTTTTGACTCGGCTCAATCCAGTGATAGAGTTGGTTGGCTGGTTGGTTGGTTGGTTGGTCGGTTTGTACGGCATGTAAACCCGTAGTGTTTTTTTTATGCTGAAGACATTTTGTTTTATTCATTCTTGTTGGGTATTCAGTTTTTTTAAATTCATTTTTTTAAATCACATTTTTGAAACTCATTTTTTTCCAAATCTATTTAACCTATAGATGGGACTCTTACAGGTTCCACCACTTCGGGTCAGGGTGGACTTGGGAGTAATGGCAATAAATTTCCCATAGTTTCAGAAATTGAACTTCACCACTAAATGCAGTTTAACATCATAGCCAGGACACTAAGACCCTCAGCCACCGCCTTCTTGTCCATACATGATAAAAAGGGTTGGGGTTTGCCAGAAGGGCAATAGGATAGGGATAATCATATAAGTGCTTGGGCTTGATGTGACGAGTCAATTGATCGGAAGGGGCCTCTCCGACTGCCTGTCTAGCCCAAGTAAGCTAAGATACCACGATTCCATCCTTAAACATCACAGGTCGCCACACACGACCAACAAGCGGCCCCATTAGGGAGATTTTACCTTTCTGCAGAGGTGTATTTGGCGTATTCTACATTTTCCAGAGTTCCAGAATTGGTCGGGATCAATTTCATTATTGGAAATGGTGAAGTCAACCAACAGTTTGTGGGGAATAATGACACAAAGATATATATATATATATATATATATATATATATATATATATATATAGAGAGAGAGAGAGAGAGAGAGAGAGACAAATAGGAAGTAAAGCAGGATTATCTGCCATTGTGTTTTAAAATTTGCATCAGTCTCATCTTTATGAAATACATTTTTCACCGAAGTTTTTAGGAAAGTGAAAAGATTAAAAAAAAAAAATCTTTCCACCGTCACATTTGGTTGTGGGTATTCAGGTTTTTTTTTTTCAAACTCAACTGTTTTTAAACACATTTTTTAATATTCATTTTTGATCTATTTAAACCCATAGATTGGACCCTAACACAGCAAACATAATTTTAAAACAGGATTACCTGCCCTTGTCTGTTGTGATCTGTATTCATTTCATCTTTATGAAATAGATAATTTTCCCCGAATTGTTTGTGAAAGTGAAAAGAAAAGAAAGAAAAAAGAAAAGAATTTCCCACAGTCACGTATTTATCCTTGTACGGATATCATCACAACGTGTGTGTTACTCACCGTCTTTAAGTGTCTTGTTTGTTTCTCCTCTCTCCTCATGATACACAGTCTTTGGAAATTGTGTTTTGGGTTGGGCCTGATTCTACGAATTCTATAAAAAAACAAATTCTCCACTTTGTGGAAAACCAATACTTAGGCCAAATACAAGGTGGCCAATAAAAGAATTTGTACCATATGACATTTAGGCACCCCTTTTGCGATCTCGATTCGTGGGGACATTTTTACCATTTACACCGTCAAAACCCGGTTAATTGTTAACAGACGATTTTTAGAGTTTAAAATTTTTTTAATAAAACTAACCCCTAACCCTAACCCTAACCCCTAACCCTAACCCCTAACAAACAACCGGATTTTGACTGTGTAAATGAGAAAAGTGTCCCCACGAATCGAGATCGCAAAGGAGGTGCCTAAAAGTCATACGATCCAAAAATTGAAATAGATCACTAAGTAGGCCTGAGCCTATTCTAGTAGTGACCACCCCAAGCGGAGATTTAAGAGGTTTGAATTCAGAGTTTTCCTTCTCCTAGACTGGTTGCCTAACCAAGGTTAAAGAGCCCAGTCTGCCCTACTATTTACCCATATCTGGAGGGAGAATCGTTGGATTCATACCTTTTCCAAGGGTATTAGCGCCATGGGAACTGTGGCTTCGTTAAAATTAGAAAATTTAGCAATGAAAGACGGGAGTGAAGGAAGAGTAAGTTTCAGTTGTTCTATTTTTCGATTATACCCCCGTCTGTTTCAAATCTTTTATCTGCATTCTTATTTAGTTTCATTAGCCTTTCTTATTTGATATAATATTTTATTACATTAAAACTTAAATACTTGCACCCTACGGAGGGTGCATATATTTTCTAGTATCATATAACATCCGATATGTTGATACTATGGTTTGTTCTTTCACATTGGAACTTGAAATTTTCATTTTGCTTAGGTTACTTATAAAATCTGAAAAATAATATAAAGATTAAATAAACAAAAAAAGGGGACTCTTCGCAGAATTACGTCCCGGCCCCCTGCCTTAAAAAACGCTAAGCGGTGCCAGCTCACAAAAAAATCCCTAGCTGAAGCGGTACCTGCTGACCCCCCGCCCCAAAAAAAAAAACGAAAAACAAAAAAAAAGCAGCGCTTAAGGCGTTTTTTCCGAAAGGTTAATGCGATACTTTAGCCCCTCTCACTCCAGTCTTTTTTCGACAAGTAAATGTAAATATTTTAACCCTCCCCCTCTTTAAAATATTTTAAGGAAGTGGGGGGGGGGGTAAATATTTACATTTTCTTGTCGATAAAAAAAAAAAAAAAAAAATATATATATAATATATATATATACATATATATAAATAAAATGTTGTTCTGGTTCCAACGGGAGAAAATTCAATATTTTATAAAAAAAGGAAGGACCGCAAAATGTATTTTGTTCTCAGAAAAAAATTTGTAATTCTTTTTGTTTTACATAGAATTAAACATTTTTTTCTGAGAACAAAATACATTTTGCGGACCTTCCTTATATATATATATATTATATATATATATATATATATATATATATATATATATATATAATCTGAGATCTAAAAGATCAGGTGAAGAAATCTTCCTTACGACGTAGTAGTTTTTTTTTAAATGTCGTAGTTTGTAGAGATCAATGTGATCACATAAAATATAGGCCTTGGTTTTGTTTTTCTCTTTGTGAACTAATGCGCAAAAAATCTATTTTCAACTGACTTAAGAATAATAAAGAATTCATCATTTTGCATCTGAGGATTGGAGGTACGAGACGATTTCTCTAGACTCCCTGAAATAGGCAATAAGGCTAAAAATCTAAATCTCCTGTTAGTTTTTACTGATATATATATATATATATATATATATATATATATATATATATATATATATATTCATTTTTATTTCGTGGTTTTGTGGTAATATTTAAATTCTAATCGGTTGTTAATATTATTCAATTACAGGGGCCGGTTTAGCTCAGTCGGTAGATCGTTCGGCTAGAAACCACACGGTTCCTAGTTCGATACCGGCCCTCACCAACTCAGCATATGAGTAGCACATGGATCTGTGTGGTAAAGTAAGGAGCTGATGGTAGGTGTGGCGCTCCACCTCAGACGCCAAAAACAATCTCCTTGGTCTAGCACTATTGAAAAGGGGATAGACTCCCTCGCTGTCTGGCTGATACCGACATTTGGCTGCCCCGACGACTTTACTGACTTTACTTATATCTAAAAAAGGTAAGGTGTTATTGTATTCCTAGTCTATAGTTGGTTCAATTTTGTTTAAATGATCTATTCTTTTTGTTAAGTTATTGTTTCGCGGATATATAAGTAAAATGTCGTCTCTAGTTATTTTCGATATATAGACAACGTTTTATTTATATATCCGCGAAACTATAACTTTTACAAAAATTATAGATTTAGATATACCATTGAATAATGATAACAATCGATTAGAATTTAAAGTTTACCACAAAACCACGAATAAAAATTACCATATTTATTTCTATTCACACATCAACGCTCTTCTCTGAATGGAGCACTCTGTGACGGCCTTTACACACAAAGCGATGTGTGTATTAAAACAGTTAAAATCCCCTTCCCATTCTGTAAGTGAAGACAGCCTAATGGTTAAGGTGCCGAACTGACACCCAACCGACCGGAGTTCAATTCCGATTGTAGGTAGTCTATGTATGTCTAGCCACACTGAAGAGACTTGATAAGTCGAAACACGTGTCTGTGAATGACCCTATATATATATATATATATATATATATATATATATATGTGTGTGTGTGTGTGTGTGTGTCTAGAACAAGTCGTGGAAGCAGCACCCACAAGGAAGCACCGGTCCCCCCCCATCTCACAAACCATCCGAGTGAGCGGACAAGCATACTGGACACTGCTCAGAAGCGACGTCCTCCTGTGGAAGCCAACAATGGACCAAGGACCTACATTGACCAACTATGCGATGATACTGGATCTGCACGGAGGACCCCTTGGGACGATGAATGATAGAAATTGGCAAGAGATTGTCATGGATATCCGTGCTAATGCGTGATGATGATGATATATATGTATGTATGTATGTATGTATGTATGTATAAAGTTCATTTTTCATGTCTTTAGTTTTTGATGTTTATGAGATCTTCAGAGATTTTATTATGTGAATGTCTAATTGTTTTCTAAAAAGGCTTCAGTTAATTTGTTAAGAGTTCTATTGATAAAAGATACAATAAATCTCAATGGAATGTGAAGTTCATGTATTCTTTGGAAACCTTTAAGTCTGTTTATTTTTGGAGGGTATAAATTCTCACATCACAAAAATATACTCGGAAGTAATTATAGATTTCTAATCTAAGTGACCTGAGAAATTGCAGCCCCGAATATCTACAAGAAAAAAAATCTTGCATTGAAAATATATAGAAAAGGCTCGATGACTGGATTGTTATTAATTATTGGAGCAAGGGAAGATAACTCTTTGCCGATCTCTATCCTTCCAAACCTTTTTGGGAACTATCGGATGAATTAGTTACAGAATTTTATCTGGATGTAGATAATGTATTAATATTGTTTATTTTCTGGGTAAAGATTCTCTTTTTTTTTAAACGTTAATGTAACCAGTACAAAATAAAAAAAACACCCTCCGGACGATGTAAAAATATATTTTTGAAAGATATTGCTTGAGAAGGTGGAAGTTAAAAATTAAATGTCTGAGAGTTTGAACCATAAATAATGAAATCATCAAATTTATTAAAGGAGTAAAAAAAAAACAATTTGATATCGAAACTAAGTTCTATTAACTTTGAATATCTATTAAAATAAAACAAGCTATATATAAATATATAATACCAGTCATGTATTTATTAAAACTTGTTGGCGATGTAAAATAGATTTTTGAAACATATTGCCTAAGGGATGGGAGTAAAAAATTCAATGTCAGCGAGTTTGTACCCTAAGTAAGTAAAATCATCAAATTTATTAAAGGATTAAAAAAATAAAACAATTTGAAATGTAAACTTTAAATATGTATTAAAACAAAACAAACTATATATAGATATATAATACCAGTCATGTATTTATTAAAACTTGTTTTAAAAAACAATGAAGGCTGTCTAATGTTGCATTTCAAATTTTGAGTGTATTTATTCTATGTTATGACGATTTTAGGTAATGTGACGTAAACAGTGACAAAAACCGGAAACGAATCTCCATTATTAATGTAATAAGATAATCGAGTACAAAATAAACAGTGCGGAAAAATAGAATTGAATTATAAGCCACACAAATGCCTATGATATTACCACCAACCTTGAACGACATTTAACCCATCCCATCGTGAATACAGTAACAAACACCACCACACACACACACACACACACACACACACACACACACACCACACCTATTCACACACACACATATATATACGCATATAAGCATATATATTTTTTCTCACATATACTGGATTTCACTTTTCCCCACACAGTCGTTATACCTTGAAAAAAGGGTGAAGGTTCACCCGAAATATCGAGTTAATTAAACCAGGGACAGAACAACAGCTGGATATTAAAACTCTGTTTCTTTGTTCTGTTTTTTGTTTTTATTCTGTTTTTTCCATGCTTCATAATACCCCCCCCCAAAAAAAAACAACGTTCACAAGAACAAAGTTTATACACAGTCAATTCATATATTTATATATATATATATATAATATATATATATATATATATATATAGTATATATAAAAACAATTTTTTTTGTGATGAAAAAAAAATACAGTGCTCAATCACAAATTTGAGAGCTAATTTATTTAATTTGCTGAGTTTTTAAAGATCAATGATTATAAACAGCTACCCAGGTTTCTTGCTAGGGCGCAATCATCAGGTTGTTAAATTAGATCCCATGGTGTTTATTGAAGATCTTTTCTTCAATAAACAACATGGGTGTTTATTGAAGATCTTTTCTTCAATAAACACCATGGGATCTAATTTAACAACCTGATGATTGCGCCCTAGCAAGAAACCTGGGTAGCTGTTTATAATAAACATTGATCTTTAAAAACTCAGCAAATTAAATATATATATATATATATATATATATAGGGCATCCAAAAGTAGGTGGATAGTAAATGATAACATTTATTTTGATAATGTCCATCTATTTTTGGCTCACCTATATGTTAATTTCCTGCATGCGTTTATTTGTTTCAGGTTTTAGACTAGAGTGCAGCAAACTAGACTCAGTTGTTCCCTATCTGTTTGGAAAGCAGCACCACGACGCAATTCCCTCCACGAGAAATTTGCAAACGGCATGCTGTACTGGATGGCCTTCACATCAGAAGCTCTAATACGAAGATTTTATAATGTTTGGGTATCAATTTATTTATTTTACATCATTAATAATGAATGAAGTTGCTTATGGTTTATCTATTTTTCCTCAATTTTTGATCATATCCAATAAGAAATGCCTAAACCACCTCACCCCACACCTACGGAAAATCAAGTTTAAGTCAACTCACCACATCAATTCTATGATTGAAATCGCTAAACAAATCACCAACCTAACATACTTCAAATTCAACAACAAATACTACCGACAAAAATCCGGATTCCCTATGGGCAACCCACTCATTGGCGTCCTAGCCTGCCTATCCCTAGAATTTTTAGAATCAGGCCCCTTCAAATTCAGAAAACCCCAAAACTGCACATATTTCAGATACATACACACACACACACACACACACACACACACATATATATATATATATATATACACGGAGCAGTCTCCCATGTCTATAACCTTGCTAATGAGACCTAATAGGTCGAAATGTACATTCAGGGATTGACATTTTCTCGATTCGTTTAGCCTTACATTTGAACATATATGCCCGCCTAAATTCATTAATTATTAACTAATTAATTTTCAAAATTAGGTATGACTTCAATTAAGCACATATACTCAAAAAATTGTCGGCTTAAAGCCATATAAAAATAAACACATTTGTTTGTTTACTTAACCTCATAAATATATATATATATATATATATATATATATATATGTGTGTGTGTGTGTGTGTGTGTTTATTTCATATTTGGGATTTAGTAGCTGACTACAGATCTGAAGACCAAGGCTGAGAAGCCTCCACTTAACATTCTGTAGATAAACTAAGTTTTGATATATTCACCGATTTTTACATGCAAGGCAGCTACCTGCACTTAGTTATACATATGCATGTGGGTGCACGCGCGTGTTTGGGTGTGGGTGGATACTAAAATGTTGCATCTCGTCTATTATATCTACATTAGTACATAAATAAGTAGGTTGCTATACATGAAGATACCTTTTGTGCCCGGGAACGTGCATGGCAAGAAAAACATTGTGCAAATTAGACTCCACCCTAAAGTTTGCCGTGAATCATCAAGGTGAAAGCCACCCACTCCCCCCCGTCTCACACATCTATTAATGCATCAGCCAGACCCACGTACCCCTTCCCCCCGCCGACTGTGCCTTGCTTGCCACGTATGTGCATAAATATCTTAATAAAATGCATATTGTCTCTTAACCACATCTAAAGAATTGAGTGAGAGAGAGAGAGAAAGAGAGAGATAGATAGATAGATAGATAGAGAGAGAGAGAGAGAGAGAGAGAGAGAGGTGGCAAAGAAAGGGAGAATAGGAAAAAGAAATTGTAAATAAAGAGAGAGAGAGAGAGAGACTGAGAGAGCAAGAAAGAGAGATAGAGAGAGAGAGAGAGAGAGAGAGAGAGAGAGAGAGAGAGTGTGTGTGAGATGATAGTGAGAGAGAGAGAGAGAGAAAGAGTGTGAGAGAAGAGAGGTGGCAAAGAAAGGGAGAATAGGAAAAAGAAATTGTAAATGAAAGAGAGAGAGGGAGAGAGAGAGAGAGACATAAAAGAGAGAGAGAGAGAGAGAGAGAGAAAGAAAGAGAGAGAGAGAGAGAGAGAGAGAGAGAGAGAGAGAGAGAGAGAGAGAGAGAGAGTGAGAGAGAGAGAGAGAGAGTGTGAGAGTGAGAGAGAGAGAGGGGTGACAAAGAAAGGGGGAATAGGAAAAAGAAACTGTAAATGAAAGAGAGAGAGAGACATACATAGAGAGAGAGAGAGAGAGAGAGAGAGAGAGGTGGCAAAGAAAAGGAGAATAGGAAAAAGAAATTGTAAATAAGAGAGAGAGAGACATACAGAGAGAGAGAGAGAGAGAGAGAGAGAGAGAGAAGCTCAATTATTGAATTCGTAATTTAAAAAAAAAGGAAAAGATAAATCGAGTTAATTTCATAACATACAACATTTTAGAAATCATACAACAATATTTAGAAATCGCAGAAACGTTTATTGTTGAATAATTCTGATACTTCGGAATATTATCCTCATCTTTACTGTGTACAAATACAACGTTCAGGGCACTGAAACCTCGGACATTGTTTTGTGTGTTTTTAAAAAAATTATTATTTTAATTACCTTAAAATAAATCATCTTCAGACGATTACCCATATTACGTTTATTGTTTATTATCAATGGTGTTTCCATCATTTTAAAGGTTGAACATTTATCTATTTTTCTACGTAATCGCCATTTCTGCCGGTGCATTTTTGTTGGCGCTGTGGCAATTTTTGTATGGCTATGTTATACCAGCTCGCAGACATTTCATTTAGGGAGTGTATAACCTCATCGTTGTTGCGAAATCCCTTCACATCCATGTACGATTCGCCATGTAATTCCATCAATTAGCGATGAATTTTGATTGGTTTATTGCCCTTTGCGTTGAAAAACATAATTACTGTGTGAAATCCACACTTGGTGCTAGTATTAATCGGGATTTCCATTAGAAATGACTGCCAAGCCAAGACTGAGTATAAGGTGTGCACAGCGGCAGGCGCAGGCGTTGAGTTTGATTTCTTTGTTTAATGGCATATCATTTAATGGCAAAGCCCTCCTTGTAGAAGAACAGTAGTGGTGCAATTTAAACCATAGCTGGGGGACGAGGGTGGTTCCTATCTTTCCCACGGATATTATTCCGAAAGCGAACGTAATACCGCGAAGGGAGTTTGAACTCGCTTACCACGATGCTGCAGTCATGCACGTTAGACACTACGCCACGGGGACTTCCCCTCTATAATTATTTCTTAGTTTCTTTGTTTTAATGGCATATCAACCTTCATAGGTTATTTAATGCCAAATCCATCCTTATAGAAGAAAAGTAAGTCGTCGTCAGGGTGGCCTATTGCCTGCATCAGTCAGACAGTGAGGGAGTCTATCCCCTTTTCTACTAGCGTAGACTGTTTTGGCATCTGAGCTGGAGCGACACCTACCATCAGCTCATCACTTTACCGCACAGATCCCTGTGTTACTCATACGCTGAGTTGGCGAGGTCCGGTATCGAACCCGGGACTTCATGGTTCTTAGTCCGAGGTCTAAAAATAGTCTTATTTATTTTATCAAACTGTATTTCATTATATCGATTATACGACTCGTTAGCACTTCTTTTTCATATCTCCGAGGTGTAATGGCTAACGTGCTGGACGGCGAGAACGAAGTAAGCGAGTTCGAACTCTAGTCGTGCTATTACGTTCACTTTCGGGCTAATACCCTTGGGAAAGGTATAAACCCTCTCATCTTCACAGCTATAGGTTAAATAGTATTATTTTTTTTTGGGGGGTGTTTTGTTTAACGGCATATCAACCTCAGTGGGTCATTTAATGCCGATAAAGTTTTGAAATAAATCAATTCTTAATGGATAATACAATTTTTTTATAAACACATTTTTCTATTTAGCCTATAGATGGGACCCTAACAAGTACTACCACTCCGGGTTAGAGTGGACTAGGGAGCAATGGTGATGAAGGGGTGCTCCACATTCCCCAAACCTCCAAAACTGGAACCTCACCATCAGATAGAGTTTAACGTCATTCCCAGGACATGTAGACCCTCAGTCACCGCCTTCTAGCACCCATATGATAAAAAAGGGTTGGGGCTTGCCATAAGGGCAATAGGGTTGGGAAAATCATATAGGTGCTAGGGCTTGACGATAGTATTATTTCTTATCTTCCACTTTAGATGGCTTTAGTATTAAATAACCCATGAAGGTTGATATGCCATTAAACAAAGAAACCAAACCTTCAATGTTTCTATTTATAATTTCTTCTTTATCTTCTGACACCAACCAACCAACCAATCAACCTGCATATATCTTGTTTCTTGGTAATACCCTTGGGAAATGTATCCACCCAAGTACTCCCCCCCCCCAACTATGGGTAAATAGTAGGGCAGACTGGGTTCCTTAACCTTGGCTAGGTAACCAGTCAAGGAGAAGGAAAACTCTGAATTCAAACCTGTTAAACTCCGCTTAAGAAATTGACCTTGTGTCGCATCTTGCTGGTGCGGAGGGGTTGGTATATATATATATATATATATATATAATATATATATATACTTTTCTTTGTTGGGGTCCCAAGTTTCTTGTTACAAGGTGATTCTAGGCTGGTCCCATTCTCTAACTAGTTTGTTGTAGAGTTCAGGTTCTGTATGAGCTCGGTGGGCCCCAGATACCCACGAGTGGAAATGGTCCATAATCACGATACCCATGGTATTTAAGGCCTTTTTATTCACAAATATATATATATATATATATATATATATATATATATATATATATATATATCTTGTTTACTTCGTTTTATGTGTG
>CM042164.1:58687042-58702042 GCA_023376005.1 Doryteuthis pealeii
TATATATATAATTGTAGAAAAATTATGGGTCTCCCAGGGTTTCGATCTATACAATCACTCCAAGACCCTTCCCTTATATTTGACTAAGCTCAAGTTATTAGTCAGTTGAACAACCAGAATTGTGTTTTTATTAACAAAGAATTGCTGACGGAAATGAACAACTTTCCTCAGCAAATCAAATATCCAGAAACTGATAAGTAAAATATATATAAATACATAAATAAATAAAATATTAATAAAAAGAAAGTTCAGTTGATTAATAACTTCAACTTTGACAAATATAAGGTAGAGTCCTGAGGAGATCGTATTAGATCGAAATAATATTTCTATAATTATCATACCGTTATGTTTATGATATATTGAGGACCCTTGGATAAATTACTAATGCCACAGCAACGGAAAGGTTATTGTGGAAATCGGACAATATATATATATATATATATATATATATAATATATATATATATATATATATAACACCCATCCCCTTCCGTTTAAATTGTTTCGTCTTGTTGCCAACATCTCAAAAATTCGCTACATTTGTTGACAAAAGATATACATGAGACATGCCCGACATATATATGGCGCGAAATGCCCACGTTGGTGAATATTGTAACGTCTTTCGTTTTTTGCAGTATTAAGGTTTTTGTTTTGTAAACTCATTTTGACTTTCCTCTCCGACCCAAACAACTACGGGAGTGAATGAGCTCTGATGATGATTTTTGTAAAATCGAAATATTGATCAGTATCAGCTATGATTATATTATAAATTGTTTTCTTCTTTAACAGCATTGTGTGATGTTTTCATTCCACCTTTTCTTACTCATATATATATATATATATATATATATATGTATAGATTTTTGGTACAAGCGAATTTATAAAATACTACGAGTAGTGGAATCATATGTTTTGCCGAGAGATTATACAAAAATGAGGAATGGAGAAATAAAACGATGTTTTATTACGAAAAAAAAATATATATGGGGGGGGGGAATGGAGGGAGAATGGTGAGTCAGGGGGGGCGATGGAATAAAATATAAATAGCTTCAAGAATACTTAAATGCTGTTTAGATCTGGCCCCGTGCAAGACGGATACAATAAGTTACGATAATGTCTTAGACCGGATATTTTCCTGATCCCCCGCAAGGCCGGGATTGATAAAAGTTAAATTTAATGTGGGGAGCCACGTATTAACCGAAGCTCCTGCGATGGCTAGTGCAAAAAATACGTGGTTCCCGTCGGCATTTCGTTTTTGGGCCACCCCAGGTACCGGAAATAAATCCAGCCCTGCTACTTTAAATCTAGGAGGCAGGTGTTGCCTTGGCGGAGGGGAGACCCCTTAGGAACACGGGGTTAATTTGATTCGGAATTAGAGGTTTAGAGGCCGATGAAGACAAGAAATTTGGACCGGTCCATACCGAGCGTTTGTTGTTGAAACGTTTTTTTTTAAACTGGTGAATCTGTAATTGCTAAACAGAGAGCTTTTAGTGCTTATTTCATATTACATAAGAATTATGCTATTCCGAATAGAATTTTCAATCCATAGTACCATCAATTTTCTATCCAGAATAGCATCATTCCGATGAAACATGAAGGTATATTCTATACCGCACTGCCAGGGTTACGTCAGAATTATGCTGTTCCGGATAGAATTTTCAATCCATAGTACCATCAATTTTTCTATCCGGAATAGCATCATTCCAACGAAACATGAAGGTACATTATATACCGCACTGTCAGGGTTACGTCAGAATCATGCTGTTCCGGATAGAATTTTCAACCCATAGTACTATCAATTTTCTATCCGACTATCATTCCGACGTAACATGAAGGTATCTTCTAGACCGCACTGACAGGTGTGTGTGTGTGTGTGGGAGGGTTATGCGGATTGTTAGGTCTAACTAATTATAATACTGTGTAATTATTTCCTGGAGATAAAATCAGCTAAAAGGTCAAACGTGATCCTCTACCTAAGCCGCGAGACGCAATTTCACGGAGACTCTGAGATTATGAGTTTTGATTAGGAAAAGAAATTAATTAGCATATATATACGTGTACGTACACATGCCTCGTGGATTTTCTCACCAGTCATTCACCCATCTCTTTGCAATTGAATAATGTCTATTGTATACACAGACACACAGACAAACAGACAGTCAGACACACACACACACACACACACACACACACGCACGCACGCATATATATATATATATATATATATATATATAAAGGGCAGTTGTGTGAATCTGTATGTCCGGAGGCAACTTCGAAAATAAAACAATTAATAACAAAGTAAATATATATACACATTAAATATCACCAGGGCTTGTTTTTGAGCAAAATAATGAAGATTTGATTTATATTTGGGAAGATATTTAAAAATTCAAATTTGAAAAGTAACAGAAGGAAAGTCATTTGCATGTTATTTTGTTATTCTTTTTTTTTTTTTTTTTTTTTTTTCGTTTTGAAATATAATATTGATTGATTGGAATTAATTGCATCATTTATATCTTTTTTTTTTAAATTGTAAATCATTGAATAGAAATTTCTTACTATAGTGTTATATATTCCCGTGGGATTTTTATGGAGCAGCCAGCGAGATCTTACTCGTGCTAAGTAATAATGGATCTGCGAGACTATCTTTAAAAAAATCCCCCCTCTACCAGGCGACGCCGGGTAGCCACTTCTAGTATATATATAAAGGGTGCGTTCAACTGAGTAATAATTTCAACAGTCAAATATGAAGTAGGGTCCTGAAGAGAGCGTATAGATCAAAACCGTGGTATAACTAATAATGTTTCTATAATCATTACGAATATATATTTAAGATATATTGACCAGTTTTCGATAAATTCTAATACTAGCAAGGTATGCACCCCTGGATTCAAGTATTTAAGTTTTAATGTAATAAAACATTACATTAAATTAGAAAGACAAACGAAATTGAATAAGAACAAATATAAAAATACTATAGTATTCAACGTTATTTTAATTAATTTCTATATAAAATTATATATAGGATTGCTTGTTTAAGAATAACATGATAATATAAGAAATCAGCGAATAATTATTCATTAAGTCCAGTTTGGTTAAAATGATTATGAAAATTATTCCCACCATATACCATGTAAATCTTTATTTCTTAGAGATAAATTACACATATTTCAGGATTTTAAATGCATTAATGATATGGGCAGTTTTGCAGCAAATCTATCTTTAGTAGAGACATCGTTCGTAAAGAAGATGCTAATAAATAAATAATGACCATGGGGTTATCCTGTTCTCATTCCGCTAACCATAGCTGGGGTACAGGTGTTAAACTGTGTTAATTATTATTCTATGTTACTGCTTCCCCTGGCCAGGATTGAACCTGTAGTCCAGAGATAACTGTCACTTAGAACTGTCTTAGATTAAATCCTTTATCCACTAGGCTATGTGTCCAATTGGGCACATAGCCATACGAGAAGAAGGTCCCGATTACGACAAGAAGGTTCCCGAGTCCGAGAAGGTTATCGTTTCATTATGTTTTTATACAATTACAATACACTGTTATTTTTCTTATTTTAAAAAAGTAAAAAAAAGAAAGAAAGTAGGATGGAGTGATTAATGGTGTTTCAGTTTATTTCAATGGCGAAAATTGATTTGATATACGAGGAAATTGAATAACAAGCGGAACGTCTTAAACTCATAAGTCAAGGTACCATTGGGAGGGTTGGAACGGATTAATGACATTTCAGTTTATTTCAATGGCGAAAATTGATTTGATATACGAGGAAATTGAATAAAAAGGAACGACTTAAACTCGTAAGTCAATGTACCATTGGGAGGGTTGGAACGGATTAATGACATTTCAGTTTATTTCAATGGCGAAAATTGATTTGATATACGAGGAAATTGAATAACAAGCGGAACGTCTTAAACTCATAAGTCAAGGTACCATTGGGAGGGCTGGAACGGATTAATGACATTTCAGTTTATTCAATGGCGAAAATTGATTTGATATACGAGGAAATTGAATAACAAGCGGAACGTCTTAAACTCATAAGTCAAGGTACCATTAGGAGGGCTGGAACGGATTAATGACATTTCAGTTTATTTCAATGGCGAAAATTGATTTGATATAACGAGGAAATTGAATAACAAGCAGAACGTCTTAAACTCATAAGTCAAGGTACCATTGGAGGGTTGGAACGGATTAATGACATTTCAGTTTATTTCAATGGCGAAAATTGATTTGATATACGAGGAAATTGAATAACAAGCGGAACACTTAAACTCGTAAGTCAATGTACCATTGGGAGGGTTGGAACGGATTAATGACATTTCAGTTTATTTCAATGGCGAAAATTGATTTGATATACGAGGAAATTGAATAACAAGCGGAACGACTTAAACTCGTAAGTCAATGTACCATTGGGAGGGTTGGAACGGATTAATGACATTTCAGTTTATTTCAATGGCGAAAATTGATTTGATATACGAGGAAATTGAATAACAAGCGGAACGACTTAAACTCGTAAGTCAATGTACCATTGGGAGGGTTGGAACGGATTAATGACATTTCAGTTTATTTCAATGGCGAAAATTGATTTGATATACGAGGAAATTGAATAACAAGCGGAACGACTTAAACTCGTAAGTCAATGTACCATTGGGAGGGTTGGAACGGATTAATGACATTTCAGTTTATTTCAATGGCGAACATTGATTTGATATACGAGGAAATTGAATAACAAGCGGAACAACTTAAACTCGTAAGTCAATGTACCATTGGGAGGGTTGGAACCGATTAATGGCTTTTCTTAAACTCGTAAGTCAAGGTACCACTGTATATAAGTTCACTAATGCTTGATGTTATTGTTGGCGAAGATTTTAATGCAATTTCATATGTAAATGTATAAAAAAAACACGGATTTTGAGGGGGTTCATATTAGACGATAATTAAAACTAAATGTTCAAAATTTGGTACAAGTTAGAAAACTTTTTGGTGTCAGTATTTATCAAACCAATACCCAACGTTCATTGGTTTCGTCATTTTGATATTTAAAAAAAAATTGAAAATCGACCTACCCTAGTGTGTAACCTAAATTCTGTTACATTTTGTCAATATTTACTTTTGTGAAACTAAATGATGTAACAACTGTTTGGAGAATTCTTTTCTGTTCAACTAATACAAACAAAAATGTCATGCATATAATCTGTAGTCTAAAGTTGAATAAAATCACTTTATGCACATTCTCTATTTTTCTGAAAATAATTTATTCAATTCAAAAATAATTATGTAGAAGTTTATGAGACTCGAATGTTTTGGGTGGATTCAATTTGAATTTCATTAGCAAGCTTTGAATTGGAGGAGATAAGAAAACATTATTTATCTACACTTTATAGAACCAAAGAGATTTGTGAAACTAGCAAATATATGCACCCTCCGGGCACAAGTATTTAAATTTGAATATAATTAAATATATTAAATTAGAAAGGCTGATGAAACTTCACCAACAGGGAAGTGTGTGTGTGCATGTTTTCTGTCCAACTAATACAAACAAAATGTCATGCATATAATCTGTGGTCTAAAGTTGAATAAAGTCTCTTCATACACATTCTCTATATTTTCTGAAAATAATTTATTCAATTCAAAAATAATTATGTAGAAATCTATGAGTCTAGCAAACGAAATGTAATTCCTTTCGTCGTCATCACAGTCTCTACCAGCTGAGCACGTTACTCTCACTTCCTGACACCCCAAACACAGCAGTCGTCAAATTTCACTTCTGGTCTAACAAACTTGCTTTTTTTTTTCTCTCTGTCCCAGTATCAGCCACTCTCCATTTTTTAAAAATCATCTCTCGGCTACGCTTTATGCAAATTCCGACTTGTCTTATCCGGGTCTTTGCCAACAGCATTTCAGCTACGAGGAGGTAGCGAGTTCAAATATCCGTAGCCACTCCCCACACTCCTCCCCTTCGCACAGGCCAAACATATCCTGACGCGCTCTGTTTGTGGAGGCTGGGAATCCGCTTGTACACAACTCTGCCCTTCAATTTCACCACCATGAGACTAGAATATTTTGGGTGGATATCAATTTGAATTTCATTAGCAAGCTTTGAATTGGAGGAGATAAGAAAACATTATTTATCTACACTTTATAGAACCAAAGAGATTTGTTAAACTAGCAAATATATGCACCCTCCGGGCACAAGTATTTAAATTTTAATATAATTGAAATATATTAAATTAGAAAGGCTGATGAAACTTCACCAACAGGGAAATGTGTGTGTGCATGTTTATTGACATCAATAAAATGACATTTCAAAAATAAAACGGACAAAACAACATTAAACAACAAAAGATTTTAAAAAGTGAAAGACAGAATGTAAACATTTTTTTTCTTTTTATGTTCACCAGAAGAAATTTATTTATTTACTTTTTTTCTGACCCCCCCCCAAAAAAAAAACAACCCCAAAACAAAACAAAAACAAAAAACAAAATAAGTAACTGCTTTTTTACAGTCATTTTTAATGATTTATTTTTGCTAATCTGGTATATATATATATATATATATATATATATATATATATATATGTGTGTGTGTGTGTGTGTGTGTGTATATATATATATATAATATTTATATATAAAGCCATCAACTGAAATTAATTGTAATATGTAACATTGATATACCACAAATAAAGAATGAAAAGTAAAAACTACAGTTGTGTGGACAACAAAAACTTTATCAGGTGACAGTATATATATATATATATATATATATATATATATATATATGCATATATATATATGTGTGTGTGTGTGTGTGTGCGTGCGCGCTCGTTTGTGCATATGTGTGTGCGTGCATATATGTGTGTGTGTGTGTGTATGCATGTGTGTGCATGTGTGTTTGTTCTTGCAAACTACATGTTTTGATACTAACAAAATTCGATAGACAGACAGATAGGTAGATACATAGATTAAAACAGATTGTAACACACACACACACACACACACACACACACACACACACACACACATATATATATATATATATATATATATATATATATATTTATATATATATATATAATATATACATACATTCAAAACAGATTTAAACATATATATATATATATATATATATATATATATATATATATATATATATATATATATATATAAAGTTACATCTTATGAGTCAGATATACCTACTTACAGTTTCGCTTTGTAGCTCATCAGGGCAATGATCTGACTTAGTAGGTATATCTGACTCATTAGATTTAACTTTATCATTTGCTCTACTTAGGTAGTGAGCACTCATTATTTTTTAGCTTTAGAAAATCCGGGCGGTTTATATATATATATATATATTTCACATATATATAATTTTTTTTTCTTTTGGTCAAGTATTATAGTATCAACTGATTATTTTCGGTTGGTACCACTATCTTGGTCTTTTCTTTTTTTCAATTTTTTTTCACCAGGTGATGTTTGGTAGTATATTTTTACAATCAAACTATTTGCCGTTTTTTTTTCTTAACGCAAGGGTTTACCAACAAGTTTGGTATATTATATATATATATATATATATATATATATATATATATGAATACATTTTTGGTACAGGAGAACTTATCTAATACTAAAATTGGAGGAATCCTATGTATGTAGGGAGATCATACAGTTATAAGATGGTAATATTTTATTATAAAATAAAATATAAAATGTGGGGAATACGAAGGCCTTTTCGACCGGTTCTTTTTCAAGTATAAACACCGGCGACGAATAAAAGTCAGATTGTATAAGAAATATTCTTTATGAACAAATGGAGGTGAGCCAGAGGGGGACAAAAAAGAAAGAAAGAGGGGGGGCATATATATAGAGAGAAGTCTCCCATGTCTATAACCTTGCTGATAAGACCTAATAGGTCGAAATGTACATTCAGGGATTGACATTTTCTCGATTCGTTTAGCCTTACATTTGAAGATATATGCCCGCCTAAATTCATTAATTATTAACTAATTAATTTTCAAAATTAGGTATGACTTCAATTAAGCACATATCCTCCAAACATTGTTGGCTTAAAGCCATATAGAAATAAACACATTTGTTTGTTTACTTATCCTCATATATATTATATATATATATATATATATATATATATATATATATATATATATATCATACAGATTTAAAAAATATATATTTATGGGTGATGCAGGAAATAAAAGATATTCATCCTGTCATCAGTTATAGGTGAGAAAAATCCTAATCCGAATTTGAGATTCGTTATCTTTGTGAAGCTGAGCATTTCACGTTCACTGTGATAAGATCAACAGGAGAACAGGAAATAAAGATGGCTGTCTCCAGATTGATCCCAAGATTTCAGAAACTCTCTTAACAAAGAATAAGCAACCCAACCAAGCAAGTAATTATGGATATTAATAGAGGAAATGAAAAAAAAAAGGGAGATCTGAAAAGTTCATAGCCCGACCAATAAAACCCAGTGTCATGAAGCGTACAAGCTGTTCTTAATAATCACCCAGTTGTTCGCTATTCATGATATCCATTTTTATAATAGGCTATGAAGTGTCTTTAGAAAAACAAAATTAATAGACAGAATAGAAAATTAAAAAAGAAAGAAAAATGATGAAAAAAGTAAATTAAAATTCCAATCCTTCCATTCTTATTCATGATAAAATACTTTGAAATTAAAATTAAATTATTAACACAACTAGCAAAAAAAAAAAGCCTCCGGGCGGCGAGAAAATACATTTTTGAAATATATTAACTGAGGGGTTGGGAAAAATTGAATAAATTAAATAAAATATTTGATATTTTTAAAAGAATG
Source organism: Doryteuthis pealeii (assembly GCA_023376005.1). NCBI lineage: Eukaryota > Metazoa > Mollusca > Cephalopoda > Myopsida > Loliginidae > Doryteuthis > Doryteuthis pealeii. Next base: position 58,695,887 of record CM042164.1, read on the forward strand.
ATTTGTTGCATAGATCCAAGTTCGAGTTGTAGTAGTAATCGTTAGTAGTAGTAGTCGTCATTAGTTTAGAAACAACATACCCAAGTCGTATAGTCACAACGGGGTTGTAGGTTCCTTTCTAGGCTCGTGGGTTCTTTTTCAGAGAGAGAGAGAGAGAGAGAGAGAGAGAGAGAGAGAGAGAGAGAGAGAGAGAGAGAGAGAGAGAGAGAGAGAGAGAGAGAGAGAGAGAGAGAGAGAGAGAGAGAGAGAGAGTACTACTCGGTACTACTATGCGAAACACATCACGGGGGAACCCGGAACTTTTTATTTTTAAATCTAGTTCCAGGGTTATTCGTCGGCCAATTGCTGCCCGCCCCCCGTTGAGTGTTTATACTTCCTAACTTTAGCCTTTGTTCTTATTTCTTTTTCTTCTCTTTCTCCAGAAATCCGATTACAGTTTTCTTTTCAATCCCCAAATTCCCCGTAGACCATAATAATTACGCTACAAATTATTACTTAAAAAGCCTCATATTCACTCCACTCCACTGAGATTTGTTTTGTTTTACGACAGTGGTGACCTCAAAAAACTTTCTAAAATTTCTGATTTAATTATTCGGATTCTTATCTTCATAGATATTCATAAATTAGTGAATAATCTAAAATCCCTTTCGTATGAAGAAAGACTTAGGAAGATTGACTTACCAATTCTGGTTTATCGACGTATAAGAGGGGATATGATTGAAGTCTACAAATACACGCATGGTTTTTATTCAACGAACTTTGATCTACTAAACATTGCTCAAAATATCAATACAAGAGGACATGAATTAGAACTCCCTAAAAAATCTTGTAAAGCAAACGCAAGACAAAATTATTTTAGCTACAGAGTTGTGAATATATGGAATAAACTACCATCATCAATAGTGAATGCCCCATCTCTAAACTCCTTTAAGGCAATGTTTGATAATCTGTGGAATGATTATAAATAGTATGTGGATTTAAAATGAATATTTATAAGGAACAGCTAACAGGTCTCAGATCAAATATACTAGCTGAAAAGATATTATTATTATTATTATTATTATTGTCATTATTATTATTATTATTATTATTATTATAGAAATTTTAAAAAATCGTTTAGTATATTTTGTTCGGATTTCATAAGATTAAATAGGAGGGGATTAACCTAGTAAAAAATATTTCCCCTAATATATTTTAGGAAAAAACTATTTTAAACATAAGTTCATCTAAATGTGAATAAGTATAAAAAATTTTCGTGAAAATTTGTCCCTTAATTGATTTTTTATAGAATTTAAAAAAATACTGTGAAGTGAAATTTCTTATTCTCTTTTCCTTTTTCTCTTTTTTCTTTTTCTTTTTTTCTTTTCTTCCTTTTTTCTTTTTCTTCAATACATAGAAAAAAGAAGAAAAAAACAAAAAAGTGAGAAAAGAAAAAAAAAGAAAAAAGAAAAAAGAAAGAAAAAATTAAAACAGAATAAAACGAAGAAAAGGAAGAAAAAAAAAGAAAACGACAAAGAAAAAAGAAAAAAGAAAAAAGAAAAAAAAAGAAAAAAGAAAAAAAAAGAAGAAAAACGAAGAAGAAAGAAAAAAGATAGAAAAAAAATTTAAAAAAAGAACAAAACGCAGAAATAGAAAAAAGGAAAATAACAAAAAGAATAAAAATAACAAACAAAGCAAAAATGAAAAAAAAAAATAAATAAAGGAAAAAGAAGGAAAGAAAAGAAAGGAAAGAAATAATAAAAATACCCCCCCCCAAAAAAAAACCCCGATCTTTATTCTGGTGTTACAACTTCAAAGAAACATCAGGTAATCAGGTAAAATCTGTTTATTTCAACACCTTTATAACACAGGAGTCGCAGTTGCTGATTAATTATTGCACTCATTCACAGGTACACGTATACAAGCCCCCAAATTAAAGTGACCATGTGCCAGATTTTCTTTCGGATGTAAGCAAATAAATAGGCAATTTCCTGTTCATGAATCAACTATCTGAGGGATGACCAACAACATTTGTCATCCGTCCTTTCATTAATGATTAATTTGTGAAATGAGAAAGACAAGAAAAATAAATAAAACATTTTAGTGTCTGAAAAAGGCAACGAAGCGTTCAGCAGGTCGCCATAAACAGTTTACATCCGGTAATAATCGTTACCTACGTTTGATTGGCTAAAAAAATTCGGTCGTCGATACGCCCAAATTGTCACATACACATACACACATACAATATATATATGTGTATATATATATATTCTAAAGGTATATATCCTTTTATTTATTTATCAATAATTGTCACATACACATACACACATACAATATATATATAATATATATATATATATATATATATATATATATTATTCTAAAGATATATATATATATATATATATATATATATATATTCTAAAGATATATATCCTTTTATTTATTTATTAATAATACTCCGTACATGTAAAAATATATACACAAATCTTTATATGTACGTTTAAGTTCTCAATTTTGGTTGAATCCTATCAAAGTAACACTTGATATCATCCACTTATACACACACACACACATATATATAATATTATATATATATATATATATATATATATATATATATATAATACTCATAATATTACATAATACATGTAATTTTTTCCTATATATATATATATATATATATATATATATATATATATATATGAGAAGTAAATACACAAGCGATGTGTTTTGATATGGCTTTTTTTTATCCGACAATTTTTGGGAGAATATGTGCTTAATTGAAGTCGTACCTAATTTTGAAAGTTAATTAATAAATAATTAATTAATTAGGCGGGCATACCGATTTAAATGTAAGGTTAAACAAATCGAGAAAAATCAATCTCTGTATGTACATTTCGGCCTATTAGGCCTCATCAGCAAAACGAAAAATCTAAGAAAGTCCGGTTGGTGTAGGGGTTACAGCTATAGCTCTGCTGATGAGGCCTAATAGGCCGAAATGTACATACAGAGATTGATTTTTCTCGATTTGTTTAGCCTTACATTTAAATAGGTATTCCCGCCTAATTAATTAATTGTTAATTAATTAACTTTCAAAATTAGGTGCGACTTCAATTAAGCACATATTCTCCCAATATATATATAATATATATATATATATATATATATATATATATATATATATATACATATTTGATTTTTCTCGATTTGTTTAGCCATACATTTAATAGGTATTCCCGCCTAATTCATTATTAATTAATTAATTTTCAAAATTAGGTACGACTCCAATTAAACACTTATTCTCCAAAAAATTATCAGCAAAAAGCCATTCTAAACAAACCTTGTTTATATATATATATATATATATATATATATATATATATATATATATATATATATATATATATATATATATATATATATGAAAAATTACATGTATTATGTAATATTGTGTGTAATTTTTATAATCTAATCAACATCAGAGCGTGAGTTTATTTATTTTCTGAGTTATTGTGGTCTATAATATGAGTCGTCGCGTATGTTTCTAAATAATTTAGTTAAGAATTAATGCAAAAATGTATTAATGGATATAATAAAATGTGAATATATATAACAGGATATACCTTTAGAAAATAAATTTATTTTGACATTATAGTCTCATCAGTTCTATTTTGGTTGATTTTTGTCTTACCGTCGGTTTTACAGGTGTGATTTTCCTGTTTCTTTATTTTAAAAATAAATAAATAAATAGTAGGTTAATTCTATATACACTGTAATACTAAATTCACTCTACTAACGTATTGAGCACTTTATATTCGTTATAATACTGACTTATTCGGTTAATACTTGTATCTATATCGCGATTAGCTCAATATTTTATTCACTGGTAAGTCATTTTCTTTATCCTATTATATATATATATATATACCATAATAATAATAATAATAATAATAATATATATATATATACATATATATATATATATGTGTGTGTGTGTGTGTGTGTGTGTGTGTGAAAATAAATGGAAATTGATCCAACAGTATGAATTTAACATTTATGAAAAAACAAATGATGTTTATAATTGCTGACAGAAATCTGTTTCGACCGTGTTAATAGATCGGTCATCATCAAGAGCAACATATGAGAGAAAGACGGGAAAATAACCGTTAGAAGAAAGGGTACAATTTAATTTAAAAAATTAAAAATTTAATTAAAAAAAATCAGAAGCATTATATTTCATAATGAAACTCAAAAGAGTTTGATGTAAAATTATATAAAAATGTATAATGAGTATCAAAATTGTTCATGATATATTCCAGCTATAATTTTTTTTAGATAAAATTTATTTTATTTTTAACACAGAACACGCATTTTTAAAAAATTCCAGCATTGAATAATAGCGTTTTGTTTGTACCCTTTCTTCTAACGGTTATGAAAACAGTCTACCCCCGTCGGTTCGAAATTCCGTAAAGGCTCCCAATTACGACACGAAGACCCCCCCCCCCGAGTTCGTCAAGAAGGTTCCCAAGTTCAAAAAGAAGGCTCCCGAAAAGAAGGCTCCCGAATTCAAGAGGGTTCCCGAGTTCGAAAGGAAACACCTGAAGAAAGCCGGAAGGCACATCGGCCGAAACGTTGTGTATGTAATATTAAAGATGAGGACAATAGTCTGAATAATCCAAATAATACAGATTGTATATTGGTTCATTCAGACTTAGCTCATCTGATTTATTTGAGGTTCCAAAGTCCAATTCCCCACTGTTCCGACGTTTAGATGGAAAGTTCCAGCGACACCGGTTTAGTTCGGTTTAGTTCGGCCGTGAGTTCCAGACGTAGGTCGGACGAGAAGAGAGCCTATGGATGAACCGCTAAATGACGTGGACACGAAAGAAAATAGAACCGGATGTGACGTATATTGGATGGAAAGGCGCGTGCTCTTTCAGAACAAGATTCAACATTCGATGACTGAACAGACATTCAAAGGTCAGAATGTAGAGCGCTCAAAAACGTGATTGAAAGTAAAATGAATTCAAACGGTGCCTCATACAATGGCTACAACGACGAAAAAATTTAGATTAACAATTATAGATTAGTTGTTAAATAAAGAGCGGCCATTTTGTTATCTGACGCAAAAGATTTTTTTTTTTAAATCTTGTAAAATTTTAACTATAACTAGGACATATATGCATGCTCCGGGTGTAAGTATTTGAATTTTAATGTAATAAAATATTATATTAATTCAGAAAGGCTAATGAAACTAAATAAGAATGCAGATAAAAAGATCTGAAACAGTATAATCGAAAAATAGAACAACTTTGAATCGAACTCTGCTATCACTCTCGTCTTTCATTGCTAATTTGTTCTAATTTAACTATTTACTTAAAATAGTGTTGCATAGCCCTCTTTACTGGCACCAAATATCTATATGTTATATACTTCTCTTTCTTCTTACTCTGTCGTATCTTCTGGCCGGCTTGGTTCTTCTATCATCTATCTTGGTCTGGTCTTGTCGTGGTGTTTCTTGGGGACTTCGGGTCTGGTTTCTGTTGGGGATCACTCCTTATCAGAAGCCTTGTGTCATTGTTAGCTTTTAGTAATAACCACAAGACTTCGATTTACTTTTGATGTTACTTTATTCATAAACCCCCAGACCAGACAATGCGCGCGGATCCTTACATCTTGCTAGCTTCGCTTCTAAGTTCTAACTCTAACTAACTGAGTTACTTACCCCTTAAACCGGAAGGGGCTTCTATCGGCTTCCGATTCTCACGATCATCCCCAGAACCCAAGGTCAGAGTGAGGTCAAACGCTGTCACTCACTCTCAATGCCATCAGCTGCACTAATATGATTTCTACACTGTTGTCATAATCATTAGGTATCTAATGATTATGTAACAATAGAAAGTAAAGAATAAGTCAACGCTACTTAATGGCTGGTAGTTTCTCGCAAATGCGATTATCAGAGCAATACTTGGTTCGATCATCGCATTGACGAAAAGTATATATATATATATATATATATATATATATATATATATATATTTACCAACCCTCCCGTTGGAATTCAGAGTTTTCTTTCTCGAAGACTGGTTACCGAGCCATGAGTAAAGAGCCCAGTCTGCCCTGCTATTTACACATAACTGGAGGGATAATTGGATTCATACGTTTCCCAAGGGT
>CM042164.1:58704542-58714542 GCA_023376005.1 Doryteuthis pealeii
CAGAAGATTTCTGAACGTCTGGAGCTACAGACTTTCAGAAATCATTTTTGTTGATTTTTTTTCTTCTTCTTTTAAAGATGTGCTCTTTTGAACGTGATTTATTTCAGTGTTAAAATAAAGAAATTGTACTAATGCACAATAGCGCGCAAGATGTAATATCATTAGATTACGTATAAAAAATTACTACCAGGAACCTTGTGATTCCTAGCCGAACGCTTTACCGACTGAGCTAAACCAGCCCTAACTGTAATTGGTAAACTAATTATCTGATTGGGCTCAAATTTTGACACGTGTCATTTGAAGGTTGATACTTTATAAAAATCATATGGATTGTTTTTTTTTATTGAATGATTTGTTACATATTGTAACATTGGTTTAAAATTAAATAACCTCATAACTTTTATTACTGACCTTAAAACCCATTAAATACTTCTAAACAGAGTTTATTCATTGGTGTCCTGTGACATCGCGAATGGACTTTGACTTCAATAACAATTGTAACTCGCTTTTGGAAATGGAAATATCCTGATGGCGCCCACGAGGCGGACAACGTGATTTCAAATTCATTCTCTTCTCTCTTCATGTTTGAGATGAGGTTTGATAATTAGCATCTTTTGAATTATTCGGACTGTTGTCCTCATCTTTATTGTCATCTATACAGCATTTCGGCCGATGTGCCCTCTGGCCTAAAAGTATTTCCCGATTTCGAAAAGAATGTTCACAAGTTCGAGAAGGTTCCCGAATCCGACAAGAAATACCCAAAGAAGGCCGGAGGGCACACCGGTCAAAACGTTGTACAGATAACAATAAAGATGAAGACAATAGTCCGAATAATCCAAATAATACTCATTCACTTCTATTAGCCCCAATTTAATATTACCTAATAACACCCGTCTTGATTAAATATCATGGACCGGTTTAGCTCAGTCGTTAGGAATCACAGAGTTCCTGGTTCGACACCGGTCCTCGCCAACTCAGCGCATGGGTAGCACAGTTTAATGTTTCTATCATACCAACTCGCTGCTATTTCGTTGAGGAAGCGTTTAAACTCGTTGTCGTTGCAAACTCCCTACACCACTTTCTGGTGTTTTTTTTAATACATATGCACGGCTCATCATACTCATCCGTTAACAGGAGGTGCGTGGTGTAATGGTTAGAGTCGTTGCCGAGTTCAAATCCTGCACGCAGCTGTTTGCATTTCACATAGCACTAATACCCTTGGGAAAAGCATAAATCCATATATTCTCCATCCAGCTATAGGTAAATAGTAGGGCAGACTGGGCTCTTTAATAGGTAACCATTCTAGGAGAAGGAAAACTCTGAATTCAAACCTGTTAAACTCCGCTTAAGAAATTGACCTTGTGTCGCATCCTGCTCGTGCGGAGGGGTTGATATATATATATATATAATATATATATATATATATATATATATATATATATTTGGAGATAGGATGGATGTAGTAGGATCCGACAGTATGAAGTAGGTAGAAGGATGGTGAACAAGAAATGAAAACTCAAAACAAATCAGAGAGTTGAAACGTTTCGTCCGAATTCATACGGAAATCTTCAGTCGAATGATTTTTATTGAAAGCAAAATTTTGTGCGAGTATAAGTGACGGAAGTGAAGGTAGGGAGGTTAGGGGTAGACATGAATGAAGTGAGGGTAGTATACAGGAAGTGGAGAGAGGATGGGAAGGGATGAGCACAGGGGTGGGTTAAGGAAGGGGGGTAAAGTTCTGGTGTGTTTGATGTCAGCAGCAGATGAGGAGGAGATAGTTGAGTGACCATGTCTACCCCTATCCTCCCTCCATTCACTTCCGTCAACTTATACTCGCACAAAATTTTGCTTTCAATAAAAATCATTCGACTGAAGATGTCCGTATGAATTCGGACGAAACGTTTCAACTCTGATTTGTTTGACTTTTCATTTCTTGTTCACCATCCTTCTACCATATATATATATATAATATATATATATATATATATATATATATATTGGTAGATAAAAATACACTTCCGTTAATTAGCGATGAATTTCAATCAGTTTAATGTCTTTTGCGTTCAAAAACCGAATAACTGCCGTCAATAAAGAAAAGTGTTGCAAATAGCCGCACGAACAGTTTCCCTGCGCTCCCCAACGTCCCAACTTTTGAGATTACCCCGTAGACTGAAAATGAATGTCATCAAATATTGTTTGTTTAATTCATAAGAAGAAATATGGAAAATAGATATGATGCAATATTCCATTAGAATGGTGCAACTTATCTAACAGGATATATTTAAAAAATCAATAAACAGGCCAGTAATCTATTGATGTATCGATTTCAATATGTTTATATATTCATTTCAACTGGTTTATCTCTCGTCTCCATACCAATATGTCTTGGCTCGATCTATACAGCGGTTTATTCATATCTATCGTTGCCTGATACAGTAGTCAGTTTGCCAAAATCGTTATTCAGTAAACTAGCAAATATATTCACCCTCCGCCGGGTGCAAGTATTTAAGTTTTAATGTAGTAAAATATTATATTGAATTATAAAGGCTAATGAAACTAAATAAGAATGCAGATGAAAAGATTTGAAACAGAGGGACGTATAATCGAAAAAAAGAACAACTGAAACTTACTCTTCCAAAACTCCCGTCTTTCATTGTTATATTTTCCTAATTTAACTATTTAGTTAAAATAGGAAGTAAAGAATAAAATTACAGTTATTTTCTTTTAAGATTTATCCACAAGATTTTTGATCATGTTCATTAAGATAAAACCAAACAATTAGAAATCAATAACACTAAGCACATATCTATTAAATTCAAACTTTTAATATCAATATGCAAATTAGCCTTCTGTTCACACTGTAAACCGATATTTTCTTGTATATATAAATACAATTGCATGTTATTAATATGTAGATATGGTTAACAGTATTAATAATGTAAAACAATTTTTTAATAATTGAGGTTTATATAAAAATAAAATCATGGATAATGTGACGTAAATAACAAAGGGAATTGTGACTTGAGTAGTAATATAGTTACAGACAGAAGAACACACAATCTCCATTATAATAACTAGTACAAAATAAAAAACACCCTCCGGGCGATGTAAAAATAGATTTTTGAAACATATTGCCTGTGGGGTGGGAGTAAAAAATTCAATGTCAGTGAGTTTGTACCCTAAGTAAGTAAAATCATCAAATTCATTAAAGGATTAAAAAATAAAACAATTTGAAATGTAAACTTTAAATATGTATTAAAATAAAACAAACTATATATAGATATATAATACTAGTCATGTATTTATTAAAACTTGTTTTAAAAAACAATTAAGACTGTCTGATGTTACATGTTCACATTTTGAGTGTATTTATGCATGTTATGACGATTTTGGGTAATGTGACGTAAGCAGGGATGTAATTTTTGTTACAGACAAAAACCGGAAGCGAATCTCCATTATTAATAGTAATAAATATTTAAAAGCACACTACTTGTACATCCTCTCCAGTTTGATAATTTGGTGTCAATCAGTATGCAGAGAGCCCCCCTCCCACTTACGATAAATCTACTGGTCCCGTCAAGCCCTATCACCTATATGATTGTTTCGACCCTATCGCCATTATGACAGATCCGTTGGTTGGTTGGTTTATTGATTTTAACGGCATATCAACCCGTCTTGGGTTATGTCATGCCTAACGGCTAGGAAGTTATACATATCGCACATCCATATTACACTTTTAGTAATTGGTTTTAACAATGTGTTTAGAATTATTGGGGATTATGTTGTATGGTATTGATTTGTTTCATGTCTATATTCTATGGTATAACTTTATTTCTCTCAAAAAAGAGAGAATATCCTCCGTGTTGACATTTTCAAACAGATCTTTCATATTGTTTGCTTTATAATAACGGTTTCTGATGTGAGCAAAAAAACCGCATTCCATGAATAAGTGTTTAACTGTTAAAGGTGTTTGATATGTTTCACATTGTGGTTGTTGTTCTGACAGATCCAGTACCCTTTGTAACATGTGCTGGAAGGAGGCACATCACATCATTTAGGAGTATTGCCAATAACTTTGTGAAAAGTCCTTAAAATTCCAGGAATAATTAGTTGGATAATGTGACTTTTTCCAATGCTGAGTATTATTAACAGAGAGTTTCAGCCAATCTAATCCCTGTGTGTGTGTGTGTGTGTGTGTGTGTGTAAGAGAGAGATAGATAGATAGATAGATAGATAGATAGATAGATAGAGATAGAGAGATAGAGATAGAGATAGATAGATAGAGAGAGAGAGAGAGAGAGAGAGAGAGAGAATATATATATATATATATATAATATATATAATATATATATATAGAGTTTCAGCCAATCTAATCCTCTGTGTGTGTGTGTGTGTGTGTGTGTGTGTGTGAGAGAGAGAGAGAGAGAAATAGAAATAGATAGATAGATAGATAGAGAGAGAGAGAGAGAGAGAGAGAGAGAGAGAGAGAGAGAGAGAGAGAGAGAGAGAGAGAGAGGACTTTCTCTTCTTTTCACTGAAGAAATGACGACCGCTGACAGTACATCTCCACTGATTGATTGATTTTAACGGCATGTTAACCCGTCTAGATTTATTTTATACCTAGAGGTTAACAGGCTCGAATCTATAATATTCTACATTTTAACGTAATTGTTTCTTAATTACTTTTTTGCTCACGGTCCTAATTGCACTTAAAGGATGAAAATTAATGAATATAACTTATTTTCTTTGGAAAGCCAATCATCATGTTGAAGCGAACTTGCATTCCATGAATAAGTGTTTAACTGTTAAAGGTGTTTGACATGCTTCACATTGTGGTTGTTGTTCTGACAGATCCGCAACCCTTTGTATCATATATGTGTGGAAGGAGGAAACATCCTGTACCCTAATGGTTAGCGAACTTGTCAGACCATAGTGAGTTCTCAAATATAAATATGAACGTAAAATGAAGTGATTCCAATATCTCAAGGCATAAAATAACCCTAGACGAGTTGGAATGACGTTAAAATCAATGAATAAATCAACAAAGAATGCGTCATAATTTTCTAAAAAGCTGGTTTGGTTTTGGTTTGGTTTGTTTTACGGCATATCAACCACGGTGGGTTATTTAATGCCGGCAAAGTTTTTGAAAGATTCGTAGCGATAGATTGGAAGAAAAAATTTTAAACTCAATTTTTTTTGTAAACCCATGTTCTATTTAACCCATAGATGTAACCCTAACAGGTACTACCACTCCGGGTCGGAGTACACCAGGGAGCAATAGTTATGAAGGGGTGCTCCACATTCCCCCAAAACCTCCAGAACTGGAACCTCATCATCAGATAGAGTTTAACGTCATTCTCAAGACCTGAAGATCCTCAAACACCGCCTTCTAGTGCCCATATTATAAAAAGGGTTGGAGCTTTCCATAAGGCAATTGAGTTGGGGTTAAATCATATAGGTGCTAGGGCTTGTCATTACCAACCGATAGATCAGAGGGAGCCTCTCCAACCACCCGTCTAGCCTAAGTAAGGACCAGAATGGAGTATTGCATGTCATGGACTGCTCAGCCAACTGTGTTCCCTCCTTAAGCATCACGGGTCACCATCCAACGGCCAACTGGCGGCCCTATTTAGGGTGGGTGTCTTACCCCTCTGCAGAGGCGTAGTTGGTGTATTCTAAAGCCCCAGCTGACAGGGCTGTGAAAAGCTGGTGTTTATCAGCTATGGGCAAATAGCAAGGCAGACTGAGCTCTTTAGCCAGGGCTAGGTAACCAGTCTAGGAAAAGGAAAACTCTGAATTCAAACTTGTTAAAGTCTGCTTAAGGAATTGACCTTGTGTCACATCCTGCTCGTGAGGAGGGGATGGTATATATATATATATATATATATATATATATATATATATATATATATATAGGTAATTTTTTATTTTTTTAATTTTTTAAATTTTTTTTTGTGGAGAGAAATTTTATTTATATAATTTTTAATTAATCATGACAAGCAAATTCGGCGAATACCATTCGGCGAGTTTCATGTGTGGCGTGTCCGGTTGGCCTAGAGGTAGAGTCTCTGACTTTGCGTCCTGGGTTCGCCGGTTCGATCTCTGTCGGGGGGAGATCGTAGGTATACACTGCTGATGAGACCAAAATTAGGTCGAAACAGCTGTACAGTGTTCCTCACGTCGCACATGGTATTCGCCGAATTTGCTTGTCATGATTAATTAAAAATTATATATATATATATATATATATATATATATATATTACTCTGCCAAAGGTAGGATGCAAGACAGAATCAATTTTAAGTGGAGTCAAGTTAATTTACAAACCAAAACTAAAGATTCCAATCAAGCCAATTACTTAACCATAGCTGTAAGGAAAAGAAATGGATTAATACCTTTCCCAAGGACATTAACATAAAATAAAGTGTAAAGAGCTTCATCCAGGATTTGAACGCGGCTTGCCAAGTCCATTTCCTCTGATACTAATAGCCACCCATTGCACATATCTATCTATCTACATAGAGTGCAACACAAAAAAAAAACTTTAACTCAAATATTGAATAATTTCATTACTGGACTAAAATGAATTAATTGCTATTTGTAATTGGGACCCTCGCATGGTGTAATGGTTAGCAAGCTCGATTTGCAGACCATAGTGACTTCGATTCTCACTGGGCACCCCATACTTCTTACCTTGTGCCATATCTAAGCTAAGCTTAGTAAATAACTATGTGATTGTATTCGTATTGTATTTTTATTCGTCAAGTTAATATTAGGAAAGAAAGACATTGTTTTATCTATTCGTGGAAGAGTTTTAAATAACATACAGAGAAGCTTTCTTATTGCTGATAGATTACGGAAAGATAGATGGGAGAGAGAGAGAGAGAGAGAGAGAGAGAGAGAGAGAAGAGAGAGAGAGAGAGAGAGAGAGAGAGAGAGAGAAATGAAGAGAAAGAACATTGCTGTTGGTATTAAACAAAGTTGTTTTATAACTGCCGTTTTTTTTCTGATCCACGGGAACTTATCTATATAGATAATAAATATCTTAAGCGTTTAGGTGTCTCGAGTTCTGACCTTCAAGACGCCGTAGCCAAAGTCATTAAAAATAAATAAAAGGCCAGGAAAACCCACGGTCTTCATTTGCAATTTTACGAAAAAAAAAATGAATTTGTCATTATATATATATATATATATATAATATATATATATATATATATATATGTATATATATATATATATATATATATATATATATATAATAAATAATTAAAATAATCAGATGAAATTGAAATAATGATAATAATAATAATAGGAAAAATGTAAAAATATTCCGTACACAGAGAGATTTTTTACGACCTTCATCAGAGTTAATTTTTTTTTAAATTTTTAAATTTTTGATATATATATATATATATATATATATATAATATATATATATATATGTGTGTGTGTGTGTGGGGGTTAAGAATAGAGGTAAAAGTGTGGGCAAAAACAACCCAAACAAGCAGATATAGAGGAATATTTCGTTTCACATTAAGAGAGACATCTTCAGTCCATTTATTTGAAACATTTATACAGCATACATTTGTTTTTATAATGGAGAAGGGGAATGGGTGACGGGTGGGTTAAGTGATAAAGTCATATATATATATATATATATATATATATATATATATATATATAAAGTGTTTGGGATGGCGATAGCCGACAATTTTTGGGAGATTATGTGCTTAATTAAAGTCATACCTAATTTGAGAATTAATTAGTTATAATTAAATGAATTGGGCGTGCAAATCGGTTTAAATTGTCGGCTATCGCCATCTCAAACACTTCATGCTGTCATGCTGTAAGTCAACAAAAAAGTGCGATATATACATCAGTTTAAAATAAACGATAAAATCTGGGAAAGCAAGCTAGTGTAATCGTTAGAGTCTCCGCCTACCAGCCTGGCAGGTAGGGTTCGAATCATGCACAAAGCACTGTCCTGTTTATAACTCTGCTGATGAAGCCTAATAGGCTAAAATGTACATGCAAAGATTGACTTTTTCTCGATTTGTTTACGCCTTACATTTAACCGATTTGCACGCCTAATTCATTTAATTATAACTAATTAATTCTCAAATTAGGTATGACTTTAATTAAGCACATAATATATATATATATATATATATATATATATATATCAATTCCTAGACGAAGCTGTTGGCATTTTATATAGCGCTAATACCCTTGGGAAAGGTATGAATCCATATATTCATCCTCCAGCTATGGGTTGATTAGTAGGGCAGACTGGGCCCTTCAGCCTTGGGTAGGTAACCAGTCTAGGAGAGGGATAACTCTGAATTCAAAATTCCTGAGGTCGGTCGTTGATTGGATTTATGGCAACCCTTGATGCAACAATTCTTTCCTATCGACTGTGCCAAAAATTGTGGATGGTCCAACACAAGCCTTCACCACAATAAACAAATCACTGGGTGGATGTTCATTGTATGAACACTCATACGTCGATCGACGGGAGAGTGCATCATATATATATATATATATATATGTGTGTGTGTGTGTGTGTGAAGAAAAGGAAGTGAAACAAACCTCACACATACACACACACACACACACACACACAACCTTGAGGTTTGTTTCACTGTCGTTTATCGCAAAAGATTTATACACACACGCGCAACCACACACCTAAAAAATGCACAATGCTTTCTTTTCGATACACACACTTACACCGTCCCATACTCACACAGTAAAAGAGAATATTTGACGTCATATTTCAAACCGTCTCCTTTTTTCAAACCTCAAATTCAAAACAGACTGAATAACAAGGACTACCACTCGCTTTTCTCGTTATTCTGTGATAAAAATTTCTTATTACCTTTCATATACCAACAAATGCCCTGAAGATGATCTAATTAATAGATCGAAACACTGCAGCGTCGGCCAATAAACTCACCACTTAACTCATTTAAACCTGTGTTTTTTCATTCTTTCTTAATATGCCACACACACACACACACACACACACACATATAATATATATATATATATAATATATATATATATGAAATTGACCTTGTGTTACATCCTGCTCATAGCGGAGAGGTTGCCTAAATACATATATGTCAGATGAGACAATTGTTTAAAAAGCAAAGCAGCATGGGTGAGAAAGTTGTGTAGTCGCCATTGGAGTAAATTGCGAGTGTTCGAGCCTATACAAAAGTCAATGTTTTGAATGCTGATTTTCAAGTAAGTCATGCCCTGCCCACTCGAAAGATTAACCTACAACAATTATCCCTCCTCAGTCCACCCCCGGAATTTCACTCGCATTTTGGCCTTGGTTCGTCTCAGGGTTACTTAATATCAATAAAGGCAAACTTGCTAATCTAGTCGACTCTTATGTTAAACCGAATCAAATTAAGCAGGCGTGTAAAGGCGCCCTCAAGGGAGATGAGAGAGACTGCTCGACTTGCGCTGACATACAGAAACGAAAACGAGGCCAGTGGGCGTTTTATCTGGGTTCTTAACGCGCAGACTCATATTTACAAAACAATGTTGGGCGAGCCAAACTTTTTGAGTGCGTGCAAACTCTGTATGAGTTGAGGCAGTGGAGCAGCTCCCTGCACTCTCATGTTAATTATACAAACTCTGACTCATTCTTCCTTGCTATCTCTCTCTCTCTCTCTCTCTCTCTCTCTCTCTTATATATATATATATATATCATTATTCAATCTATCTATATATCTATCAATCAATGTTAGTCTACTCATATCTATCTATCTATCTATCTATATATATATAATATATATATATATATATATATATATATATATATATATATATATCAATGTTAGTCCGGCTCATATCTATCTATCTATCTATCTATCTATCATATCTATCTATCTATCTATCTATCTATGAATGTTAGTCTGATAATCTATCTATCTATCTATCTATCTATCTATGTTATCGCTCATATCTATCTATCTATCTATCTATC
>CM042164.1:58717042-58720324 GCA_023376005.1 Doryteuthis pealeii
GTTCCAAACCTTACACACACACACACACACACACACACACGCACATTCACATATATATATATATAAGTATATACAAACATACACGCACATACACATGTATATAAATACACACATACACATACACATACACACACACGCACTAAAAACAAACACACACACACAGGCACGTATATATATGTATATGCAAACATACACACAAATGCACGCACATATATAAACACACATATATATACATTTATATATATATATATATATATATATATATATATATATATAGAGAGAGAGAGAGAGAGAGAGAGAGAGAGAGAGGAGAGAGAGAGAGAGAGAGAGAGACATAGACTTTGTAACAATGTGTATCAGAGAGACAGAGAGAGTCAAACAGACAGACAGACAGACAGAGAGAAAGACGAAAGGGGGAGGAGACAGAGATAGATTTGGCATTTGTAACAATGTGCATCCGAGAGAGTGAGTGTGTGAGAGAGAGAGAGAGAGAGAGAGAGAGAGAGAGAGAGACAGAGAGACAGAGAGAGAGAGACAGAAGAGAGAGAGACAGAGAGACAGAGAGAAAGAGAGAGAGAGGGGATGAAGTGTTGGCTGGAGGGGGAAGGGGGCAAATAAAGCCGAAACGTTTAGCAAGAGAATATGGGGGGGGGTGCTCTTCTAGGCTCTGCTCTACTGCTTGTGAGATGAAGACAAGCGAGACAGCCCTCATCACCATCATCTGCTGACTGTAAATGTTCAGTTCAGTGCAGCCTTGACCGACTTACTGCGTAGAGCTGCCTTCCCTTCGCCGAGCGCGAAAAGAATCCAGAACAAATGCATTACAAAAAAAAGAAGAACAAAAATAATTATTATGTAATGCTCTGGGCTAGTTGGGGGGGGGGAGGCGGAGGCTGCGGTAGTGGCGTCGGTGGAGGAAGGGGGTCGTTAGCAGTATACACACTACTTCCCTAAACCCTTCTTTCACCCTAAAAGCCCCTCGTGCCCTTGTACTTACTTTTAATCACGAAAGAAAGGAATAAGATATTGGCTGCCCTTTTACATCATCATACACACACACACACACACACACACACACACACACACACACACACACACACACACACACACACACACACATATATATATATATATATATATATATATGTTGATATCAGCGTTCGTTTTGTAAACAGTCTTTTTAACGGATATTTTCTTCTCGTCTATGTCGCTCTTTGATGAAGACCAACTTATCGTTTTGGTCGAAACAGGCCTGTCAGCAATCACATAACAAACATCATATGTTTTTTCAAAATGTTATATTTCATACTGTCGGATTAATTTCCATATATTTTTCATATATATATAGATGAGAGGTATCCAAAACTTGGTAGTAAGGGATGATTCTATAAGTGATTTCTAAGACACACTGTATTATTATTGTATGATCCAGTATGTATAAATACAGTGAATCTTTAAATCACTACAGAGAGCTCAATGTATAATAAACTTTTTAGATTATATACAGAGCAATATTTATCTTAGAAAGGAAGGAAAAACTCTAAATCGTAAGTTCATTTAAAAAAATAAGCTCCCACAATTACGTCTCAATCAGATGGTGAGATACAAGATTAATTTGAAAATTGCATAATTCAAATTTATTATGGAAATATACGTGTTGAGTTTTCCTTCCTGTCTAAGATATAATATATATATATATATATATATATATATATATATATAAGATTAGATATTTTGGCTTCATAGCTATATATATTATTAGGCACTATAATGTAATAAATCTAAAATCTTCGTATATATTTTTTAACTTATATAAATTTGCTCTGTGACTCTGACAAAAAGAGCACACATTGAGTTCTGCAAACTATGACACTAAAAAAAAAACCTATCTATGTCGTAAGAGAAGATTTCTTCTCCAAATTTTGGGATAATTAAATATATATATATATATATATATATATATATATAAATATATAATATATATTCATTTACACACACACACACACACATATACATATATATCTGTATATATGGTAGGAAAATATGGAAATATATCCGAAAATCTGTAGGAAATAGAAAAACTAGGGTATTCCAAATTGACGAGTTTTTCTTGATGGGGAATTCGATGTTTAAAACGTTTCGGTTTTTTAATTAAACTTTCATCAGTGTTCACCCAGCAATCTTCCATCTTAGTGTCCTGATGAAGATTTATTAAAAATCCAACACCGAATACATCTTTTCGGAATACTTGGTTTTATATCTTACACACACACACACACACACACACACACAAAACAAACACATTAATATAAATATATATATATATATATATATATATATATTTATATATATAAGAACCATGCCTGTATATAATATATATATATATATATATACTAATATATATATATATACAGGGTGTCTCTATATATATATATATATATATATATTTATCAATGGAAAAGGAGTAACCTACTCGAGTTTCATCGATTGATTCTTCAGGCGTTACTTTAGTTAAATTAATCGAGTTTTCGATTAATCTTAGATGTTATAATACATGACCGTTGGAATGGACCTTATCTTGTTAAAATAAATTTTTGCTCTACCATTGTATTGAGCACTTTGTATTTGTTTTTTCTCAATCTTAAACCATCTGGATTACTGTGCGCTTCCAACGATCGTACTCATACCCACCGGTAAGCTACTACTCATACATTTACAAATACTATATAATACTATATATATATATATTATATCTTATATATATATATATAGTAAATGTTGTATATCTTTGGCAGCAAGTTATTTTGTAGGCAGGTGTTATTAAAACATTTCTTTATTCGGAAACATTTACATAATAAAAAAACAAAACAAAATACGGCACCAGACAAAAACAATCTAAAAAATAAAATTAGACTCATAATCAATATAAGATAATAAAAACGAAAAATAAATAAAAAGAAAAAGAAAGAAAAAAAGAAAGTAACGGAATAAAGATAAAAAAAATATAAAATAGATAAGATTAGAATAAGAAAATAGATAGATATACCCCTGATGACCGACTGGAGAAACAGTCAAACAGCTCGGGGCTGATAGTAATGGGAAGAGATTCCTATTTCAAACTCAGGATCCTAACACTTTCAAAAAGATAGCCAGAAAAACTGCCAAAGATACAAATCAAGATCATGAAAAGATAATGTTACCAGAATGTTGATATTAAAAAATAAAACAGAAAACACATAAGAAACATAACAAATAAATAAATATAAAAGAACTATAAGATTA
>CM042164.1:58720424-58760424 GCA_023376005.1 Doryteuthis pealeii
CTTTGTTACCCTGACCTGGATTGGATGATCAGTCCGGATTTCAAAATCCCGGATAAGTTACATATATTCTCTGGTGATACAAACTTGTTGTTGTTGTTGTTGTTTAGGTGTAGAAAGGGGAAAGTCTAACGACCATAATAATTGTGGTGAGGATGTTGTCATGATAATGTCAGACCTGACATTATATTATTTATGTAAGGAACGGCAAAGGCTGAATGGGAAGTGAATGGTCGTATAAATTGTGCCGGTCTTGATCCACCATTTATTTACTATACCATTTCAGTAAAAAGATATTAAAAATGATCCGATTTTTTGTAAATGTATTAATACAAGGTGTGTCAAAAATGTATCGAGATTTTTTGTACTTTTTGACATACCTTGTATTCTGAAAAAATGAACGTTCCATTCATTGTTCATTTCTAGCTTCGTAAATACAGCTTCAAACTCGGCATTTTTAGGACACACCTTGTATTCGGAAAAAAAAATAATGGATACTTATTTTTTATAAAAACATTTTCTATTTAAACCATAGATGAGAGCCTAACAGGTACAACCACTCCGGGTCAGGGTGGACCTAGGAGCAATGGTGATTAAGGGGTGGAAATCAGAGGAAGAATTGAGACCCTCCAGATAACTGCATTGCTGCAATCGGTTAGAAGAGTCTTGGAGACCAGAGGAGACTTGTTGTCACTCACCCTCTAGTGAAATACCATCAGCTAACGCTGAAGTGAAAAACACAAAAGGAGTGAAAATAATAATAATAATAATAATAATAATAATAATAATGATAATAATAATAATAATCTATTAATAATGGAGATCCACTTCCGGTTTTTGTCTGTAACAAAAATTACGTCACTGCTTACGTCACATTACCCAAAATCGTCATAACAGAATAAATACACTCAAAATAAATACATGACTGGTATTATATATCTATATATAGATTGTTTTATTTTAATAGATATTTAAAGTTTACATTTCAAATTGTTTTATTTTTTAATCCTTTAATGAATTTGATGATTTTACTTACTTAGGGTACAAATTCGCTGACATTGAATTTTTTACTCCCACCCCTCAGGCAATATGTTTCAAAAATCTATTTTTACATCGCCCGGAGGCCGTTTTTTATTTTGTACTAATAATAATAATAATAATAATAATAATAATAAAGAAGACCAGACCTAGTATTGATAAACAAAAAAGAAAGAACTTGTCAACTGGTGGATTTTGCAGTGCCAGCAGATCACAGGGTGAAGTTAAAGGAAAATGAACAAAATGGACAAATATCTAGACCTTGCCAGAGAACTGAAAAAGTTATGGAATATGAAAGTGAAAGTGATACCAATTGTAGTTGGTGCACTTGGAACAGTCCCAAAATGATTAGAAAAGGGTTTGGAAAGTTTGGAAATCAGAGGAAGGATTGAAACCATTCAGAACAACTGCACAGCTGCAATCTGCCAGAATACTCAGAAGAGTCCTGAAGACCTGAGGAGACTTGCTGTCACTCAGACTCCAGTGAAAGGCCATCAGCTAATGCTGATGTGAAAACTCAAAAGGAGTAAATAATAATAATAATAATCTTATTATAATGGAGATTGTGTGTTTGTCTGTCTGTAACCGAAACTATATTACTACTCATTTCACAGTTCTCTTAGTTATTTACATCATATTCTCTATGATTTTATTTTTATTTAAACCTCAATGAATAATAAAATTGTTTTACATTATTAAGACTGTTGACCATATCTACATACTAATAATACGCAATTGTATTTATATATAAAACAAAATACTGGTTTACAGTGTGAATGGGAAGGCTAATTTGCATATTGATCTTAAAAATTGATTTTAATAAATATATGCTAAGTATTATTGATTTCTAATTGTTTGGTTTTATCTTATTGAATATGAGAAAAAATCTCTGGGATAAATCTTAAAAGAAATTCATTAAGAAGAAGAAATAACTGTAATATTATCCTTTACTTCCTATTTTAAGTAAAGAGTTAAATTAGGAAAATTTACCAATGAAAGACGGGAGTAATGGAAAGTGATGGAAGAGTTAGTTTCAAAGCTGTTCTATTTTTCGATAATACCCCCTCTGTTCCAAATATTTTTATCTGCATTCTTATTTAGTTTTATTAGCCTTTCTAATTTAACATGATATTTTATTATATTAAAACTTAAAAATTTGCACCCGTAGGGTGCATGAATTTGCTAGTAATAATAATAATAATAATAATAATAATAATAATAATAATAATAATAATAATACACTGCCTATTTTTCTCATTCTCGGGCCATTTGCACTATTCATTCAAGATTATTCAACTCGTCACTTTCTCCACAAAGTTCCAGTTCCAGCAAGAGAGCGTTAAGGCTGACATGAAATCTCCTGTTGGCGTCAAAACAAGTCAATTATCAATTAATTAATACAAAAGCTATTAACAGACTGGCACAATTTCACTTACAAGGATGACGTCATCAATTTACAACAATACCAACTCATATCTATCCATCTTTTCTATCTTCGTTTGATTACTAACTTATCCCTCTGTCAATCTCACTTTGGTCACATCTATCTATATTTCTCTGTCTAGTATCATTAGTATCTATCTGTCTGTCTGTCTGTCTATCTATCTATCTACTGTCTGTCTGTCTGTCTGTCTATCTACTGTCTGTCTATCTATCTATCTATCTACTGTCAATATATGACGACTTATTCATAACTAATTCAGTGTGGTTATATTTATCCATCAATCTCATTACTTTCTATCATTCTTCATCTCATTTTATACACATCTATTTATTTATCTAGTTTTTATGCCTGTCCATATATATATATATATATATATATATATATATATATATATATACCTTTTTTTTTTTTTGGTGTGGTACTAAGTTTATTGGTACAAGGTGTTTCTAGGCTGGTCCTATTCTCTACCAGTAGTTTATTGTAGAGTTCAGGTTCCGTATGAGAGCTCAATGCTTCATTTTTATAAACAGAGCAAAGTTATTTGTGAATAAAAAGGCCTTAAATACCATGGGTATCGTGATTATGGACCATTTCCACTCGTGGGTATCTAGGGCCCACGGAGCTTCTTCAGACCACGTATATCTTTTATTTAGACAGGTACATGGCCAAATTCATTTTATATTCATACATTTCTCCCCGCCTCCAGGGGTGATATTATTGTATTTTTTCTTTTCGGGTGTCTTTCTGATTGGTGGAATATATATATATATATATATATATATATATATATATATTGGGTGACTTAAATTAGCTTTCACTACCAGCATAAAGCAATGATCGTCTGTGTACATGCTGGACCTCTCTGGTGATAAACACCACCCCTTTATGGCAACTGTCAAATGGCCGAGGGGTTGACGAATCTGGCTGACGAAAAATCGGTCGGTTATATATATATATATATATATATATTATATATATATATATATATATATATATAAAGAGAGAGAGGGGGAAGAGATAGATAGATAGATTTAGTGGTACCTTAACTTGCGATTGTCTCAACTTACGAGTTATAAGTGTGATCCGGTCGATATTTTTACTTTGCGTTCAGACCAAATACTTGAGATAAGAGCGGGCTTCAGATACACTTATGTTAATAAACTTCAATGGGGAAAATTATATATATATATATATATATATATATATATATATATATATATATATATATTCAGTTTGATTATTATCTATCTTACAGTCTATCTCACTCTGATCATATCTATCTTAGTCTGTTCATTACTATATATATATATATATATTATATATATATATATATATATATATATATATATATGTGTGTGTGTGTGTGTGTGTGTGTGTGTGTGTGTGTATCTGTCTATCAGTCAAATTATTTTCTTATCTCGCAATCTTATTCTATTCACATTGATCTACTTCAGACTTTTAATATTCATCTATTCGCCTGTCTATCTATCTATCTGTCTGTCTGTCTATCTATCTGTCTGTTTGTCTCTCTGTCTATTTCAATCTGTTCATATTTATCTGATTGCGTGCATAATTGTTATGACCTGTTTAAGGGTCAATAAATAATCACTCAACACGGGGATAAAATGTAGGGAACAGATGTATTCACCAATATGTCAATGTACAATTGAGGAAGGTTTCCTTGTTACAGCGTACACGAAGAACATGTATCTTCTACTTCTCACTTGAGTAGCTTTGCTCTATTACATATACCCTTTTGGTAAGTCTATGTTCGTGTCATAGGTGAGTCACCTACAACAATAATCATATCTCGAAAGCCGTTCATAATTCTTGTTTAAGATATTTGAATTTAGCCTGGCAGTTATTTATCCAACCAATTCGCTACGAGTTGAATGTTCACAAGTTCACAGGTATGGGACATCCAGCGAAGATCTGCGAGATTAGCTTGTAAACCATTACACCTCGATGATACGCAAACATTTCATCGGTTACCTAATAAGGATATTGGTAGTCTGTGGGACTACTTTGCTAATGGCTTCACGAGAAAGTGCAATATATATTTATTAGCTTTAACTAAGTCTGGTACAAGGCCTCTGTGAGGAGGTACTCGGTGAGTATCAAGCTCACAACAAAATTAATTGAAACCTCGTGTCATATGAACACCATGGCATGCTTAACATGTAAGTCTTTATACTCTCCTTTTCTAACAGCTAGATATCAAGGACTCAAGACATTCTCTACTAAGAGGCTATTTCACTCATACAACTCTGTATAAACCCTTCTTTGAATCCCTTGTCATGTTTGTATTCTCTTCTGTTAAGTGTGCCCAGGCAATAAAATGGTATTGTTATTACTTCGTTGTAAATTTGTAGGAGGCGCCTTGTGTAATGGTTACTGTCGGGGGAAATGGACACGACAAGATGAGTTCAAATCCTGGACGCATTTCACACAGCGCTCATACTCTTGGGAAATGTACGAATCTATCTATTCTCCTTCCAGCAATATATATATATATATATATATATATATATATATATATATATGATAGCAGCCTTCCCTCCATACCATAAAATAATGGTCGCGTCTGTCTGATAAATAGCTGTTAGACGGACGAGACGAGGAATTAGTTACTTAGTATATATATATATATATATATATATATATATATATATATAAGATTTTTGGATGTTTGTTTTTTAGAAACATTGTTGAACAAAGTATATATTATTATTTATATTTTTGCTTGAAGGCAATTACAATGCGTATATCGTATAAAATTCTATAATTATAGAAAATAACCATGACAAGTGAATTTCGCAAACGATCATGCGATGCTAGAACATCGTACAGTCTGTTTCAACTTTATTAAGTCTCATCAGCGATGTATGTATATATATATATATATATATATATATATATATATATATATATATAATCCAAAGTGGTTATATTTATAAATAGTAGGGCAGACTGGGCTCTTTAACCTTGGTTTGGCAACCAGTCTAGGAGATGGAAAACTAAATTCAAACTAAAGTGGTTCTTTTTTCGCCGATCAAACTAATTTGAGAACTCCCCCTCCTCCAAATTGTTTTTAAAATTGTTATCTCCAAATACGTTAAAAAGTATATGTTACTCTTAATATATTCTGGCACAAGGCTACATGCCGGGGCACTCTGTGAGGAGCGAACTCAGTATAGTAACGATCGGTGGGAGTAATTTGCTAACTACAGCTCCAATGCGAGAAAATTGGAATAGACTTGAAATGTAAATGTGTACGTATGTCTGGGTGCGGGTATGCGTTTGTGTCACCCTACACACACAGTACCCTCGACCGTCCTCCAATTCTTTTTTCACATAATGGAATTCCTGTGTAAATTTTGAAAAGTTCGCAAAAATGAGCGGCTGCTATTGCCAAATTTTCTCAATGAACGAAACGAAAAACGAATGAATGGACGAACGAAAAGACGAACTGGCAAATTAAACGTATAAATACGTTTCCGGTGCACGTTCTCACAGAGACTTTTTTTTCGTTTTTTGTTTATTTGTTTGGTTGTTTTTTGTTTGTTTTTAAATTTAAAAAGAAAAAAAATAAGAAAAAGACAGAAGATAGTTACTCGCGCCTCGTTTCTGACTCACAGGGTCACGTGGTTCAAATCGACGCCGATAACGACCAATAAACGCAACGGCTTTAACAAGCCAAGCGCCAATCCTAACCACCCCACTAAAAAACATAACATGAAATAGTTTCATTTTATTCTAATGTTACGTATTTATATTGTGGTATATGAATGGGTCAGAAGACAATGAAAAAGACAAAAAGAAAAAAACAGCAAAATTAAATTACTCTGTTTTTGTTTTTTTGTTGTTGTTTTTTTCGCTGACTCTTTTGGCTTCAAACTTTAAAAGAACTTTAGATACAACGTCTATGACTTTGTTGTTTACGTGTTTTTAACTTTGTAATTAGATAGGATAAAACAGTACGATGAGGTCTTTTTTCAGTAAATGTCTCTGATATTATGCAACCCACTGTGGCTAGCAAGTCAGAATAAACAACAATATTAATGAAAGATCTGGTTAGTTGACTGGTTGGTTGGTTGGTTGGATTTTACGGCATGTCAACCCCTGTTGGTTTATTTTATGCCAAAGACATTTTGTTTTATTCATTCTTGTTGGGTATTCAATTTTTTTACAAAACTAAATTTATTTTTAAAACACATTTTTAAACTAATTTTTTAAACCCATTTTTGACTACTGATGTTTTGTTGGATTTTATGGCAGGTGAACCCTTGTTGGGTTATTTTATGCCAAAGACGTTTTGTTTTATTCATTCTTGTTGGGCATTCAATTTTTGACAAAACTAAATTTATTTTTAAAACACATTTTTAAACTCCTTTTTAAACCCCATTTTGACTACTGATTTTTGGTTAGATTTTACGGCATGTCAACCCTTGATGGGTTATTTTATGCCAAAGACGTTTTGTTTTATTCATTCTTGTTGGGCATTTAATTTTTTTCAAAACTAAATTTCTGTTTAAAAAACATTTTAAAACTCATAACGCTAGGGTTATTTTATGCCAAGTTCATAGGGAATTGGGTTTTTACTTTTTTTTGTATATATATTTACCAACCCCTCCGCACGAGTAGGATGTGACACAAGGTCAATTTTTAAGCGAAGTTCAACAGAGTTTTCCTTCTCCTAAACCAGTTGCCTAACCAAGGTTAAAGGGCCTAGTCTGCCCTACTATTTATCCATACCTGGAGGGAGAGTAGTATTCATACTTTTCCGAAGGGTATTAACGCTAAGTGAAATGCAATTACCACATCCAGGATTTGAACTCGGGGCGACGAGTCCATTTCCCATGACTTTAACCATTACACCACGCGCTTCCATAATTTACTTTTTTGTATAGTTGTTTAAGATTGTTTGTTACGTGGTCCTATCGAATACGAATACATTTTAAACAGATCTATTTTACCCATATATGGAACCCTTTCAGGAACTACTACTCCAGGTCAGAGTAGACCTGGGTGTAATGGCAATGAATGGGTACTGCACATTCCACAGACCTCCAGTACTGCAGCCTCTTCATCAGATGCAGTTTAGTGTCATACCCGGAGCACCCCTTTTTGCACTCTGCAGCCACCGTATTCTTCTTCTTCTACACTGTTTCCTCCTCCACAAAAACCACCAATACCAAACCATAATCTCCTCCTCCCTCTTTCCCTCTTCTTCTTTTTCTTTTCTTCTTCTTCTTCTTTACTTTCGCCTATTTGTATTATTCTTCTGGTTCTTCTTCACTTCCTCCTCCTCTTTCTCCTTCTTCGTCTTCTTTATTGATCTTATACACTGATTTCATGTTTCTTCTTCTTCTTCTTCTTTAATATCCTCTATTTGTATCTTCTTTTTCTTCTTCTACAGTTTCCTCCTCCTCAAAAACCAGCAATACCAAACCATAATCTCCTCCTTCCTCTTTCCCTCTTCTTCTTCTTCTTCTTCTTCTCCTCCTCCTCCTCTTCCTTCTTCTTCTTCTTCTTCACTGTTTCCTCCTCTTACAACTAGTCAACTCCTCCCTTTCTTCACTTTCGCCTGTGTATCTTTTTTTCTTCATTTTTCTTCTACACTTCCTCCCATTCCACCTTTTTCTTTTTCTCCTCTTCTTTTTCTCCTCTTCCTTCTCCTTCTTCTTTTCTTCTTCTTCTTCTTTTTTTTTGTTTTTCCTTTTATTTTCTTTCATCTATTTTCTCTTCTTCCATTTTCGCATTTTCTTTCTTTCTTCTTTTTTTCAATTTTCTTTTCTTCTTCTTTTTTTACCATTTTCATTCCACCTTTCCTGATCGTGACATTCGCCTCCTTCCTTTCTCCTTCCTTTCCTCCTTCCTCCTTCCCCCCCCCCCCCCCGTTTTTATTTCATTTCACCTTCGGCAAAAAGTCTGTCAGTTATGTCAAAGACCGAACAGTCTACACCCACATAACTTTTCAGATGACAAATACTCCTTATAACCGCCACCCTTAACTATCCACCCGCATGTACCCGTTTGTCACGGGTTTATGAAACACGGTACTAATGCACTTACACATACATACTACTGATTTTTTGGTAGATTGTATAGCATATCAACCCTTGTTGGGTTATTTTATGCCAAAGACGTTTTGTTTTATTCATTCTTATTGGGTATTCAATTTTTTAAAAAAACACATTTTAAAACTAATTTTTAAACACACTTTTTGATTACTGATGTTTGGTTGGATTTTACGGCATGTCAACCCTTGATGGGTTATTTCATGCCAAAGACGTTTTGTTTTTATTCATTCTTATTGGGTATTCAATTTTTTTAAAAGACACAATTTTTTTTTTAAACACACTTAAACTAATTTTTTAAACCCATTTTTACTACTGATTTTTGGTTGGATTTTACGGCATGTCAACCCTTGTTGGGTTATTTTATGCCAAAAACGTTTTGTTTTATTCATTCTAGTTCAGGGGTTTGCGATCAGGGAAATTGGTGGTAACTATTGATTAGAATAATGTTATTGATTTTTTTATTGTCAAAAAGAACAACAATGGTTAAATTACAAAAATACTAATAGTACCATGTTCTCGCTTGGTTACCACATTTCATCTTTTAGAGCAGGGGTTCCCGGCCAGGGGTGCTTGCACCCCCTGGGGATGCCCGCATAATTCCAGAGGGGGTGAGAAGCGTCCGTTTGAATTTAGATTTTTTTCTTTTTTAATTAATATTATTTATATTTTTGTTTCTTTATTTCAGATTATTATTATTTAGAGAGTGAAATATATATTATAAACTATTTATATATATGAAATATATATTATAAAACTGTAGTATGGATTCACATTCTATATTTTTGGACAATAGTATAAATTGTAGGGGTGCGAGGTCAGAGCAAAACTCTTTTGAGGGGTGCGAGGTCAGAGCACAACCCTTTTTTCATATATGTGCTAGAAGGCGGTGACTGAGGGTCTTAGTGTCCGGGATATCACATCAAACTGCATGACAAACTTAACTAATCAAGTCATTTTATAATTTAAGAAATATATACAGCTCATTCAATTATGGCATATGGAAATCTAATAGGTTGTAATGGATGTATCAGAATAATAATTGATTAGTAGATACCACCAAAATAGGTCACGTGATCAGTTTAGGTCATATTGAAGGAAGAAACGTAAATATTTTTTAACTTTTTTTTAAAAATCTCGCAAAAAAGAAATAACGAACATAAAGAGTTGTTACAAAAAAAACAGTTAATTCAAAGATCAAATTATCCGATTGGCGAAAAATTATTCACCGTCATCTTGAAAAATAACTAAAACTGTCCGTTTTTTACGACACGGTCAGTATCTTTATTGATATTTTTTGCAGAATTCTGTATTTATGGTTCTTTTACTAAAAAGCTCTGACATTGAAACTAAGGTAAAAATCGTTTTTTGTCGGTGCATCTTTTCATATTTCATAAAATAAAATAGGGGGGGGGTAGACCTCGTAAAAATATTTCCCCTAATATATTTAGCAAAAACTATTTCAGACCTATTTTCATCGAAAGATAAGTAATTATGGAAATTCTTGTGAAAATCGGACCATTAATTGATTTTTCATAGAATTTTTTTTATAAAGCCTCTAGTCATAACTTGTTTGGCTACGTTAAATTTCAATTGATTTAACGGTGCAAAAATGAAAACATTGTTTTTCGTTTATAATTTTCATTATTTCCGTAAGCTAAACATTTTTTTTTTAAATCATCAGGAGTTTTTTTAATGATATTTCTTTCGAATGGACAAAGAATTTTCAAGATAATATTATCCTGCAAGTTTCATTGTGTTAAATATAGGGGTGGGGAAAATTGGTGATACATGTAGATTAGAATAATTTAATTGATTTTATTATTGTCAGAAAGAACAACAATGGTTAAATTACAAAAATGCTAATAGTACCATGTACTCGCTTGGTTACCTCGTTTCATCCTATAGAGCAGGGGCTCCCGACCAGGGGTGCTCATACACCCTGGGGGTGCAAGTATCATTCAAGGGAGTGTAAGAAGCGGCCGTTTGAATTTAGATTCATTTATTTCTTTTGTAATTAATATTATTTGTATTTTCATTTCTTTATTTCAGATTATTATCATTATCCTTCATCATGTCAAAGAACATATTACATATTAGATTAGATTTTCAGAGTGAAATATATATGATCTTTTGATAAAACTGTAGTATAGATTCACATTCTATATTTTTGAGCAAAAGTTTAAATTGTAGGGGTGCGAAGTCGGAGCAAAACTCTTTTAAGGGTGCGGGAATAGAAAAAGGTTGGAAACCACTGTTCTAGAAGGAACTGTCTTTTCCTGTATCTTTGAAAGATTCACTTGTCTCCTCATACCCTGGCCACCAAAATAGAGGGTGAATTAAGAAATCCATCATTTAGCAAGTAATTCAGATATTAATGTCTGATTTTTGTTTACATATTATATTAGATAAAACTGTAGTATGGATTCACATTCTATATTTTTTAACAAAAGTATAAATTGTAGGGGTGTCAGGTCAGAGCAAAACTCTTTTAAGGGGTGCGGGAATAGATAAAGGCTGGAAACCACTGCTTTAGAGGTACCAGATACTTTTTACAATATCACAATTTTTTAAAGGGACCCCCCTTTTTTTTTTTTTTTTTGTATACATGTCCAGTGCCAAAACTTTGACTCCCTCCCCTGCCACGAGTGTTAAATGGAAATTCTGAAGTTAGTTTCATTTTGAATAACACTTGTATGATTTCTTTCTTTTTTCTTTTTTTTCTTTCCGTGGGGTTAATATTTCCTTTCAACTCAATTTATTTTCACTGTTGGTCGATGACACTGACTGACTTGTTTTAGAGGGCATCATTGCGGTATAAACCGCAACATGATTATTTATTCTTTTTTTTATATATTTAATTTTCGTCTTTTTTTTTTTTCAGGCGGAAAACTGTGGCTGTCAGCCAATATGGCCGACTTTATTGAAACCGAGCAAATGAAAATTGTCCACATAGACAAATCAAGGTACTTGTGGTTAGTGATACGGTTGGCCCGCTCGGGATTCGTGAGAATATGTCAATAACAACCCCCTCTCTTCTTTCTCTCTCTTCACATTTTCTCCCCCCTCTCTCTCTCTCTCTTTCACTCACTTACTCTCCATCTATCTATATATTTCACTAACTCTATCTATCTATCTATCTATCTATATATATATATATATATATATATATATATAGACAGATAGATAGTGGGTGTGCCAGTGATTATATATATATATATATATATATATATATATATATAATATATATATATATATATATATTTTACTGGTACACTCACTCTCTATAGATAGGTAGATTGATAGATAACGACATAGATAGAGAGGGAGTGTGCTAGTGATATATATATATATCACTGGCACACTCCCTGTCTATCTATATCGCTATCTATCTATCTACCTATCTTTCTCACTTACTGTCTACCTATCTATATCTTCCTCAGTCATTCTCTATCTATCTATATTGACCTCCAAAAAAATCTTTTCATAATTTTTTTTTTAAATTATACCTCTTTAGGATATTCATTATGATGTTATTTCATTTGTTTCTTTAAAAGTTATTAAAATGCCAGATATTGTTCAGACCAGTGGTTCCCAACGTGGAGCGTATGACTCCCTTGATTTGATTTTTAGAGAGGGGGCAATTTAGACGAACGAAGTCTGGATCCAAATTTTCGCATTTTTTTAAATCATTTTCAGTCTTATGTTTATTTTTATTTTTACTTTTCATAAATGACTTGTTCTTTTGAAGTCTGCTTAAACCAAGGTATTGGCGTTTTAAGCTTCTTCAGTTCAAACAGGGTTTACTTTTTAAATTATGAGAATTATACAAGGTGTGTCAAAAAAAGTATCTAGATTTTTGTACTTTTTGACACACCTTGTATTCTTAAAAAAAATGAAGGTTCCATTCATTGTTCATTTCTATCTTGGTAAATACAGATTCAATTTCGATACTTTCATGAGACACCTTGTATTCTGAAAAGAATTAACGTTCCATTCATTGTTCATTTCTATCTTGGTAAATACAGCTTCAAACTCGGCACTTTTTATGACACACCTTGTATTCTGAAAAAGAATTAACGTTCATTCATTGTTCATTTCAAACTCGGCACTTTTATGACTACAGTTTCAATCTCGATACTTTTATGACACACCTTGTATATTACCACATGAGATTTACAGGTTTTTAGGTGGGGTATGGAAAAAAAAAACCCCTGATTCAGAATATCGTTTTTGAAGATGTTAATGTCACATTTCAGCCGATCGGGTTTACAGTCTTCGTAAGGTACCGTATTTGACGGCATATAGGACGCACTTTTTTTCCCCAAAATTTTGGCTCAAAAAATCTTCCTGCGTCTTATACATCGTAGGTGAAGTTTGAGACCTCCCGTAGGCCTAGGCTAATCTTCTCTATGATGCTCACTAACCCAGATTACGCTCAGTACTTTTACCTACCCTAAACTTCATGCATCCGTATTTTATTGCTCGTATTGTTATAATCAAAGTTAACAGGAGTGTATGGTGGCGAAGATATGCTTAAATACACAAAAAACTTTTTTTCCTGAATCTGACCTGTTAAAATGGGGGTGCGTCTTATATGCCCGTGCGTCTTATATGCCGTCAAATACGGTATATATCCCGTGAATGATAAAATGAAATGTAGTGAAAATCTAAACTGCCCCGCGATTTCACAGACGCTCAATACATGTCTCATTCTTGGATGTTTATGTAACAGTGGAGGCGCGTTGTGTAATGGTTAGAGTTTTAGAAAATGGACTCGTCGATCCGAGTTCAATTCCTGGACGAAGCTGTTTGAATTTTACATGGCGCTTATACCCTCGGGAAAGGTATGAATTCAATTCTCCATCAAGCTATGGGTAAATAACAGAGCAGACTGGGCTCTTTAACCATGGTTAGGTAACCTGTCTAGGAGAAGGAAAACCCTGAATTCAAACCTGTTAAATTCCGCTTAAGAAATTGACCTTATGTCGCATCTTGCTGGTGCGGAGGGGTTGGTATATATATATATATGAGAGGATTGATTGATTGATTGATTTTAACAGCATGCCAACCCGACTGGGGTTATTTTTGCCCAGAGATTAGGGAATAAAATAAAAACTCACCTTGTATCACATCCTGCTCGTGCGGAGGGGTTGGTAAATATATATATATATATATATATATATATATATATATATATTATATGAATGGATTGATTGATCGATTGATTTTAACAGAATGCCAACCCGACTAGGGTTATTCTATGCCTAGGGATTGGTAATAAAATCAAATTGACCTTGTGTCGCATCCAGCTTGTGCGGAGGGTTGGTATATGTATATATGAATGGATTGGCTGATTTTAACAGCATGCCAACCTGTCTAGGGTTATTTTATGCCCAGGGATTAGGGAATAAAATAAAAACTGACCTTGTGTCGCATCCTACTCGTGCGGAGGGGTTGGTAAATACATTTATAAAATTGAGACAATAATATGAATTATAGAGTCATGCAGATGTCATAAATGAAAATCGTGTAATTGAGTTGATAAAAAGAAAAGGTTTGAAATGAATACTTACGATCCAAGAGATCACCAATTTTGCTGATTTACCATGTAATGTCGACTCTTGAAAATCGACAAAATCTCGGTTGGTGGCATTTTGTTACAAGGGCATCTAAATGTCACATGTGTGGGTTCATAAGCTGAGAGAAATTCGGGAAGATAAAAAGTTATTTAAAAAAAAAAAAAAGCATTGTTCCCCAACGAACATGAAATCCTGGTAAGTCTAATTTACACTGCACAAACATAGAAACCGGCCGCCTCACATACCATCTCTCCGTTACTAGCGCCATAAAACAACACTTAATTAAAAAAAACACCCAGAAAAATCCACCTACCCTGATATTAGGAAAGTTCTAACCGAAAATACTAAAATTATCTACAAAAATAAGAAGAAGAAACGCCTACAGATCCTTGAAGCAATATGGATAAAAAATAAAAAAAACCTAATATTAACAAAATTAACCTACATCCCCTTCTTAAAAAAAATAATAGACTCTCCAAATTTAATAAAAACATAGGTAAAAGAACTAAAAAAAAAATGAACTAAAGCCAACTTATATACTCCATGATGAAGGGCACCTCACGTGGTATAATGGTTAGCGAGCTAGATTAGCAGACCATTGGTAGTGAGTTCGATTCTCACTGGGCGCCCCACACTTCTGGCCTTGTGCCACATCTAAGCTAAGCTTAGTAAATAACTATAAACTCCATGATGACGACTGGCGAAACAGTCGAAAGCGCTCGGGATAACAGTATGGGAAATATTCTATATCAATTGGATCCAAACACCAGAAAGATTGCCAGACGACTGGAAAAAATACAGATCCATCTGAATGAAAGAGTGCTCCGTGTTGTTCAATAGCACATGCCTAGAAAATAACTTGCTGCTAAAATACACAACATTTAAACCTAGATTTGTGTAGCCACACCTAAAAAAAACACTAGATACCACATTTAAAATATCTTCTGCCATTATAGTAAAAGTAAAAAAAAGTAAAGTCGCCGGGGTGGCCTAAAGTCGGTATCTGACAATCAGCGAGGGAGTCTATCCACTTTTTACTAGCGCTAGACCAAGGAGATTGTTTTTGCATCTGAGGTGGAGCGCCACACCTACCATCAGCTCCTTACTTTACCGCACAGATTCCCTGTGCTACTCATACGCTGAGTTGGCGAGGGCCGGTATCGAACTAGGAACCTTGTGGTTTCTAGCCGAACGCTCTACCGACTGAGCTAACCCGGCCCTTAGGGTAAGTATTTTCCTGACCTTCCACCAGGCACCGTATAGGCACAAATACTTTTTTAACGTGGGGAGCCACGCACGAACCGAAGCTTATACAGTGACTAGTACATAAAAAGAAACATGTGATCCCTTTGGCATTTCCCTATGGGTCAAATAGATCTGTTAAAAAAAATATTCGCATTCGATAAGACTGTGTCCAAAAAATACTAATATGAACGTACAATGAAAGCTATTCCCTAACCTCTGGGCATAAAATAACCCTAGAAGGGTTGGCATGCTGTTAAAATTAATCAATCAACTCATTCATATATAAATATTTACCAACCCCTCCGCACGAACAGGATGTGACACAAGGTCAATTTCTTAAGCGGAGTTTAACAGGTTTGAATTCAAAGTTTTCCTTCTCCTAGACTGGTTACCCAGCCATGGTTAAAGAACCCAGTCTGCCCTGCTATTTACCCATAGCTTGAGGGAGAATTGGATTAATACCTTTCCCAAGGGTATTAGTGCAATGGGAAATGCAAACAGCCTCGTCCAGTAATTGAACTCGGGTCGACGAGTCAATTTCCTACGAAAGTAGAAAAAGTCATCTCTGTATGTACATTTCAGCCCATTAGGCCTCATCAGCAGAATTTATATATATACAAGTTTAAAGTATGGGAATAAATCCGACGGTATATAAGGGAAAGATAATATGAAAAACATACAAATAATGTTCAAATAAAGTTATTTATTAATGCTGATATTGCAATATTTCGATTTGTTAAAAAATCTTCTTCAGAGTATACGTTATGTTAAATAAAACTGTCTTCGTATTTATCACGACATATGCTCTGAAGAATATGGAAATATCGCAATAACAGCATTAATAAATAACTTTATTTGAATAACATCTGTGTGTTTTTCATATTATCTCACCCTTATATATATATATATATATATATATATATATATATATATATTATTTATCTTTTCCTAGTACCATCTTTCGACCTGCTATCGTTTATGTGACCCAATGTATCACGTGGAAGCCACTTGTTATAATGGCGGTATTTGTATGCGGTCAGCTGACTGGCCAGACGCAAATCTACTGCCTACCCCTGACGAGCAAAGAGGATTTATCGTGGTAATTTTTATGTTATCGTTCGTTGCCCTCCTTGTGTGTTGTTATTGATTTCTTATATTCGTTGTATTCGAAA
The DNA here is from genome assembly GCA_023376005.1 of Doryteuthis pealeii. Taxonomy (NCBI): domain Eukaryota; kingdom Metazoa; phylum Mollusca; class Cephalopoda; order Myopsida; family Loliginidae; genus Doryteuthis; species Doryteuthis pealeii. The sequence goes on from CM042164.1 coordinate 58,736,983, forward strand.
TAATTAACTCAACCACACGTCTACCAGTTTTCATATCAATCCCAATTGGCGGCCTACAAAAAGACTCTGCTTCAATGCACATGTCGATTACAGCAGCAAAGTTTGGTCTGGTCTGTTTAGTTTTACGGCATTTCAACCCCGGTGAGTCATTTAATGCCGACACAGTTTTCAAATAAATTCATTCTTAATGGATAATCAATTTCGTTTATAAACTCATGTATTTCTATTTAACCCTTAGATGAAACCCTAACAGGTACTACCACTCCGGGTCAGAGTGGACAAGGGAGCAATGGTGATGAAGGGGTGCTCCACATTCCCCAAACCTCCAAAACTGGAATCTCACCATTACTTAGAGTTTAACATCATTCACAGGATATAAAGACCCTCAGCCACGACCTTCTAGCACCCATATAGCAGTAAAGTCGGTGGAGTGGCCTATTGTCGGTATGAACTGGACAACGAGGGAGTCTTTCCCCTTTTCATTGGTGCTAAACCAGGGCGATTGTTTTTGTGTCTTGAGAGCTAATGGTAGGTATTTTGCGTTTTGAGAGCTGATGGTAGGTATGGCGCTTAACATCAGTCAAGCGCCATACCTAACATCAACTCTCCACTTTACCACACAGATCCAAGCTGTGCTACTCATGCGCTGAGTTGGTGAGGACCAGTATCGAACACGGAACCTTGTGTTTCTTAAACAGATGCTCTACTGATTGGGGTAGAGCTATCCAAAAAGCTGTTATCTATTTATCTTCCTTTCTCAAATAATAAATAATCCAATTACCGTTGGTTGGTTGGTTGGTTGGTTGGTTGGATCGATTTTACGGCATGTCAAACCTTGTTGGGATATTTTATGCCGAAGAGGTTTTGTTTTATTCGTTCTTGCTGATATTCAATTTCTTTTAAACTTCAAATACTCAATTTTTCTATTTAACCCATAGATGGGACCCTAACAGACACTAACCACTCCAGGTCAGGGTATACCTAGGAGCAATGGCGATGAAGGGACACTTCACCATTAGATGCAATTTAACGTCATACCCATGCCCATAAGGCCCTCGACCACCGCCTTCTAGCACATATATGATAAAAAGGGTTAGGGTTTGCCACAAGCTTTAGGACAATCATATACGAGTCATTGGATGCGACCCGTGTTGCTTAAGGACGGAATCCTAGTGGTTGAAGAGTCCTTGACATGCAACATTCCACTTTGGCCCTTACTTGGTCTAGACAGATGGTCGGAGAGGCCCCGTCCGATCAATCGGCTGGTCAAATCAAGCCCTAGTACCTATATGATTGTCCCGACCATATTGCTCTTATGGGTATGACACTCAGCTGCATCTAGTGCTGAAGTTTCTCTTCTGTCAACGGGACTTAGAATTCACTGACTGTATCCCCTACAGAGAGATACCCCCACTAAAAGGTGCGTCCTATGTATGACAATAAACTGTATCTGATGGCAGGGCTCCAGTCCTGGATATCTGGAGTGTAGAGTACCTCCTCATTCCCACTACACCTTGGTTCACTCTGACTCGGAGTGGTAGTGCTTGTTAGGGTCTATGGTTTAAACAAATCTATTATTTGTATTCGTGTGAACCGAAAAAAATCTTTAAAATCAACTCCACAAAATCTGTAAATATGAACGTGCAATGAACGCGATTTCCTAACCACTAGGCATGAAATTGTTGAATACCTTTTCTTTTCTTACTTCTATTCTTCTTCTGTTCATCTTTAGTATCTTACGTTCTTCTTCCAGGGTCTCTTCTAACGTCTCTTCTAGCGTCTGGACTTCGTCTTGGTGGTCGGTCGCACTTAATTCATGTCTTCTTCTAGATCAGTCTTGTTACCAAGACATTCATTAACCACAAAACCATATTATTTATTAACTAAACATATTCATCTAACTAACATAGCGCGCGTATGCAGTGGGCTCCAGTTAAGGCAGTACGTTTTCTGCCTGACGTCCAAATTGAAACTGAAGACCCAACCAGGTCCCACGTGACTTCACGTATTTCGCGGGCTTTCTGTAATATTCCATGGAAAGTCCTGCCCATGATATGAAAAGGGCCATCCCCTCAGAAATACAGGGGATTGACAATAATCTATGCATAGATTATGTAACAAAATAACCCTAGACGCGTTGACATGCCATCAAACTCAATCAATCAATTATTACATATCTTTCTTCGGGTTGATATTAAAGCTCATTTTCTAGCGTGCGATGTTTTTTTTTTTTTTTATCTTCCCATTTCTTGTAAATGATGTAGCACTGTTAGCTACATAAGCAATAGACTGCCGAAAAAATGTCAAATAAGTTCATAATGTGCATGCATATACGTTCTCGCTGGATGCCTCATTCTTGCGACCTTGTGCCACACCCTATCCAGGTGGTCAAGTCACGTAGAACGTACCAGTTCCCGCTAGCTCACAGAAGTTAAGCAGCGATGAGCCTGTTCAGTACTTTTATATATAAGCGACAGCAGATACTGTAATTATAAAAATGACTTGATGATTCGGATTTAAAGGTTTGGTTTTATTTTTTTTGATTGGTTGGATTTTACGGCATGTCAACCCCTGTTGAGTTATTTTATGCCGAACTCGTTTTGTTTTTATTCATTCTTGATGGGAATTCTAATTTTTTTAACTCAATTCTTATCGGCATTAAATGACCCGAAAAGTTTTGATATGTCGTAAAACAAAACAAACCAACCAGCTTTTGGAACTCTGGAGAGTGTGGATTACCCCTTCATTGCCATTTCTCCCCTGTCCACTCTGACCCGGAGTGGTAGAATCCATTACGGTCCCATGTAGGGATTAAATAGATCAATAAAGCTGTTTTATGGCATGTCAACCCTTGTTGGGATATTTTATGCCGAAGACGTTTTGTCTTATTCATTCTTGATGAGTATTCAAATTTTTAACTCAATATCTATCGGTATTAAATGACTTGAAAAGGGGTTGATATGCCGTAAATCAAAACAATCAACCAAGTAAACAACTTCTGGAGCTCTGCCATTACTCCCAGGTCCACTCTGACCCGGAGTGACAGTACTCGTTAGGGTCCCATCTATGGGTTGAATAGATAAAAAAAATAGTTTTAAAAAATTGAATACCCAACAAGAATGAATAAAAACAATAACGTCGTTTTTTTGTTTGTTTTTGTTGGGTTTTTTTGTTGTTGTTTTTTTTTTTTTTTCAAATTCTTTTTTTTTTTTTCAAACATTTTCCCCTGTTAGAAGAAGTCATGATACTGTCACTGAAAGCCCGTCTATATTTCCGAGAATTTTCAGAAGTCAGAGATCTACGAAGGGCACAAAGCCATTTCAGTTCAGGAAGGTGTAGTATCATATGCAAATGCCTCAGTAGCAAGGAAGACGGCTACTAACTGTACTTACAGAGAAAAGTACGTTCCCGAGGTTGACTGACTTTATATCATTTTTTTAACTCAATGTTTTTTATTGAACCCATAGTAGGGACCCTAACAAAAAATACATACTGTTTAAAATCTCACTGAAATAGCTGCTTCAAAAAGAAAGGAGACATCTCCACACTTGACGGTAAGCCTCTTAAGGCAGTAGAATTTCACATACCTAGGTAGCAATATCTCATCCAACGAATAGGAAAGGCATAGGCGGCCACAAACAGACTATCAGTAATATGGAGATCCGATCTCACTGACAAACTAAAGCAACAATTCTTCCAGGCTGTGGTTATATGTGCTGTTGTATGGCTGCACCACCTGGACCCTAACAAAGCGCCTCGAGAAATAAGCTAGATGGTACCTGCACAAGAATGCTGCGAGCAGTCCTGAACAAGTCATGGAAGCAGCACCCCACAAAGAAACAACTGTATGGTCACCTGTCCCCCCCCCATCTCACAAACAATACGGTTGAGACGGACTAGGCATGCAGGACACTGCTGGAGAAGCGGGGACGAGCTCATAAGCGACGTTCTCCTGTGGAAGCCAACACATGGACATGCTAACGTAGGACGCCCGCTAAGGACCTACATTGACCAACTATGCAAAGACTCTGGATGCTGCACAGAGGACCTCCTAGGGGCCATAAGTAATAGGGAAGGTTGGCGAAAGAATGTCATGGATATCCGTGCTGTGCGCGTGACATGATGATGAGGGACCCTAACTGGCAATACAACTCCGAGTCAGAGTCGGCCTGGGAGTAATGGCGATGAAGGGGTACTTCATCATTAGATGCAGTTTAACGTCATACATAAAAGCCGGAGAGGTAGAACCTGTTAGGGTCCCATGTATGAGTTAAATAGATCAAAAATTGATTTTTTTTTAATTGAATATTCAATAGAAATGATTCAAACAAAAACGTGTTCGGCATAAAATAACCCAAGGGCTGGCATGCCGTAAAATCCAACCAACCAACCAGTTGTTCAATATTGTTTTCGTTTTATATCACCTTGACCTCTTCATATCCAATGTTAACATCTTATCAAATCCTTTCATCCTCGTTTCTTTCAACTTTTATCTTTAAACACTTTTATTTAAAACTTTTATCACTTTTATCATTTATAGATTATTCGATTCCTCGAATTCATTCGTATGTGTAGATATGTAGATATGTAGTATATTAAGAAAATTGAAAAAACACAGGTTTAAATAAGCTGAGTGGTGAGTTTATTCGCCGACGCTGCAGTGTTTCGATCTTTTAATTAGATCATCTTCAGGGCATTTGTTGGTATATGGAAGGTGATAAAAAAATGTTATCACAGAATAACGAAAAAAGCAAGTGATAGTCCTTGTTTATCAGTCTGTTCAAAATTTGAAGTCTGACGAAAGGACGCTGAAAAAAGTGGACGGTTTGAAATATGACGTCAAATATTCTCTTTTACGGTGTGAGTATGAGAGTGTGTGAGTGTGTGTATCGAAAAAAGGCATGGTACATTTTTAGGTGTTTTCTGTGTGTGGTTGCGCGTGAGTGTATATATGTATAAAGTATTTGCGATATTGAAGTTATGTGAAAGATTTTTCTAAGTAGTCGAATTCTTCATTTAAAAAAATGGTGTTGCAAGTCTAAGATAAAAACCTATGACTAGTCCACTTTTTATTTTGGTTTTATGGTTGTTGTAGCTTCAATTTTGTTCAATTTATCAATTTTTTTAATATATACCAGGGTGAGTCAAAAAGTAACACCATTTTGTTTAGGAAAGGTATAATTACCAACGCAGGAACATGTATCATACATCAAAATGAAGCTGGTCCTTTGTGGATAACATCCCTACTTCTCCACATAGGTGAGTCAAAAAGTAACACCATTTTGTTTAGGAAAGGTATAATTACCAACACAGGAACATGTATCATACATCAAAATGAAGCTGGTCATCTGTGGATAACATCCCTACTTCTCCACATAGGTGAGTCAAAAAGTAACACCATTTTGTTTAGGAAAGGTATAATTACCAAACAGGAACATGTATCATACATCAAAATGAAGCTGGTCCTTTGTGGATAACATCCCTACTCCTCCACATAGGTGAGTCAAAAAGTAACACCATTTTGTTTAGGAAAGGTATAATTACCAACACAGGAACATGTATCATACATCAAAATGAAGCTGGTCCTCTGTGGATCACATCCCTACTTCTCCACATGGGTGAGTCAAAAAGTAACACCATTTTGTTTAGGACAGGTATAATTACCAACGCAAGAACATGTATCATACATCAAAATGAAGCTGGTCATCTGTGGATCACATCCCTACTTTTCCACATAGGTGAGTCAAAATGTAACACCATTTTGTTTAGGACAGCTATAATTACCAACACAGGAACATGTATCATACATCAAAATGAAGATGGTCCTTTGGGGATTACATCCTTACTTCTTCACATAGTCCCCGTTTCTCTCAGTAGCAATGTTCCACCTTCGAATGTATCCTTGCCTCGTAAAATTCTGTTGGCTGTTCTTTAAGCTTCTTCACTACAGATTTCACTTCCTCGTCACTGGAATAAAATAATGTTTACCTCTATTTGGTCCCATGAAAGAGGGTTTGAGAGACAAAAATCATTCCAGTGATGAGGTGGCTCAAAGAACAGTCAACAAAATTTTAAAAGTAAGCCCTCCGCAGGTTTTTTTCATCGACAAGTAAATGCAAATATTTTACCCCCCCCTCTCTAAAAATTCTTTCTTTTCGATATTTTCATTTTATTCTAATTCAAAACAACTGTCACAAATTTTTAAATAAATAGGACCGAGTTTCGAAAATAAAAACAATCAGTACATTATTCATAAGTAGCACTGGTCGGATATTCAGCAGACTCCGCTTAGCGCTTTTTAGGGCAGGACGCATTTATACGATATGCACCAAACAATTTTTAAGATTTAAGACATTTAAACATTTAAGATTCTGTAGAATCATCATCATCATCATCATCATCAGGTCGCGCTATTAGCACGGATATCCATGACAATCTGTCTCTAACCGTCCATATCACTCATCGTTCTCGGAAGGTCCTCTACGCAGCATCCAGTATCTGTACAGAGCTGGTCAATGTACGTCTTCTCTGGTCGGCCCACACTGGCGTAACCCATGCTGGCTTAGGCTTTCCACAGGAGGGGAGGTATCGGACTTATTAGTATCGCGGGGTCCTTGCTAGTTCTCCAGCAGTGTCCCCTGGGGTGTGTTTTTGTTCCGTCTTTTCTCGGGTGTCATGTTTTTTGGGGTGATATGCGGGTGCAGGTGGCCTACAGGTGTTTTCTGCCTGGGGGTGTTGTTTTCCACGGTCTTGTTTGGAAATGCCACACGCAGCTTACATGTCTTAGTGCAGACNGATCTTAGAAATCACATATAGTATCATCCTTACTACCAAGTTTTGGATAATCTCTTAATATATATATATATATAATTATATATAAATATATATAAAGATAAATCTAATGAGTCAGACGAACCTACTAAATGTTTCACTTAATGCTCTTCAGGGCTAAGATCTGACTCTATTATTTTGCTCTACTGAGGTATTGAGCACTTTTTACTTATTAGCTTTAGTCTCCTGGCGGGTTTGTATGAATATATACCACAAGGTTCCTAGTTCGATACCGGTCCTCGCCAACGCAGCATATGAGTAGCACCGGGATCTGTGCGGTAAAGTAAGGAGCTGATGGTAGGTGTTGCGCTCCACCTCAGATGCTAAAACAATTTCCTTGGTCTAGCGCTATTGAAAAGGGATAGACTCCCTCGCTGACTGGCTGATACCGACTTTAGGCCGCCCCGACGACTTTACTTTACTATATATATATATGCATAAAATTGTTTTTTCGTTTGGCCAAAATATTGTACTAATAGATTTTTTTTTGTTGGTACGATTATCTTGGTCTTTTCTTTTTTTCCAAAAATTTTTTTTTTTCTCCCCGGTTGATGTTGGTAGTATATTTTTACAATCAAACTATTTGCTGGGTCTTTTCTCACCGCGAGGATTTACCAACAAGTTTGGTATATTAAATTATTATTTTTTTTTTTTTTATTAGTATTATTATTTTTTTAATTAATTTTTATTTTCTATTATTTATTTTTTTTTTTTTTTTAATTTTATTATCTTCTATCAATTTATTTTATTATTTATATCTTAACTAGTATTTTCTTTTATACATCATTATACTCTAATGTTTATTTAAATCTTTTATTTTACTTGTCTATTTATATTTTAATATACTACTCTGTTTTTTCTGTCATGTCACCTTTTTGTCTGTCTGGACACCCTAGAAATCAACTTTGAGAATATCTCTTTTTTTCATTCACTTCCTGTTTCTATGGTTACAATCCACACTGTTAAAAATATATATAATTTTTTTTATTATTTTTTATTTTTGTTTGAATTTATATATACTTCAGCTCTTTGGGGTTTTTTGTGATATGCTTGTCCATAAGTGAATTGAGACCCATCTGATGAGGCGAAAATTTGGGGAGCCGGTTTAAAATCAACTTAGATTATATGGGCCCCAATTTTCGTCGAAATAAATTTATTATGGGATTACTGTATTGATTTTTCTTTCCTTTATTGATAAATATTGCTCTGTATATAATCTAAAAAGGTTATTTTACATTGAGCTCTCTTTAGTGATTTAATGATTCACTGTATTTATACATACGGATCATCAATATTAGTACAGTGGATCTTAGAAATCACATATAGAATCATCCTACTTACTACAAGTTTTGGATAAATCTCTTATATATATATATATATATATATATATATATATATATATATAAAGATAAATCTAATGAGTCAGACGAACCTACTAAATGTTTCACTTAATGCTCTTCAGGGCTAAGATCTGACTCTATTATTTGATCTACTTAGGTATTGAGCCTTTTTACTTATTAGCTTTAGTCTCCTGGCGGGTTTGTATGAATATATACCACAAGGTTCCTAGTTCGATACCGTCCTCGCCAACTCAGCATATGAGTAGCACCGGGATCTGTGCGGTAAAGTAAGGAGCTGATGGTAGGTTTGCTCTCCACCTCAGAGCTAAAACAATTCCTTGGTCTAGCGCTATTGAAAGGGGATAGACTCCCTCGCTGACTGGCTGATACCGACTTTAGGCCGCCCGACAGACTTTACTTTACTATATATATATATGCATATAAATGTTTTTTTTTCGTTTGGCCAAAATATTGTACCAATAGATTATTTTTGTTGGTACGATTATCTTGGTCTTTTTTTTTTTCCAAAAAATCTTTTTTCTACCCGGTTATGTTTGGTAGTATATTTTTACAATCAAACTATTTGCTTGGTTGTCGTTTTATCTAGCTCGCGAGAGGATTTATCCAACAGTTTTGGTCATATTTGAGCACTTATATATTAGAATTCAGTATATATTTGCGGAAAAGGCCTTAAATACCTATTTGGGAAGTAAAAAGGCGCTCGTTTTAATAACGACCATCTTATATTCAGTGGTCAGAAGAGCTCGTGAGCATACCGCTAGAGTGGATTAGGGAGTCACCATTATCCCACCATCAGCGAGTACCTGCTCCACATCGGTAGTAGCTTTAACGTGCCTCTATATCTATTACCCCAATTGAGTATATAATTATAGTCTAATACTAACTACAGTGTATACCAAACCTTGCGCATAGTATTTCCTAAAGCGTCTGGTTGAGATAAAGTACCACGACAAAAATTAGCTTTGACTCTTGTGGTAATAAAAACTATATAATCATAAACACATTGAGCTCATCATAACGGAATACCAATCAAGCTCTAGAAATTACAGAAATATCATTATTCGGAAACAGAGTAAGAATAAAGACCAAGACTCCATCCGTATCAAGACACAAACACATTAGTCTACGGTAACAAAGTATATACTTGGTCGAGTATAACGAAAAAAACAATTTGAGCATATCCGAAAATGTATTATTATAGTATAAGTAAGTATCGTTCAGGAGGCGGCCTTAAATAGTCAGGTTACTAGCAGCATGATATCGAGGGAAGGTTCTATCCCCTTATTTACTATATTCGCTAGTACCATAGATAAATTAGTTATATTAGTGTGAGTGTTGGTGGATGGATGATCACGTCGTTGTATGCGCTGGTTCGCTGTATGGTCGCTTCGTTGACTGTATGTGTTGAGAAAAATATTTAGTATTGGCAACAGATACCCTGCTGCATACTACATATGCTGAGTCCTGCGGACGGAGTGAGGATCATCCGAACTAGGAACCTTGGCTGGTATTTATTTGTATACTTAAATTTATTCATACAATATACTTGTCCTTGCGATACTAAATGTACTATATATATAGTATTAAATGTGCATCAATATCTTATTATTTATGTATGAATTTATAACATATAATAATACGATGACAAGAAGTATATACCTAGACCCTTAGTGACCACAGTACAGTAGAAACTATTTTCTAGTTGGTTAGGCTCGATACGATCACCTGATCGCTCGGCATCATTACGAATTGAATATATTTCTTTTTTATTCCATAAAATATCATTTTATCTTTCCTTTTTCTTTTCACATAATATATATTTATATTAATTATTATATAATATAAATATATATATTATACATTTAATAGTAGAATTTTAATCCAACTTGGTAGTCATAAGATGATGATCCTCTGTTAGTATTGTGATTGATCACATAAATACCACTGAATACTAATATGTGATGATGCTTCAATCCTCGACTTGTTAAATACAGTGTAATCATTAAATCTCAGTACAGAAGCTAAGAGTTTTGATATGCTTATTCAATGTAAAGTTTAATACAACCTTTATCATAGTAAGAGTAATTTATAGTTAATCGAGTACAAATATTTTAGTACATAAATGGAAAAAAATACCAAAATCAGTTAAATCCACATATAAATATATATTATATTTAGACGTGAGAAAATATTAGTGAGGCACCTTAATATAATCTAAGTTGTTACTCACGTGCTACCCTCAAAATTTTAATTATCGCTTCCATACAGATGTGTACTTACAATTCAAACTTATATGTGAACAAGTACAGTATGACAAGAGAGAAGCCAGCACGCAGAGAGACTGAGAAGTATGATAAGAAAGATGTAGAGGTAAATTTCAACAAAAACTAAAAAATGAAGTAAAAAATAAGTGGTATATTAATTTTTAACAGTGCTGGGACTAGTACCATGATGTAGAATCTTAGGCTAAGTAACTACGGTGTAATTATTAATGAATGAATCCATATATTCCGATATGATAAGTAACAGTGTTTAGGGAATGTTCCCAATTTCAAACTAAACGTGCTACATACCAAGAGAGCTCAATGTAAGCGTCGTAGTAATTAATATTAATAAAGAAAACTTAAATATAAAAGTTATTTAGTATATTTATATAACATTGAGTCATGAGACATATGATGTATATATATAAAATAACTAGATAAGATTCCAAATAATATAGAATAAGATGAAGGGATAAGAAATCAAACGACCAGATATTACCATAATTAATAAAAAAAAATAATATCGAACTACAAATTGGAGACTGTTATATAATACGAAAGATTAATTTAAAAAATTAAAATGTAAACATACCCCAAAAAATTATCGAAAGTCTACTATCACCGTAATTAGTAAAAAAATAATCTGAAATCTGAAAAAATAACAAATAATATTTAAATTGATTAAATAATATACCTCAACATATCGATTGAGTGTACTTGTGGGTGGTTTAGAAGTTTTTTTCCTTCCTTTCAAAGTAATACTATCATTAGCTAGGGGGATTAGAGATAGTAATAATAAGCGGCATCGTTTATTAGATTGTAATAAAATATACTTACCAAATAACTAAACCGGTAGGAGAAAATAATTATATTTTGGAAAAAGAATATAATGAACCAAGTATTTACGTTACAATACCAAAATAAATATGTACTGATTGTTGGTAAATGTTTTTGTTTGATATGGAAGCATTGTAATAATTTAGGAGAGAGTACCAGAAAGTAATAAAACAAATCTAGAATTGTTGTATGAAATAGGTCTGTTTGTTATGTCTTGGGTATTGACGTTAATAAACTGCATCTATGGTCCAAGCGTTCTGTATTTCGGGAGCTCGGGCGGAGTTGGTAGACTATCCTTCATGCCCTATTGAAGCTCACCCGCGTCCACACTGAGTCCAGGGGAGTTAAAGTACGCGAATAGGGTCTCCCATCTATGGGTTACACATCAGATATAAGTTTGAATATGGCCAATAAAATGAATGTATTTCAAAAGAAGTCGGCAGGATATAAAATGACTCCATCGCGTGGTTGATATGTGCGTGGAAACATCTAAAACAAAGCGATAGTTGTCGTGTGCGTCTTATATCCTTATTATTAATTAATTTTGGTTCATCTACTCTATTCTTTATTAATTTTCTTTTCATAGGCTAATCACGATACCAAACCCCATTTTCACAATATCCATCACATCAACGCATAAAAAGCCACATGTATAATCCCTAACACATCAATATATTATATGTGTGTGTGTGTGTGTGTTGTGTCTCTTCTCCTCCGGGTGCTCTTCCAATCTATCGCCTGCGTTTGGCGGGTCCGCGTCTTCACTCTGTCTAGTCTCTGTGGTATTCTATCTTTCTACTCACCCCGCTGCAGACTCACGTCATAAGTATAAGTGGTCATACCCTCTCTCCTCTCTCAAATATATTGTAAGTTTCGATTCGTAAATCACTATATATGTCCATGTTTCGCCTGTTCGGCTTAGTGAGCCTTGCAATCTCTGATAGCTATTGCTTTATATTGTATTTTGATATAGTGATACTAAAAGTTGGCGATTGTTCTTTTTTTTCTTTTTTTTTCTTTTTTTTTTCAATGCCCCTATATATGTGAATGTTTGTGGATTTACAGTTAATTTTAGGTTGTATTTCCATAGCTGTCTGATGTGTGCCTTTCAAGGTAATTGTGTTTCCGTTCGTGCCTTTGTGTAAGACAACCCTGAATAATGACACTACAGCAGTCAATATACTTAAACATACTCATAAGAGGACTTAATGTATCATATCCCTTTATTCGCTTAATTACGGCTATTTATATCAGGAGTGACACTCATCCTCATAGTCTTACTATACCATTAACTATACCTTATTTATAGTACTTTCGAGAGAATACCCGCCGGGGTAAATGTTAATTTCCTGGTTCCAACGGGATGAAAATTCTAAATATTGTTAATAAAAGGAATGTCCGCAATAATGTATTTTTTGTCAATCTCGAAAAAATCCTTTTGGAATTCTTTTGTTTACATATTCGCAACTACTGTTGTTTCCGGATCTTCTGTATCTTCTTCAGTGTGTTGATTGATAATGAGTCTGACATTATGAATTCCTCTTTTACATGGCATGTGCCTATCGCCTATAATATACATACACATGAGTTTTACTCACCTCCATCTTCCTGTTTTATGTGGGGGAATGTGAAAATTTTTCTATTTTTTAATCATAGTCTTATTCATACTTTATTGTAGGTCTCATGTTGTTTATTAAACATATCATCCGGTGTAGGACGAGTTCTGTTGTTAACATAATGACTATTTGGACATCTGTTCGGTTCAGGTCAGAGTTTCTAAGCTATTGCCTTTAAATTAGATAGGGAAATGTCCTTGGAAATAGGATTTCTTCCACATATCTTATCAGCCCGAGCTAGTATCGGACTGTTTTCTCAAGTCTCGTTCAATCAGGGGCTTTAGTATCGAGTGTCCTGATCATATCAATAGTCTATCATATAACAATATCTATGCGTTGATCTTCCCATTTTGCAATTTTCATGTATTTATGTTTTAATAAAACTCACGCAAGGAGAGTCTTAAGATTTAATATTTTAATATAGATTAGGTTAGCTAGGGTAATTAGTGGATTTTAAGAAATGTTTCAAGAAATTAAGAAAATGATAATAAATGAACATCACCGCTCTAACATATAAATAAAATCTTGTCTGCCTCAAAACATATACATTAGACTTGTATTTAATATAAATGTTAATATATTTATAGATAAATTAATACTAAGTTATGGGACTACCAAATTATTAATCATAGATCCCAGATAATATAATGATTTGTAAAAAATGTTATGAGTATGTAGTACTTTAAACCGGTTGGGGGGAGATACGATTAATTCCGTTGAGTATTAGGCACAGTAACGCAGAGTGTTAAGATTGAGAAAACATAATACAAATCGCCATACAATGCTAGAGCTATAAAATTTATTTATACAAAGATATTAATAGTCATACATTCCAACGTCATTGATATATTAAACATTCTAAGATTTAAATCGAAAACTCGATTATATTTAAACTAAGTAAACCCTGAAGAATATAAATCGAGAACTCGAGTAGTAAGTTTAATATCTATCTAATTTACATTGATATAATAATAATATATATATATGTGCTAAAACTAGTTTACGTTCGTACCCTTGAGACCACCCTGTATTATTATCAATACCTAAAATGGGAAAAGGCCCTCAACTATTATATTTACTCTACTATGTTAACTGTTACTAAGATACTATATTTATATAAAACTGATTCTTATTATATATATGATAATATATAATCAAGAAGATTTCAGTATAATACGTAAAGTAAAAAGTAGAAATGGATGTAAATTAGACTAGATATTTAGGGATATATAATACAATGGTAATAAATTACATTATACTATATGTACTAATGACGCTAGTGGATGTGTGATAGTAGTGTGTAGACCTGTGTTGGAGAAATTAAAAACTCTCAACGTATTTCTCGAAAGATTGATATCTCCGAGCTGGTTGCGAATATCTTTGATCAATGCCTTTACATCAGTACAATCTCATGTATATGGTATATGCATATTGCTGTCGGTGATAATCACCTGAATTTGAAAGTTATTTAAATAAAATAACTCGAACGATTTTTAAACATCGAATATCCATCAAAGTAATTAAAACTTCGTTCAATTTTGGAATATATAAATCTAGTTTTTCTATTTCCCTACAGATTTTCGGTATATATTTTCCAATAATTTTCCTACATATATTACCAGATACACCATGTAAAATTAAGTTATCTTATTTGATGTCTGCGTGTGTGTTGTGATACTACTTTTATCATACTTAATATACTATTCATCTTATCTCTGATCTTATAGTATTCAAAGGTTTATTATATAATCTTAAATATTCACTTTATATATAACCTCACAAATTTGGAGAAGAATACTTTCCTATACGCCATAAGAAGTGTTTTTTTTTAAGTGTCATGTATTTCGAACTCCAATGTGTACTTACTGTCAGATCTGTCATCTAGAAGGTCTCAAAAATATTCTCTATAGTAAAAAGTAAATATGCTATCAGCAAGATTAGATTTTTATATCTATAGCACTAATAACTTAAGAAGCTATGTCAATGTAATCCCAAAATCTAAAATCTTATATATATTATTACTATATCTTACTATCTACGTTCAAATATATATCTGTTCAGTAATATATCTTAATATCTTATACTTATATATATTCCTTAGCAGGAAGTGAAAAACTCCACACGTAATCCTAACCATTAATAGAATTCAGATCTATTTTGAATTTAATCTAATGTCAATTTACAAATTGTATCTATTGTATCTCACCTATCCTTGAATAGACGCCAGAATTGTTCCGAGGGAGCTATATTCAATAGTATTGAACCGTATCTTATGAAATTAGAGTTTCTTACCTTTCCTTCTATGCTTACATAGATTACAATATTTAGACTTCTTATGTCAACGTTATCACAAATTCCTAGTTAAACAGGATTTAATTCTTAATACATCATTATCAGCTTCATCTCTGTATCGTTGACCGTTCTCTAAAAAGATTCCAGCTGTTATTTCCGAGTACATTACTGGATACTCATACATATATAATATATACAGTGTGATCTAGATAATTATCCTACATTTATCCAGTCCCAAGTAATCCATGTTCCAACTGTATCTAATACTAAAGTTTCTTGGATACACTCTCTACTTTTACTATTATACTATTGAACAAATAATGTGAAAATAATCCCGACATGTATGAAAATTAAACATTTTGAAAAAACATATGATGTTTGTTATGTGTAATTTGCTGAAGGCCGTTTCGACCAAACGATAAGCCGTTTGGTCTTCATCCCCCAATACAGGTCGGAGCTATATCAGAAATCGCATGAAAGCTAATACTATACATATATCTCCGTATTAAATAGAAATACATACCCTTAGTTTTTAAAAACGTAAGCGTATTCTTTAAACTAATGATTACTACGTACCCAATACTGTTCAATTAGAATTTAATCTATTACTTAATTACTCATATCTATATCTATATTCGATCGTAGGTCTGGTTATAGCTGTGTGCTGTGTGCGTATGTGTGTGTGTGTGTGTCGTGTGCTGCTGTTAGTAGTGTTGTGTGCTGTGTGTGTTGTATGAATGCGTAGGGCAGCCATATATCTT
The DNA here is from genome assembly GCA_023376005.1 of Doryteuthis pealeii. Classification (NCBI taxonomy): domain Eukaryota; kingdom Metazoa; phylum Mollusca; class Cephalopoda; order Myopsida; family Loliginidae; genus Doryteuthis; species Doryteuthis pealeii. The sequence continues at coordinate 58,752,945 of CM042164.1, forward strand.
TGATTTCCTTTCTTTCGTGATTAAAGTAGTGCAGGGCACGAAGTCGTAAGGTTTTTGGGTGAATATAAAGGGTTTAGGGAAGTAGTGGTGTATACTGCTAACGTACCCCCTCCTTTCCTCACCCGAACGTCTGAGCCCGGTCCCAATCTCCGTACTGCCAGCCTCCGCACGTCCCACCTCTACCCCTCCCAACTAGCCCAGAGCATTACATTAATATTATTATTTGTTCTTATCCTTTTTTTTTATGTTCTAAAATCTATGTCAATTTGTTACTCTTGTTCTCTTTTATACGCGCCCTCGGCGCAAAAGGTCGTAAGGTCCAGAGCTCTACGCAGTACGTCGGTCAGGATCCTTAGCAGCTCTATGAACCTCGATAACATCTTTTTATCCTAATTCTATTCCTATCTAGATCACCTCCACATAGATCTGTTCAGGGATCTGTAATTCTGAGGAGCTGTCCTCGCTATCCTTATGTCTATCTATCTTCTCAATCTTCACAAAATGCTATCCACGGTAGTAGCCCAATCTGTTCCAGAATCGTAGACTCTACTTCTAGAATCATGAATCTAGCTACTTAACTCATCATTATCGCCAATCTGTTCAGCCATTATCTACTCTTCTTCCCTATCCCATTATCTCACATCATATTTATTCCTTCCAATCTGTTCAGATCTATCCTTCTTATCTATCTATCCGTCCCAATCTGTTCAGATCTTTAGCTAAACTGCTTATTCTATTATCTATCTATCTATCTAATTTACTCTCTTCTATCCGTCGCCAATGCTCGCTCAGATCTATCTATCTTTAATTCCTATCTATTTCTATCTTTCCGTCCAATTCTGTGTCAGCGTCACATCCGCTCTTATATTCTCTCCCCTAATCCCTCTCCCCTCGCTACCTTCTCTCTCTCTCTCTCTCTCTCTTCTCTCTCTCTCTCCTCTCTCTATAATAATATATATATATATATATATATTATTTTCCAAGTCAGTTTCATAACTCTATTTATATATTTCACCGAAACTTTTTATCAGTCTGCCGACTTTCTTCAATTTAAGATATTTTGGTAAATTCGAGTAGACATTGCACCTCTTTAATTCTTTATCATTTCAATGTTCGTTTGTCTATCCTTTGTTGTCTGTAGATGATGAAAGAGAGAAAATCTTATAACGTTAAATCTTTATGGAAACACTGGACAACATTTAAAGAATGACATTTTATGATTTGTATTAAAGAAAAAAGTCTTAACCACCCTAGAGTCTTACTCACCTCTCACTTATGAATCTACTTATATTCTCTTCGATTACCTCATCTTTCCAATGGCCGTTTCTACCAGTTTTTCCAGGGTAAAAACACTACGCTATCTTCTACATGAACGAAACAATCTAATTCTACTAGCTTTTAACCAAAGATTCTTATTCAAGTCATAACTGATCACTACCATCAATTCTGGTACAACCTCTCACTTTGTTAATTGTCTCTTAACTTTCGATTTATCCTCTCTTCAGGTTCTCATTCTTCTCTCTACCATCAAACACAACCTTCCTCACTCCTTCTCTCGGCATGTCCTCACCATTGTTTACACTACATGCTCCACACATTCTATCCTTGCTGTCTCTTCCCTCCCCTCTTATTCGTTCCTGTTTCTCCTCGTCCTGCCTTTGTCTGGTCTGGTTCTGATCTCTCTGTCTCTCTGTATTCTACTATCTCTGTCTACCAAAGTCCTATGCTGTCTCTCTCTTCCTCTCTCTCTCTCTCTCTCCTCTTCCCTCTCCTCTTTCTCTCTTCTTCCTCTTCTCTCTTCTCTATCACTATATATATATTAATATAATTAATATATATTTATTATATATATATATTATATAATATATATATAATTATTAATTAATTAGATGTTATGTTTAGTATATGATCTTAGTGCGTTGCCAGTCTAGTGTTCGTGTTAGTGTCTCAGATTTATATGCATATCATACATTTTAAATTATCTATTACGTGCCTCGAGTTGTGTGTCTGTGTTTGCCGTATATTAGTGCGTTTGTGGTGTGTATGTGTTACTCGACACTGAACACATCAATCGTAGCATCACATCAACCACCTCACTATCACATCAATACCAATGCTGTATACGACTGCGATACGTACACATGATTCTAACTGTAATCAATACTTAATTTATTATTATAATTATATAATGTGAATGTTGCCGTGTTCTGTGTGTGTGGTGTTGTTGAGGTAGTGTTGTGTAAACGTTTGGCACACGCAAATCCGATGGTATGCCAGGCGTGAACGTGCGCCCACGGTGGAACGCAGGATCTGGTCGGCGACTCGGGCCGCGACAAGATTGCGGCTGTTTGAGCTCTGTCTAGTAACTTGAGCGCGATCAGAGAGGTAACGCCGACTATTACCGTATGGCATCACTGTACTAATATTGATGATCCAGTATGTATAAATACAGTGAATCATTAAATCACTAAAGAGAGCTCAATGTAAAATAACCTTTTAGATTATATACAGAGCAATATTTATCAATAAAGGAAGGAAGAACTCAAATTACAGTAATCCCATAATAAATTTATTTCGACGAAAATTGGGGTCCATATAAATCTAAGTTTGATTTAAACCGGCTCCCCAAATTTTCGCCTCATCAGATGGGTCTCAATTCACTTATGGACAAAGCATATCACAAAAAAACCCAAAGAGCTGAATATATATAAATTCAAACAAAAATAAAAATAAAAAATATATTATATTTTTAACAGTGTGGGATTGTAACCATAGAAACAGGAAGTGAATGAAAAAAAGAGATATATCTCAAAGTGATTTCTAGGGTGTCCAGACAGACAAAAAGGTGACATGACAGAAAAAACAGAGTAGTATATTAAAAATAAATAGACAAGTAAAATAAAAGATTTAAATTTAAACATTTAAGATATAATGATGTATAAAAGAAAAACTAGTTATGGGCCCCAATTTTCGTCGAAATAAATTTATTATGGATTACTGTATTGAGTTCTTCCTTTCCTTTTATATATTTATATATATATATATATATATATATTTATATATATATAATATATTAAGTAGCAGATAGCGTTCGCTTGCCTTTACACCATGGGAAAAGGCATCAACCTATTTTTCCTACTGTTCTGTTACAGATATCTTTATAAGACTGATTCTTTACTGATATATCAAAATAGACAGAAGAGAGAATGGATGAATGACGATTTGGGTAATACATGGATAATTACATTACTTATGCTATACATAGGAACAAACCACTGAAACTTCTTGTTAACCACCGCAACAGATCTATCTATCTATCTATCTATCTATCTATCTATATATATATATATATATATATATATATATATATATATATCCGCCCCAGTCTATCTATCTATCTCTCTATCTATCTCTCTATCTCAGTCTGTTCAGGTCTATCTATCTATCTATCTATCTCTCTATCTCTCTATCTATCTATCTATTCCAGTCTGTTCAGATCTATCTATCTATCTATCTATCTATCTATCTATCTATCCGTCCCAATCTGTTCAGATCTATCTATCTATCTATCCGTCCCAATTTGTTCTATCTATCTATCTATCTATCTATCTATCTATCCGTCCCAATCTGTTCCGATCTATCTATCTATCTATTCTCATCTATCCGTCCCAATCTGTTCCGATCTATCTAATCTATCTATCTATCTATCCGTCCCAATCTCGATCTATCTATCTATCTATCTATCTATCTATCCGTCCCAATCTGTTCAGATCTATCTATCTATCTATCTATCTATCTATCTATCTATCTATCCGTCCCAATCTGTTCAGATCCTTCTATCTATCTATCTATCTATCTATCTATCTATCGTCCCAATCTATCCTATCCTATCTATCTATCTATCTATCCGTCCCAATCTGTTCAGATCTATCTATCTATCTATCTATCTATCTATCTTTTCTATCCGTCCCAATCTGTTCATATTCTATCTATCTATCTAACTATCTATCTACATCCGTCCCCAATCTGTTCAGATCTATCTATCTATTATCATCTATCTATCTATCCGTCCCAATCTGTTCAGATCTATCTATCTATCTATCTATCTATCTATCTATCTATCCGCCCCAATCTGTTCAGATCTATCTATCTACTATCTATCTATCTATCTATCTATCTATCCATCCCAATTGTTCATCTATCTATCTATCTATCTATCCGTTCCCAATCTGTTCAGATCTATCTATCTAATATTATCTATCTATCTATCGCAATCTATCTATCATCCCCCAATCTGTTTCAGATCTATCTATCTATCTATCTATCTATCTATCCGTCCCCAATCTGTTCAGGTCAATCGCTCTATCTCTCCCCTATCTCTCTCTCTCTCTCTACTCTCTCTCTCTCTCTCTCTCTCTCTCTCTCTCTCTCTCTCTCTCTATATATAGATATATATATATATATATATATTTTCCAGTCAGTTCATATCTATTTATATATTACCGAAACTTTTCTATCAGTCTGCCGACTTTCTTTAATTTAAGATATTTTGGTAAAATTCGAGTAGACATTGTCACCCTCTTTAATTCTTTATCATTTCAATGTTCGTTGTCTAATCCTTTGTTGTTGTAGATGATGAAAGAAGAAAGAAAATCTTATAACACGTTATTTTTATGGACAACACTGGACAACATTTAAAAGAAATGACATTTTAGATTTGTTATTAAAAGAAAAAGTCTTAACATTAGATTACACCTACTTATGAACTACATTTCTGATCTATATGTCAAGGCCGTTACCAGTTTCAGGGTAAAAAAACGGCTTAGTTTAATGAACGAAACAATCTAATTATAAAAGCTATTAACAAAATGATTTATTAAGATAACAAACTACAAAATTGGTAAAACTTTGTTAATTGTCGTAATTTGATTTATAAAGGTTAATAATAAACAATCTCTCTCTCCCTCTCTCTCTCTCTCTCTTGCTCTCTCTGTATCTCTGTCTCTGTCTCTGTCTCTCTCTCTCTCTCTGCCTCTCTCTCTTCTCTCTCTCTCCTCTCTATATATATTATTATTCTATATATATATAATAATTCCTAGTCTGTCCAGATATATCTATTATATCTATCAATCTGTCAATTTGTCATTGTCACACACATATATATATATACATCACACACAACACACACACACACACACACACACATACACACACACACACACACACACTATATATATATATATTATTCGGTTAATGTCTATCAACAACTGTTGTGATATATTGAGGCCAGTATATATATAATATATATATTATATAATATTGTGTGTTGTGTCTCTCTCTATCTCTATCTATATTATATATATTATATTATAATATACTGTTATATTATACAACATCTATATATATATATATAATACATTATTATATATATATACATATACATAATATATACTTATATACAATACATATACCATATACTATATATATATGTGTGTGTGTGTGTGTGTGTGTGTGTGTGTGTGTGCACATGGACATATATGAAAACAACCTATATCAGGTTTCAATTCCTAGACGAAGCTGGTTGCATTTCCCATAGCGCTAATTCCCTTGGGAAAGGTTCCAACCCAATAATTCTCCTTCCAGCTATGGGTAAATAGTAGGACACACTGGGCTCTTTAATCTTGGTTTTGACAACCAATCAAGGAGAAGGAAAGCTCTTAATTCAAGCCTGTTTAACTCCGCAAAAAATAGTCCTTTTGTTGCATTCTATATATCTGTAAGTCGGGCACCTCACATGGTGTAAATGGTTAACAAGCTATATTTGCAGACGATTTTTAGTGAGTTCGATTCTCATTTGGCGCCCAAAATATTACTAAGTCACTTAGTAGTTCTCCTCAGTAAATACTATTCAACATATAAACTATCTTCCAATTTACTAAATAATTTGCAACATATAAACTAGGTATACCCAAAATGAGGCTAATCTGCGTTTTTGACAAAATGACTTTAGCACCCCCCCCCCCCGCCCTACAGAAAAATAATTTACAAAAATCAGGGAATTATCGGATTTTAATGAAATTTTCAGTGTTTATTTATCAATTAATGATCTTTATAATACATTATTTATTTTATTTCAAGATTTTCTCATTTTTTTTTCAGGTCACTTAATTTTGACCCCCTTATGTTGGGGGGCGTAACATTTTTTTCAAGTTGGTCTTATAGTTTTCTAATTACAGTATAAATAAAGAGATAAAAGACCGAAGTTATGAATAGAAACAAAAAAAAAAATTACGGTGGCTTTTCTATGAGAAAATAAGTACCGAAAATCGAAAAATAAAATGTAAAAAAATAATAGATAATTAATTTTTTGGAGATTCTTTTTTTACTCATTTCGATAATTATTTAATTGGCTATTATCTTATAAAAGAAAAAAAATATACATCGATATTTTTTCTGCTTAAAAAAGGGGGGGGGGTACATTTTCAATCGAGTTTTTCTTCAAAAAGTATACTTTGATGTAATAAAATAAGGTTTGCATTAAATAGATATTTATTTCTAGAATCTAAAAATATAACATTTTAAACTTAACATCAGGCTTTTCATATTTTAAATGAATTTTATATATTAATTTTTCATAGCAAAAATACTAAATTAAAGTTTTGAAATAAAATAACTGATGCATTAATTCATTAATTTCTAAATCAATACTGAAAATTTCATTAAAATCGGATAATTACCTGATTTTGGTATTTTTTTTCTTGCAATCGCGAATGTTACATTAAAATTGTAAGCAAGCGCCTAAAACCATTGAAAAATAGACAAAATGGCGGATCACGTCGAAATTGACCAAAACAAATCGTTTTTAAATCTATTAAAAATAAACTGCATATTTAATAATATTTTTCTTTTTTTTAATGATGGTCATTATGTTACTACTTATCGATTTAGACAAAAGTTTAACCTTAAATAATTGATTTAATTAATTCTAATTCGTTTTTAAAAACGTAGCAAACTATTTTGGGGGTATACCTAATATAAACCATCTTCGAATTTACTTAAAATAAATTACATCAAGCGATTTTACTGCCTAAATCGGCTAAACACAATTAATATAAATATCTTCATAGTGCTGTATAAATCTACACTATTAATTCGGACATGGACACCTCACGTGGTGTAATGGTTATCAAGCTCGTATTCGAAGACGATTTTTAGTGAGTTCGATTCTAATATGGCACCCCGTATTTCTGGTTTTGTGCCACATCTAAGCTAAGCTTAATACAATAAATGAGTATTTATATACATCATGTTAAATCGTTAATCTTATTATAATGGAGATTGTGGGTTTGTCTGTCTGTAACCGAAACTATATTACTATACAAGTCACAATTCCCTTTGTTATTTACAACCCATTCTCCATGATTTTATTTTTTATTTGAACCTCAATTATTAGTAAAATTGTTTTACATCATTAAGACTG
>CM042164.1:58765424-58778743 GCA_023376005.1 Doryteuthis pealeii
AAAAAAATACCATACCGTCAACTTTTAACGTTCAGGCCAAAAAGGTAAACAAACCTTCAGAGGCATGTTGGTTTTGCGGAGAAATGCATTATTCAAAGTTTTGCCCGTTTAAAAAACATAAATGTAATGTTTGCAAAAACATAAATGTGGAACATAAGACAATAAAAAACGAATATCATTAGACATGATTTATTACCAAACTCTTAGACATTCAATCTCTGAATCCAAACATATATGTAAATAAGTAAAGTCAGTGAAGTGGCCTACTGTCGGTATCAACCGAACAGCGAGGGAGTCTATCCCCGTTTCGCTAGCGCTAGATCAGGGATGCTTTACCACGCAGATCAGATTGCCCAAGCTGAGTTGGCGAGGTCCGGTATCGAACCCGGAACTTTGGGATTCTTAAGTGAATGGCCTACCGATTGAACTAAACCGGTCCCTATAATGAATATATATCAGTCCAAAAATAAGTACACCTCATATATATTTATGCAATTTTATTTTTGTTTTCAGAGTTGCTACATTTTGGTAATATATATATATATATATATATATATTATATATATATATATATATATATATATTTGTAATATTGTTGTACCGGCCGTTCCTACAGTGGAGAACATGCACCGGTTCTCACTATAAATAGTGAGACACCGAGTGGAAAGGGAGAACTGTTCCCGTTAACGACAAGCTAGTCGTACATGTACCATTAATTGTAAATACACTTGTCTTATTTTACCCCATCTCGACTTGACTTCTTTTTACTGTTGGACTAACATCACAACAAATATATACACGGTATTCGGGATAAATTTGACATATTTTATTTGGTTATTTTTCTCTGTAGGTTGGAGGTATTGACGCACACTACACATCATTTAAAAGCTTGGGCCCTTCTTCCTTTATATACGTGATGAAAGATAGAATGGATGACTGGAACCACCTGAATCATAGAAGAAAATAACTTGTGTCATGATGATCTGCGCCGGCCATCAAAATAAGGAGATTATGGTTGCTGCCCAATGCTCCCTGAACACTGTAAAAACAATCGGGCATGAACTGGAGAATTGCAATGGAGACAACGAATCTGTGGCTTGAAGAAAGCAACATAACAGACGATCTGATTGTGTTCTTACAACAGAATTCCTCGAAAATCGGCCGAAAAAAAGTGTTGGAGGACTCTGGCTTTGGAATTCGGACATTGTCACGTGAATTGAATGTTTCAGCCTCTACCATGAAGTTTGCACTCATTGAAAGACTTTCCCTAATACTCATTCAAGCGTCGCAGAGGTCAACTGCTCCCAGAAAAGGCCCCTGGAAATCTTCTGACAAAGGCGACGAAACTTCTGAACAAAGTGAAACATCCTGCTGAAGCACAAACAATCTGGTTCTTTTCCGATGAGAAAACCTTTTTCCAAGATGAAAAGCACATCACACAGAATAACAAATGATTTTCATACAGTCCAAAGGACACTCCTCGTGTCATGCAGACTAAATTTACCCAAGTTGTGATAGTTTTCGGATGTGTGACCCCTAAGGGTGATGTGATGCCTCCGCATTTTTTCTGAGAGGGAATCAGGTTGAATCCAATGCCTACGTAGAGTTATTAAACTCTGTAGTCAAGCCCTGGATAACAAGGGTAGCCAATGGTAGGCCATATGTATGGCAGCGGGATTCGGCCCCCTGCCACACCTCTGGGGAAAATCAAAAATGGTTGTCGGACTATTTTTACGACTACACAGATCCAAATGTTTGACCTCCGAACTCCCCAGATCTTAACCCCATGGATTATTATGTATGGGGAGCTGTTGAGAAAGACACCAATCGCCGTGCCATTACTACAAAAGCCCAGTTAATCGACAGAATTAAGGTAGTTTTTGAGACTCTTCCCAGGGAAATTGTAACTTCAGCTTGCACCAGGTGGTGGTTATTTTGAGTGAAACTTGGTGACAGTAGTGTAATTTCCGTGCCTTTTGAATTTCTTTACAACCCATTAAATTTTGTAGTTTCCAAGCACTTTTCCTTTTTCCTTATGAAACTGTCAAATTTCTCCCGAACACACACACACACACACACACACACACACACACACACATATATATATATATATATATATATATATATATATATATATAAACACGCATATATATATATATATATATATATATATATAATATATTATATATATATATATTTACATTTCTCCACATAATGTCGGATTGATTTCCTCATTTTACTCCCATATATATTTACATATTTACCAAACCTTCCGCAAACCTTCAAGAGTTTTTCCTTCTCTTAAACTGGTTGACTAACCAAGGTAAAAGAACCCAGTCTGTTCTACTATTTACCCATAGTTGGAGGGAGAATAGTTGAATCATTCCTTTCTAAAGGTGTCCATTTCCTACGAAAGGCAACTATCACACCACGCGCATCCGTTTGTATAAAAAATGAACCAATTCATTTTTAATGAAAATAACAATTTTCTTCGAAAGGAGGGTTACTAAGATTTTATTATTTCCATGGGGACACTCTAAAATGAAAATGGATATTGTTAGATATTATTTATTACTAAACTCTACTGCACAGTCCATTTATTTTGATTTAAGTAATCTTGAAAATATCTATATACCAATGAGTGACATATCTTGATAGATAGATAAATAGATAGATAGATGCTGAAATAAAAAGAGGGAGAGGACTCCTTTCGGTAGTGGCTTCTTTTTTTTGTTGGCATCTTTCCGTCTGTTAAAGTCGATGGCGTAGTGTCCACTTTTTTCGACTGCATCTGCGCGAGTGGCTGAACAGAGCAATTTTTGAATGGCAATTTCAGTTGCAGTGACTGCAAACGAACAGTGATGCTTGCTAGATTTACTGTTGTCTCTCCTTCCTTCTGGCTCTCTTTTCTGTAGCGGCTTCTTTCCTCTCTTTTTCACTCCTTTTCGTCTCTTGTCTGACAAAGAGGCGTCAGGCTGCTCGGTTTTCTGCACCAAACGTCCCTATGTTATTGTTGATGTGGCATGTCTTCATGTCCTTCTTGCAGACGTCTTTAAAGCGTAGACGTGGTCTCCCTACTGGTCGGATGCCTTCTTACTAATTCGCCATACAGTAGGTCTTTGGGGTTTGGGGATGCGGTCTTTGTCCAACCTCCTGACATGACCAAGCCAGTGCAGACGTCTCTCAAAGATGATGGCGAACATGCTATTCATGTTTGCTCGTTCCATCTGTGTTGGGCATTTTGTCTTGCCACCGAATGCTTAGGATGCGTAGTGGCTAACGTGCTGTAATGCGACGCCGTAATAAGCGAGTTCGAACTCTTGTCACGACATTAAGTCCACGTACTGATACGCTTGTGAAAATTGGGAACATAATCACCTCTCAGCTATGGGTTAAATTACTATTTAACCATTGCTGTTCTTCTCCAATGAGGGTTTCGGCATTAACTAACCCACGAAGGTCGATATGCCATTAAAGAAAGAAACTTAACCAAAGTAAGTAAATTAAAGTCGTTGGGGTGGCCTAATGTCGGTATCAGCCAGACATCGATGGAGTTTTTCCCCTTTTCAAAAGCGCTAGACCAAGGAGATTATTTTAGCGTCTGAGGTGGAGCGCTACGCTTACCATCAGCTCCTTACTTTACTGCACAGATCCCTGTGCTACTCATACGCTGGGTTGGCGAGGGCCGGTATCGAACCCGGAACCAAACTGAAATAGAAATACAGAGAAATAAAAAAAAAGAAAAGAAAGAAAAATAAAAACTTTTCGAGGAAAATAAAATTATACCATAGAATATAGACATGAACTTAATCAATACCATACGACATGATCCCCAATGGGGCTAACATATTGTTAAAACCGCCCTGTCGTCTGGGGCATTAGGATGCACCGACTGCACCCCTGCAGAGGGGTAAGACTCCCCCAATGGGGCCACCTGTTGGCCGTGGGTGGCGACCCGTGATGCTTAAGGATAGAGCCCAGGTGGATGAACAGTTCATGACATGCAATACTCCACTTTGGCCATATCTTGGGCTAGACGGGCGGTTGGAGAGGCCCCTCCGATCAATCGGCTGGTCACGTCAAACCCTAGCACCTATATGATTGTCCCAACCCTATTGCCCTTATGGCAAGCCCCAACCCCTTTTTATCATATGGGTGCTAGAAGGCGGTGGCTGCGGGTCCACATGTCCTGAGAATGACGTTAAACTCTATCTGATGGTGATGTTTCAGTTCTGGAGGTTTGGGGAATGTGGAGCACCCCATTCATCACCATTGCTCCCTGGTCCACTCTGACCCGGGGTGGTAGTATCTGTTAGGGTCCCATCTATGGGTTAAATAGAAAAACATGAGTTGATAAACAAAATTGTATTATCCATTAAGAATTGATTTATTTCAAAACTTTATCGGCATTAAATGACCCACTGAGGTTGATATGCCGTAAAACAAAACAAAACAAACCAAACATTGTTAAAACCAATTACTAAAAAGTATAAATATAAATACACAACATATATCACTTCCTAGCTGTTAGGCATGACATAACCCCAGACGGGTTGATATGCCGTTAAAATCAATCAACTAACCAACCAACCAACCAACCAAAAACAAAAACTAAATCACGCTCATATGAATGAATGAAAGAAATTAAATTTCGCTTAGAAATGGGGAAGAAGAAGAAAATAAAAATAACTTCAAAAATATCTCCATCACACACAAGAAAAAAATAAAAATAAAAAAAAAATACGAAAATGAAATTAGACGCAAAGAAAATAAAGAATATAAATAAACTCTGAGTGTTTAAAAAAAATACCAGACTGAAAATTGGTTACTACGTTAATTGGAAAAAATGAAGTTGAGACAATTAGATATGTTGATTTGTATGGCGATATAGATGAAAATAGATGAAAGAGAGATAGAGAGAAATGTGCGTTTGGCTTCAAACCCACGCGCATGCGCATACGAACTATGACGTCAGAAACTTAAAGGTCATCCATTTTTTCTATTTTTGATACTTGACTGGATTTTAAACATTGTTAAATAAACTAGAGGGACCTGTGGATATACCACAGTATGATAATTTAATTATTACAACATTTGATATGTTTACTTAAGAGTTGTTGCAAAATAATTCAATATGTAAAAAGTATAATAATCTTGATTTAGTTCTCTTTTACTCATTTTCTTTTTTTCCTTCTTTCCATCTTTTCATTATGTTATTAGCGTTATCTAACAAATTAGCGTTATCGCTTCCACGAGCTCACCCCCTCTCTCTATCTTCCCCCTTCTTTCTTTCCTTCTTTCTTCTTATATTTTTTTAGTGTAGCATTCCTTTTCTTTCTTTCCTTTCTTTCCTTATAATAAAAACGGAATGGTCCATTATTTCACTGAGGTGACAACACCCATAAGAAATAAGCAGCACAAGATTATCAGGGTTTACATTTTTGCATTTCATTGTAAAAGATTTGGATGGTCTCATTTTTAACCAGAGGGCGTTGTAAGATGATAACTGTCGTACAATTAAGGAACATGAGTATTAATATGTAGATCAGCGACGCCATTTTGCATTTGATTATGAACGATTTGGATGGTCTCATTCTTAACCAGAGGGTGTTGTAAGATCATAACAGTCGTACAATTAAGGATCACGAGTATTGATATACAGATTAGCCACGCCATATTTGCATTTCATCGTGAACGATTTGGATGGTCTCATTTTTAACCAGAGGGTGTTGTAAGATGATAACTGTCGTACAATTAAGGAACATGTGTATTAATATGTAGATCAGCGACGCCATTTTGTATTTGATTATGAACGATTTGGATGGTCTCATTCTTAACCAGAGGGTGTTGTAAGATCATAACGGTCGTACAATTAAGGATCACGAGTATTGATATACAGATTAGCCACGCCATATTTGCATTTCATCGTGAACGATTTGGATGGTCTCATTTTTAACCAGAGGGTGTTGTAAGATGATAACTGTCGTACAATTAAGGAACATGTGTATTAATATGTAGATTAGCCACGCCTGATCTATGTACGAGTTTTTTGTTATTAATGTTCAGATTTTATTCTTGGTTGTTGAAACCGCAAATATCGGAATAAACCGCGTATTATACAGTTTATCAAGTGTTTCTATTTTTAGCAGAAGTAAGTCGCCATTTGTAAACAATGGACGGTTTATTTTGAGGCAAAACTCGTTCAGACAGATGTCGCGCTTTATGTAGATGAAAAATGCAAGTAAACACATACATTATATATACCAGTAAAAAAACCAAAAAAAAAACAAAAAAAAAACAAACAAAAAAACAACAACAAAAAACAACAACAAAACAAAACGCCCTCCAGGCGGTGTAAGAATTAATTTTTGAAAGATATTGCCTGAGGGGGTAGGAGTTAAAAATTCAATGTCAGAGAGTTTGTACCATAAGTAAATAAAATTATCAAATTTATTAAAGGAGGAAAAAAAAAAAAAACAATTTGAAATGGAAACTTAGTTCTGATAACTTTCAATATATATTAAAATAAAACAAACTATATATACATATATAATACCGAACATGTATTTATTAAAGCTTCTTAAAAAAAACACAAAAAACAAAAACAAAAACAAAAGCATGAGAATCGACTAAGGTTGCATGCTCAACTTTTGAGTGTATTTATTCTATGTTATGACAATTCTGAGTAATGTGACGTAAGCAGTGACGTAGTTTTGGTTACAGACAAATAGAGACCTAATTTCCTTTATTAATACTAGCAAATATATGCACCCTCCGAGTGCAAGTATTTAAGTTTTAATATAATAAAATATCATATTAAATTAGAAAGGCCAATGAAACTGAATAAAAATGCAGATAACATGATTTGGAACAGAGGGGGTATGATTGAAAAATAGAACAATTTGAAACTAACTCTTCCATCATTTTCAATTACTCCTATTCCTAATTTAACTATTTAGTTAAAATAGGAAGTAAAGAATAAAATTACAGTTATTTCTTTTTGTTAAGGGATTTCTTTTAAGATTTATTGAAGAGAATTTTGCTCATATTCAATAAGATAAAACTAAACAATTAGAAATCAATAATATTAAGCACATATTTATTAAAATCAAATTTTTTAAGATCAATATGCAAATTAGCCTTCCCATTCACACTGTAAACCGCTGTTTTGTTGTATATATAAATACAACTGCATGTTATTTGTATGTAGATATGGTCTACAGTGGCTTCGGCCTCTGGACCATTGATATAATTAACGGCGTCGATCCCAGGGGGCTATCCCCCCAGGCAACACCTGCCCCCTCGATTTAAAGGGGCAGGGCTGGGTTTATTGCCCAGTGCCTGAGGCGCCCCTCTTGAGGGGGAATACCGACGGGATCGACGCAATTTTTCACCTGCCACCCCATGAGTCTCGGCTTATGGGTGGTCCCACGTTAATAGGGACTTTGTGCCTGACCCGTACAAGTGGGGTACGCGGTAAATACAGTATGTAGATATGGTCAACAGTCTTAATGATGTAAAACAATTTTATTAATAATTGAGGTTTAAATAAAAATAAAATCATGGAGAATGGGATGCAGATAACAAAGGGAATTGTGATTTGTATAGTATTATAGTTTCGGTTACAGACAGAAAGACATACAATCTCCATTATAATAAGATATATATATATATTATATATTATAATATATATATATATATATATATATATATATATATATATATATATGTGTGTGTGTGTGTTAGTCTTATAGTTTGCTTGAAGCATTGTGTGCAAATTTGGTTTGTTAATTAATTTTGAAGGCTTATCACAATGCGAAGTAAAAAAGGTAATGATTATGTTGTTAATTTACATACAAGTTAACTTGTTTATACACTAATTCCAAGGTTTTTTGAAGATAGGATTTTAATCCCGAAATATCAAGGAAAAAATACAGGTAAATTTTCTTCCTTTAGTTGTTGTATCATTGCTACTGTACAGCTGCACCACTTGGAACCTAACGAAACGACTACGGAATAAGCTAGTTGGGAGCTTCACAAGAATGCTGCATGTAATCTTGAACAAATCGTAGAAACAGCACCCCACGAGAAAACAACTCTTATTATCTATTGTTATATCAGTGCTACTGTATGGCTGCACCACTTATGTTGCATACTGGCGCCAAAATCTATAAGTTATATAGCGGCTTCTTCAAACTCATGTCGCTAAATTCGGCGTACGTATCGTAGCGGGTATCGTCACTAATCCTAGACGATATATGTAGTGGTCGCTTAATGAAATCTACAACACATGGTTATAGTAGGAGTATTGACTTTATTTCTTCTTCTCGGCTGTACGTATGTGGGTGGCGAGCGTTGACAATGGGAACTGTCCAAGGGTTGACGATGACTACTACTACTGCTGGGATGGTGAGGTAAAGGGGTCTGGTGGTGTCTCACCGCCATTGGCCACGACGGACCGTGAGCGTCGGTCAATCAGTTCACTGTCCGCTGTCTGACTGTCTAACTGACGACTCGACCCTCTGGCTTTTGTATTGACGACACGCCTACGCATCTTTATCTTTTGCTCTGATAACGGACCTTTGTTATATATTTCTTTATCCTTTCCCTGCTTCCTTGACCGGAAATCCCCTCTTCCGTTTTTTAACTTCTTTTCGCTTTTACCGGGAAAAACATCCTTTGTCATTTTTTTCGTCTTTTCTTTGTTTAATTTAACCAGAAATTCCTATTTTCGTTTGTACAATATTTATTCTAAGGAATAAACTAGATGGAAGTTTCACAAGAATGCTGTATGACATCTTGAACAAATCGTGGCAAACAGCACCCTACTATTTGCCCCCTATCATTCAGACCACCGGAGTAAGACGAACAAGACACGCTGTGCACTGTTGAAGAAGCGAGGACGAACGCATAATGATGTTCTCCTGTGAAAGCCAACATATGAACATGCCGATATGGACCGTCCAACAAAGATGTACATCGACCTGCCCTGCCTGGATACTGGATTGCTGCGCAAACGACCTCCCCGGCACAATGAGAGATTGGGACGATTGGTGAGAGATTGTCATGGATATCCGTATTACTAGCGCGATATGATGATGATGAAAAAAGGAGAAGAAAAGAAGAGGAAAAGGAGCAAAAAGGAGAAAAAGAAAAGTAAAAGAGAGAGATGGAAACGTGAAAAAAAAAGAAAGGAAAGAGAAAAAGGAAACCAGAAAAAAGAAAAGGAAAAAAAGAGAAAAGAAGAAAGAAAAGGAAAAAGAGAAAAAGTAAAGGAAAGAGAAAAAGAAAAAGAAGGAAGGAAAGAAAAAAGAAAAGAAAGGAAAGGAAAGAGAAAAAGAAGAAAGAAAAGGAAAATAGAAGAAAGAAAAGGAAAAAGAGAAAAGAAAAGGAAAGAGAAAAAGAAAGAAAAGAAGAAAGAGAAAAAAAGAAGAGAAAAAGGAGAAAAAAGAAAAGGAGAAAGAGAAGAAAAGGAAAGAGAAAAAAGAAAGAAAAGGAGAAAGAGAAAAAAGGAGAGAAAAAGGAGAAAAAGAAAAGGAGAAAGAGAAGAAAGGAAAGAAAGAGAAAAAGGAGAAAGAAAAGGAGAAAGAGAAAAAAGAAGAGAAAAAGGAGAAAAAAGGAAAGAGAAGAAAGGAAAGGAAAGAGAAAAAGAAGAAAGAAAAGGAGAAAGAGAAAAAAGAAGAGAAAAAGGAGAAAAGAAAAGGAAGAAGAGAAGAAAGGAAAGGGAAAAAGAAAAAGAAAAAAAACCATAAAATAACTATAAAAGCTGAAATCCTCCATTAAAAATCTTTCAGCTTAGAAACTGGTTCATTAAATATTCAACAATTAACATACAGAATGTTTTAGCCAACGCCTGTCCAAAACTTTACGACTAACAAAATAAAAAAACAAATCGTCCAAATATTCAAGTCCATCAGCAAAAGCGTTTCAGGGTTGGAGTGAGGGTGAGGCGTTCGATCGGGCTGAAAATCACTTTCCTCACCTGTGAATATAATATGAACTAACTCCTTCGTACGAATTCTTACAGCCAAACTCATTAGAAATCGCGCCCCATTTATACTTCCCCTTTGTACTCCCCCATTCCTACCTCCCTTTGTAATAAATCTTATGTTTAGCCTCCACCCCCCCAAAAAAATAGTTTATACCTCCCATTCACGATACCCTGGTTACGTACCCGAGAATATTTCTTGAAATGATGACATTATTTTCTTTCCGAATTGCAGTCAACCCGTAAATCCGGAAACCCTGGAAAATGTGGTGTGCCCTTTATTACCATTACTCCCAGGTCCACCCTGACCAGAAGTGGTAGCACATTTGGAAATTCCCATCAATGGGTTCAAGAGATTTGAAAATGTATTAAAAATGTGTTTAAAACAATTCAGTTGAAAAAATTGAATACGCAACAAGAATGAATAAAACAAAACACCTTTGTCATAAAATAACCCCAAAACGGTTGACATGCCGTAAAATCCAACCATCTATCCATCCTGTTGCAATATGACCCCTGTGAGCTAGAACTGCTAATGGAAGGAGGAGGAATAAATAACAAAGGCTTAAAAAATAGTGATGACCCAAAAGAGGAGAGCGATGGTTTTGACCGTAGCGTGACCCCGAACGAAGAATTGAGGGGCAAGCGGAAGTCGGGTGTTGATCGGAAGTCGGGTGTTGACCGGAAGTCACGTGGTGACGTGGGGGAAGGAAGAAAGGCTTCGTCCTCTTTTTGCCGGCGTCCGTCGTGGGGGACAGACCTCATTAGAGCCCAGTAATCTAGTAGTGTTCTCTCTCTCTCGTTCTCTCTGCCTCCCCTCCTCCCTGGTAGAAGCCACTAGACGAGCACGTTAATAAAGGCTGGGAGTTGTGACGACATGTTTCTCGTGTTATGATTTTTTATCGGAGTTTTAGTACCGTGAGTACTACAACGTAACACATCCATCTCGGCCCGTAAATCTCCGAATACATCTTTTGTTCTTAATTATGAACACTTGGTAAGAAATTTTGTAGTCGATCGCCCATTTTGTGTTATTTTTTTGTTTTTTCTTCTCAACTCTACACATTGATTTAAAAAATATATTTGAATAAATAAATAAATTATGTTGTTCCTTCAAAAAACATCTACACACACACACACACACACGAACATACATACATACATACAGACAGACAGACAGACACACACACACATACTTTGTTGAGTATAACCGGTATAACCGCACTGAAATACGTGTCTGTGGATTATTTACTTATTATATAAACGCCCACTTTGGTTGAGCTCTCTAAAGAGGGATTTAATTGTAAAATTCTCCGTTCTGGCGTCTAGCTAAACCTCGCTTTGTTTACAAAAGTTTGAGGACTCTAGTGAATTCATTTCTGCTTAGAAATGTAACAATTAAATATTCTCCTATATTTGACAGCTGCCTCTGGCCGCACGGGTAAAAGGCTTGGCGAACGAAAGTTCATTCGGGTCGCAAACCCGGCCAGGGGTAGCTGTTAAGGTATAAGCGCACTGATGAGAGGTTATACCTCGAAACACGTGTCTGTGGATTACTATATATATATATATATATATATATATATATATATATATTTGATTCATATGGCGTAAGCACGCTTCTCGTTATACAAGCGCTGAACAAGCCACTTTTTCAATATTTAACCGCCTGAGGATTGTCTAATACACATGAAATTGTAGTAACGGTAAATTAGTAGCATTATATTTTATTTGAGAATTAAAAACTGCTCTGCAGATTTAGCATTGAGCACTTTTATGTGTAAACACTTTTCACATATGAGTATTCATTATATATACTAGCAAATATATGCACGCTCCGCCGGGTGCAAGTATTTAAGTTTTAATATAATAAAATATTATATAAAATTAGAAAGGCTAATGAAACTAAATAAGAATGTAGATAAAAATATTTGAAACAGAGGAAGGTATAATCGAAAAATAGAACAACTGAAACTTACTTTTACATCACTCCCGTCTTTCATTGCTAAATTTCCCTAATTTTTATTTCTTCTTGTTAATGGATTTTTAAAAGATTTATCCCTGAAATTTTTGCTCATATTCATTAAGATAAAACCAAACAATTAAAAATCAATAATACTAATCACATATTCATTAAAATCAAATTTTTGATATCAATATGCAAATTAGCCTTCTCGTTCGCACTGTAAACCGTTATTTTCTTGTACATATAAATACAATTGCATTTTATTAGTATGGAGGTAAGACCAACAATATTAATAATGTAAAACAATTTTTAGAGATAATTGAGGTTTAAATAAAAATAAAATCATAGAGAATGTGACGTAAAGGAATTGTGTCTCGAGTAGGGGTATAGTTTCTGTTACAGACATGCAAACACAGTATCTCCATTATAATATATATATATATATATATCTGTGTGTGTGTGTGTGTGTGTGTGTGTGTGTAATATTCCAAAGGTAAGTCGTCGGGGTTTGCCTAAAGTCGGTATCAGCCAATCAGCGAGAGAGTCTATCCCCTTTTCACTAGCGCTTGACCAAGGAGATTGTTTTTGCGTCTGAGGTGGAGTGCCACACCTACCATCAGCTCCTTAATTTACCGCACAGATCCCTGTGCTACTCATACGCTAAGTTGGCGAGGACCGGTATCGAAACAGGAACCTTGTGGTTCCTAGCTGGACACCCTAAAACTCAGCTAACCCTGCCCTAAATCTCAAAGGTAAAATCTCCAAATATTTAGAAATCATAGAAACGAATGAATAGGCCCCTGTATTCATTATGCAACACCGTGCGTTTAGAATTCTTGTATTTCTGTGCAGTGAATATAATGAACGTTCGTTCTGTACGTTCCGTCGCAGTTACCCATCGCCCATCGCCCACCAATAACATTGAAAGTAACGATTGGCGGTGCATCTCTGGTACATTTGTATTGATCAGCAATTTTATCTCACAGGGGAAATATCAATGGCTGCATTTTGACTCGAAACGTTTTGTTGTTTGGTTCAGTCGCTGTGAGAACAACTTGGTAAGCGGAGCGGCTTCATTGATTGTGGGAATGACTTGATTCTTCTATAAGCCAAGTAAGCAATTCAAGCAGAGAGAGAGAGAGAGAGAGAGAGGAGAGAGAGAGAGGAGAGAGAGAGAGAGAGAGAGAATTGTAACAATGTGTGTATTGAGAGAGAGAGAGAGAGAGAGAGAGAGAGAGAGAGAGACTTAGAATTTGTAAATGTGCGAGAGAGAGAGAGAGAGAGAGAGAGAGAGAGAGAGAGAGAGAGTTTGTAACAATCTGCACCAGAAAGAGTGAGAGATAGAGAGAGAGAGGAGTGATCTCG
>CM042164.1:58778843-58813843 GCA_023376005.1 Doryteuthis pealeii
ATCAGGCCCCCTTTTTATTTCTACTTTTACTCCTTGTCTGTTATTTCTACTTTTTTTACTCTCTTGTCTTTTTTATTTCTTACTTTTTTACTCCTTTTTCTTTTTATCCTTTCTTACTCTTGTCTTTTATTTCATTTTCTTACTCCTTGTCTTTTTATTTCTATTTCTTATTCCCTTGTCTTTTTATTTCTTACTTTTCTTACTGCCTTGGTCTTTTTATTTCTACTTTTCTTACTCCTTGTCTTTTTTATTTCTTTCTTACTCCTTGCCTTTATTTTCTACTTTTCTTACTCCTTGTCTTTTTATTCTACTTTTCTTACTCCTTGCCTTTTTATTTCTACTTTTCTTACTCGGTTTGCCTTTTTATTTCTACTTTCCTTACTCCTTGTCTTTTTATTCTACTTTTCTTACTCCTTGCCTTTTTATTTTCTACTTTTCTTACTCCTGTCTTTTTATTTCTACTTTCTTACTCCTGTCTTTTTATTTCTACTTTTTTACGCCTTGCCTTTATTTCTACTTTCTTATCCTTGTCTTTATTTTTCTCTTCTTACCATCCTTGTCTTTTTATTCTACTTTTCTTACTCCTTGTCTTTTTATTTCTACTTTTTTTTTACTCCTTGGTCTTTTTATTTCTACTTTTCTTATCCTTGTCTTTTTATTTCTTACTTTTCTTACTCCTTGCCTTTTTATTTCTACTTTTTTACTCCTTGTCTTTTTATTTCTACTTTCTTACTCCTTGTCTTTTTATTTCTACTTTTTCTTACTCCTTGCCTTTTTTATTTCTACTTCTACTTCCTTGTCTTTTTTATTTCTACTTTTCTTACTTCCTTGTCTCTTTTTATTTACTTTTTTACCTTGCCTTTTTATTTCTACTTTCTTACTCCTTGTCTATTTTTTCTACTTTTCTTACTCCTTGCCTTTTTATTTCTACTTTCTTACTCCTGTCTTTTTATTTCTACTTTTCTTACTCCTTGGTCTTTTATATTTCTATTTTCTTACTCCCTTGCCTTTTTATTCTTACTTTCTTACTCCTTGTCTTTTTATTTCTACTTTTCTACTCCTTGTCTTTTTTATTCTACTTTTTCTTACTCCTTGCCTTGTTATTTCTACTTTTTCTTAACTCCTTGTCTTTTTATTTCTACTTTCTTACTCCTTGTCTTTTATTTCTACTTTCTTTTCTTACTTCCTTGTCTTTTTATTTCTCTTTTCTTACTCCTTGCTTTTTATTTCTACTTTTTTACTCCTGTCTTTTTTTTCTACTTTTTTACTCCTTGCCTTTTACTTTTTCTTACTTTTCTACCTCCTTTCTTTTTATTTCTACTTTTCTTAACTCCTTGTCTTTCCTTGTATTTCTTACTTTTTTACTCCTTGTCTTTTTATTCTACTTTCTTACTCCTTGTTTTTTATTTCTACTTTCTTACTCCTTGTCTTTTATTTCTACTTTTCTTACTCCTTGTCTTTTTATTTCTACTTTTCTTACTCCTTGTCTTATTTCTACTTTTCTACTCCTTGTCTTTTTATTCTCTTTTTCTTATCCTTGTCTTTTTATTTCTACTTTCTTACTCCTTGCCTTTTTATTTCTACTTTTCTACTCCTTGTCTTTTTTATTTCTACTTTTCTTACTCCTTGCCTTTTATTTCTACTTTCTTACTCCTTGTCTTTTTATTCTACTTTTCTTTACTACCTTGCTTTTTATTTCTATTTCTTATTCCTTGTCTTTTTATTTCTACTTTTCTTCGCCTTGCTTTTATTTTACTTTTCTTTACTCCTTGTCTTTTTATTTCTACTTTTCTACTCCTTGTCTTTTATTTCTACTTTTTATTTCTACTCTCTTGTCTTTTTAATTTCTACTTTTTCTTACTCCTTGTACTTTTTTTATTTCTAAACTTCTTACTCCTTGTCTTTTTATTCTACTTTTCTTACTCCTTGCCTTTTTATTTCTACTTTTCTTACTCCTTGTTCTTTTATTTCTACTTTTCTTACTCCTTGCCTTTTTATTTCACTTTTACTCCTTGTCTTTTTATTTTACTTTTCTTACTCCCTTGTCTTTTATTTCTACTTTTTTACTCCTTGGTCTTTTTATTCTTACTTTTCTTACTCTTGTTCTTTTTATTTCTACTTTTCTTACTCCTTGTCTTTTTATTTCTACTTTTTTACTCCTTGTCTTTTTTATTTCTACTTTTCTTTACTCCTTGTCTTTATTTCTACTTTCTTACTCCTTGTCTTTTTATTCTACTTTTCTTACTCCGTCTTTTTATTTTCTACTACTCCTTGCTTTTTTATTTCTACTTCTTACTTCCTTGTCTTTTATTTCTTACTTTTTTATCCTTGTCCTTTTATTTCCTACTTTCTTACTCCTGCCTTTTTATTTCTACTTTTCTTACTCCTTGGTCTTTTTATTTCTACTTTTTACTCTTGTCTTTTTATTTCTACTTTTTTACTCCCTTGTCTTTTATTTCTACTTTTCTACTCCTTGTCTTTTTATTTCTACTTTTTACTCCCTTGTCTTTTTATTTCTAACTTTTTCTTACTCCTTGTCTTTTTATTTCTACTTTTCTTACTCCTTGTCTTTTTATTTCTACTTTTCTTACTCCTTGCCTTTTTTATTTCTACTTTTCTTACTCCTTGTCTTTTTATTTCTACTTTCTTACTCCTTGCCTTTATTTCTACTTTTTCTTACTCCTTGTTTCTTTTTATTTACTTTCTTACTCCTTGTCTTTTTATTTCTACTTTTTTTACTCCTTGTCTTTTTAATTCTACTTTTTTTACTCCTTGTCTTTTATTTTCTACTTTTCTTACTCCTTGCCTTTTTATTCTACTTTTCTTACTCCTTGTCTTTTTATTTCTCTTTTCTTACTCCTTTGTCTTTTTTATTTCTTACTTTTTTTACTCCTTGCCTTTTTATTTCTACTTTTCTTATCCTTTGTCTTTTATTTCATTTTTTTACTCCTTGTCTTTTATTTTCTACTTTTCTTAACTCCTTGTCTTTATTTCTACTTTTCTTACTCCTTGTCTTTTATTTTCTACTTTTTCTTACTCCTTGTCTTTATTCTCTTTTCTTACTCCTTGTCTTTTTATTTCTACTTTTCTTTACTCCTTGTCTTTATTTCTTACTTTTCTTCTCCTTTGTCTTTTTATTTCCTACTTTTCTTACTCCTTGCTTTTATTTCTACTTTTTTCTTACTCCTTGTCTTTTATTTCTTACTTTTCTTACTCCTTGTCTTTTTATTTCTACTTTTTACTCCTTGTCTTTTATTTCTACTTTTCTACTCCTGTCGTTTATTTCTACTTTTTTTTACTCCTTGTCTTTATTCTACTTTTCTTACTCCTTGTCTTTTTATTTCTACTTTTCTTACTCCTGTCTTTTTTATTTCTACTTTTCTTACTTTCCTTGCCTTTTTATTCACTTTCTTACTCCTTGTCTTTTTATTCTACTTTCTTTACTCCTTGCCTTTTATTTTTACTTCTTACTCCTTGTCTTTTATTCTACTTTTCTTACTCCTTGTCTTTTTATTTCTACTTTTTTTACTCCTTGTCTTTTTATTTCTACTTTTCTTACTCCTTGTCTTTTTTATTTCTACTTTTCTTACTCCTTGTCTTTTTATTTCTACTTTTTTTTACTCCTTGTCTTTTTATTTCTACTTTTCTTACTCCTTGTTCTTTTTATTTCTACTTTTCTTACTCCTTGTCTTTTTATTTCTACTTTTCTTACTCCTTGTCTTTTTTCTTTTCTACTTTTTTACTCCTTGTCTTTTATTTCTTACTTTTCTTACTCCTTTGCTTTTTATTTTCTACTTTTCTTACTCCTTGTCTTTTTATTTCTACTTTTCTTACTCCTTGCCTTTTTATTTCTACTTTTCTTACTCCTTGTCTTTTTATTTCTACTTTTTTTACTCCTTGTCTTTTATTTCTACTTTTTCTTACTCCATTTTGTCTTTTTATTTCTACTTTTTTACTTCCTTGTCTTTTATTTCTACTTTCTTACTCCTTGTCTTTTTATTTCTACTTTTCTACTCCTTGCCTTTTTATCTACTTTTCTTACTCCTTGTCTTTTATTCTACTTTTCTTCTCCTTGTCTTTTTATTTCTACTTCTACCCTTGTCTTTTTATTTCTACTTTTCTTACTCCTTGCCTTTTTATTTCTACTTTCTTACTCCTTGTCTTTTATTTCTACTTTTCTTACTCCTTGTTCTTTTTATTTCTACTTTTCTTACTCCTTGCCTTTTTATTTCTACTTTTCTTACTCCTTGTCTTTTTATTTCTACTTTTCTTACTCCTTGTCTTTTTATTTCTACTTTTCTTTACTCCTTGTCTCTTACTCGTGTTCCTCTTACTCCTATATAATATATATATATTATATATATATATATATATTAAGAAAAATTGAAAAAAACACAGGTTTAAAATAAGTTGAGTGGTAAGTTTATTGGCCGATGTTGCAGTGTTTCGTTTCTATTATTTTAGATCATCTTCAGGGCATTTGTTGGTATATAGAAGGTGATAAACTTACCATTCAACTCATTTAAACCTGTGTTTTTTCAATTTTTCTTAATATACTACATACCGTCGGATTCACTTCCTTTTCTTCACACACACACACACACACACACACACACCACACACATATATATATATATATATATAATATATATATATATATATATATATATATATATATATATATATATATATATATATAAAGTGATTTTCCCTGATAATCGCATTGACTTGAGCCAAACTAAGCTAAACATTGCCCTTATATTATGCGTATTAAAGATGTTTTTCCGATTTTTATGTCCGCAGAAATATGAACAGAAATTCATACACACACAAACTCTCTCTCTCTCATATATATATATATAATATATATATATATATATATATATATATATATAGTGTGTGTGTGTGTGTGTAAATAAATGGAAATTAATCCGACAGAATGAATTTAACATTTTGAAAAAACAATTGGTAATTATTATCTGCTGACAGAATCTGTTTCGACGCCTTAGTAGAAGGGTCATCATCAACGAGCAAAAAATTTATACGAAAGAAAGAAAGGATAAAAAAGAAGGGATTTATACGAAAGAAAGAAGGGATAAAAAAAACGTTCTTTCTTTCGTATAAATTTTTTGCTCGTTGATGATGACCCTTCTACTAAGGCGTCGAAACAGATTCTGTCAGCAGATAATAATTACCAATTGTTTTTTTCAAAAATGTTAAATTTCATATATATATATATATATACATATATATATATATATACACGTGTGTGTTCATCATACATTTTTGGAGACGACAGTTATTGAATTGATTTCGGCATTAAATAACCCAACAATATTTGAGATACTGTAAAGCCCATTAAACAAGCAACGAACTAACAATGTGATATATAATAAAGAAACATATCTCTAAAATAAGAAAAATATATTTAGAGATATGATATTTAAGTATTGTATGGTTTGGTTCACTGTTAAGGCCATAATAATATTAGATGAGTGGTAGAGGATTTTAAATCAAAAAGGTTTTCTCTTGTTATGTTTCTTATTTCATGTTTGGCTTTGTATATATAGTAAAGAAAATGGAAAACAAAAATCTATCGGACGAGACACAGGAAATCCATAAGACTTTGAACAAATGTTGGAGATATGTAAAACCTGGTTGAAATTACCATGGGCTAATTACCTGACAAATGATAATAAATGCTGGGATATGACATTGTACTAGTAGTGACGTCGAAATTCTAGAATTAAGAATTTAGATGAAGATGAGGGAGAGAAGAAAAAAGAAGAAAAAAAAGATGAGAATGAAAAGAGAGAGACAAAGAAAGAAAGTAAAGAGAGAGAGAGAGAGAGAGAGTGACAAAAAAGAAAGTAAAAAAAAAAAGAGAGAGAAACAAAAGAAAGTAAAAAAGAGTGAGGGACAAAAGAAAGTAAAAAAAAGAGAGACAAAGAAGTAAAAAAAAGAGAGAGACAAAAGAAAGTAAAAAAAGAGAGAGACAAAGAAAGTAAAAGAGAGAGAAGAGAGAAAGAAAGTAAAAGAGAGAGAGAGAGAGACAAGAAAAAAGTTTAAAAAAGAGAAAGAGACAAAGAAAAAGTTTAAAAAAGAGAGAGAGACAAAGAAAATAAAAGAGAGAGGGAGAGAGAGACAAAGAAAGTAAAAGAGATAGAGAGAGAGACAAAGAAAATACTCCCAAGTCCTCTCAAATCCAGAGTGGTAGTACCTGTTAAGGTCTCGTGTATAGGGTGAATAGACTAAAAATGAGTTAAAATATTTTAACTGACTTTTTAAAAAAATTGAATACCCAAGTATAAATAAAACAAAAACGTTTTCGACATGCCGTAAAATCCAACCAATCAGAGCGTACAGGCACGTAATGGACAATTAACAAAAGAATTTAAGATTTGGTTTGGTTTGTTTGTTTTGTTTTACGGCATATCAACCTCAGTGGGTCATTTAATGCCAATAAAGTTTTGAAATAAATCAATTCTTAATGGATAATACAATTTTTTTATAAATACAATTTTCTATTTAAACCATAGATGGGACCCTAACAGGTACTACCACTCCAGGTCAGAGTGGACCAGGGAGCAATGGTGATGAAGGGGTGCTCCACATTCCCCAAACCTCCAAAACTGGAACCTCACCATCAGATAGAGTTTAAGGTCATTCGCAGGACATGTAGGCCCGCAGCCACCGCCTTCTAGCACCCATATGATAAAAAGGGGTTGGGGCTTGCCACAAGGGCAATAGAGTTGGGAAAATTGTGTGTGTGTGTGTGTGTGTGTGTGTGTGTGTGTGTATTTACTAAGTTCACCACAACAGCCTTCTAGCACCCATATGATAAAAAAGGGGTTGGGGCTAAGAATTAAAGAGGGAATTTTTGAGAACTATCGAATAGATTACTTAACAGAATTTGATATTATAGAAAGGGGGATATATGGGGCGAAATAGACCTTCGAATCAACAATCTCCCGCCAAGGGGGAACCAAAAACAAGCGAGTTCTCAGTCTTCTCACAAGTCAGACCCTCTGTTGGTCAACACATTCTTCGTCTAGCAGCTAAAGAAATCCGTCGTCGTAGTCGAAATAATCTTTAGCAGTTCAAAATCACATTTCCATATTTTGTTTCGTTTCTGTTCGACTAAAATCCATTTCTTTACTGAAAAGCGCTTCTGCTGCTGCTGCTACTCACTGCTGATTGCCCAGCGCTCGACTCACTTGTTATTTTATGGGCATATTAGCCAAACATCCGGGCACGTCAGTCAAACCTCGCGTCCTTCCAGTTCCTACATCGCATCTGTTTTCGCATGCAGGAGGACGCGGGTTCGATCCCAGCAGGCAAGACAATGTCTTGCTCCCTTTCCTTTCTCGTTCTCCGTCACAGATCTCTATATAGATTTTGTATTAACATTGTATATGTTCGGATCGCAGTCTCTGAAGACGTTCAAACGCATCGCCTTTTGTGACTGTCAAGACCAACACGTGAAAGACAAAATCAACCACAGATGACACATGCGAAGGCCGGTCCTGAAGATGTTGATGGTGTACTGATGCCTTGTTGCTGTTGCTTTCTGTTTGTCCTCTTTACTTCATATTGTTGGAATATTGCTGAATATAAGGTGGGCTCCAATTCCTCACTTGAATTTATAGACTATCCAAGGTCACGTGGTTTATTCCTCCGGCCAATCACTAGCCATACTGCGTGGCTGATACACTACTTAAACCCCCACACTAGCCATAATTCTAATTGCACTCACTGAGGAGGGATTTACAATACTCAGGATTACCAGACGATTACCAATACTCAGTAAGGGATTACCAAAGATCCAATTCCACTGGACAAGTGCTCTTGCTTAAGGCCTACAGGATGGCCCAAAGGATTGTAAAACATATAAGTTTAAATAATGAAATATTCATCTTCTTCTATTCCTGAAGGTATTGTGACGTAAGCAGTGATGTAGTTTCGGTTACAGACAGACAACAAATCTCTATTATAATAAGAAGATAATATAAAATGTTTTGCACAGTCTCTGAACAGAATAGACCGACCTTGTACACACACACACACACACACCACACACACACACACACCACACACATATATATATATATATATATATATATATATATATATATATATATATATATATATATATATAAGTAGAGTTATTTACTTTGAAAGATTTGTTTAGACATGTTTCACCTGATTCACCGTTTTGTTATTCGACGAAGAAGAATCGTGACACAAGGTCATTTTTAAACGTGGGAATGTAGACGTCAAGTGGTGCGATGGGGGAGATATTATTTACGAAACAGATTACGTAATTTATTTATTGATTTTAACGGCATGTCAATCCTTGTATGCGTTAAACCCAGAAGAATAAATTGAAAAAAAAGTTATATATATATATATATATATATATATATATATATATAAACATATAAATAACTGCATCATTCTTAGAATATTTGTTAAATCCAGAATAATAAATTTAAAAGACAATCATCATCATCATCATCATCATCATCATCATGTCACGCAATTAGCACGGATATCCATGACAATCTCTCGCCAACCTTCTCTATCATTCATTGTCCTAGGGAGGTCCTCTGTGCAGCATGCAGTATCCTCACAAAGCTGGTCAATGTATGATCCTTGCTGGGCGGCAGAACACTAGCATGTCCATGTGTTGGCTTTCACAGGAGAACATCGGTTTTGAGTTCGTCCTTGCTTCTCCAACAGTGTCCAGCATGTCTTGTTCGTCTTACTCGGATGATTTATGAGATAGGGGGCAAGTGGCCGTACAGCTGCTTCCTTGTGGGGTGTTGTTTCCACGATTTGTTCAAGACTGCCTGCAGCATTCTTGTGCAGACCCCATCTAGCTTATTCTCCAGGCGCCTCGTCAGGGTGCATGTGGTGCAGCCATACAGCAGCACTGACACGACCACAGCTTGGAAGAATTGTCATTTTAATTTGTCAGTGAGATCGGACTTCCATATGATCGATAATCTGTTTATAGCAGACCATGCCTTCCCTATTCGTGGGTTAATTATTTCAAGAAATAAATACCTAGATTATTTTAAAAATATGCGATTAAATTTAGAATAATAATCTTTTTTTAAATTCAGAAAGTAAAAGAAAATATTTCAAGAAATAAATGCCTGGATCATTTCTTTAAATATGTGTTAGATCCAGAAAAATGTATTGAAAAAAAATCATATAGTTTAAAATATCATTTCAAGAAATACATATCTGAATTATTTATAAAATATGCGTTAGATCCAGAATAAGAAATTAAAATAAAACTCATATATTAAAAAAATATTTCAAGAAATAAATACCCGAATCATTTTTTTTTTTAGATAGGCGTTAGATCATGAAGAATAAATTGAAAAATCCTAAATGAAGAAAAATCAATTCGAGAAAAAAAATACCTGGATCATTTTTAAAATATGCGTTAAATGCAGAATAATAAATTTAAAAAAAAATCATATCTTAAAAAACTTGACTTGAAAGGATTGAAACCAGAATAGATAGACTTGTATACTGTTTAATCGAATATGTCTGAATGAAGAAAAGCTGCTCTCAATTGCGCGCACCGCAACACATATAAACACACACACGCGCACACGCACGCACACACACATGTATATATGTGTGGGAAAATCTTATTATAATGAAGATTGTGTGTTTGTCTATCTGTAACCGAAACTAAATCACTACTCAAGTCACAATTCCCTTAGTTATTGACATTACATTCACCATGAATTTTTTATTTTTATTTAAACCTCAATTATTGATAAAATTGTTATACCTTATTAATACTGTTGGATCTACATACTAATAACATACAAGTATATTTATATATTCAACAAAATAGTGCTTTACAGTGTGAACGAGAAGGCTAATTTGCATATTGATATTAAGAATTTGATTTTATTAAATATATGCTTAGTATTATTGATTTCTAATTGTTTGGTTTTCTCTTAACGAATCTGAGCAAAAATCTGGGTTATGAATTTTAAAAGAAATCCATAAACAAGACGAAAGAACTGTAATTTTATTAAATACTTCATAATCTAACTAAATAGATAAATTAGGAAAAATGAAAGACGGGAGTGATGGAAAATGATGGAAGAGTTAGATTTAAAGCTGTTCTATTTTTCGATTATACCCCCCTCAGTTTATCATTTTCTAAATAGTTTTTAATTTGATATAATATTTTATTACATCAAAACCTAAATAATTGCACCCGAAGGGTGCATATATTTGCTAGTATATATAATAAAAAGTGTTCCAATATATATATATATATATATATATATATATATATATATGTATATATATGTATATATATAAATATGTATATATATATATATATATATATATAATATGTATATATATGTATATATATGAATATATGTATGTTAAATATATTAATTTGAAAGCAATTACAATGCAAATAAAAACTAAAAACAAAGAGATGTTATTTTTTTGTCTTATCGGTTTCAAAGTAGAACTTTATCTTCAGAGACGATTTTCGGAAATGGACGCGTTTTTTGCTTTTTTTGTCGTTATTTTTTTTTTATGTTATAAACACGCGTCTCGTGGTGTTCTTTTTTTTAAAACGCCACGCGCTAAGTCATTTAGCCACGTGATAGTCATTTAGCCGTTCATTCAATTTCAATTTTATTATTTTTATCTATTTATATATTTATGTATAATTTATTTGATATATGTATAATGAAATGTACATACTATGTACTATATACTATGAGGAACGTGTATTTTAATTAATTATGTATTCAGTGTTTAGCTCTAATCTATTGTTTATGTATATATATATGTATATATATTTACATATATATGTATACATATATGTATATATATTTAATATACCAAGCGTGTTGGTAGATCCTTGCGGAGAGAAAAAACCCGGCAGAGAGTTTGATTGTAAAAATATACTACCAAACATCAACCAGGAAGAAAAAAATTTTTGAAAAAAAGAAAAGACCAAGATATTCGTACCAACAAAAAATAATCTATTGGTATAGTATTTGGCCAAAAGAAAAAACAATTTATATGTATATATATGTATATAAGATATATATATATTCATATAACCGCTAGGAGAAGCTAATTTGTAAAAAGTGCTCGATACCTAAGTAGAGCCAAGTAATAAAGATAATCTACTGAGTCAGACGAACCTACTATTAGTTTCGCATAAACATATATAGTTTATGCGAAACTAATAGTAGGTTCGTCTGACTCAGTAGATTATCTTTATTATATGTATATATATGTATATATATATATATATATATATATATATATATAATATATATATATATATATGTGTGTGTGTGTGTGTGTGTGTATGAACGAAGAAATGCTGCCCAATTACACACACACACATACAAACACACACACACACACACACACACACACACACACATATATATATATATATATATATATTGGCAACTTTTACATTGTTACAAAAATGTCTTAGGTGATAAGAAGCCATGTATTGTCGTTTTATCAATCTTAACCCGCCCACCCAAATGTGACGGCCATGTCTTGGCAACGAAGATCGGTAGTTAAGAATTAACATTAACGCAACGGTGTATGACCTTTTCGTGACCTTTTCTTTCTAACTTGTCGCGTTTAAAGTAGCGTGAATCTCGCCTGCAGTCAAATAATTCAAGTGGAATTATAATGAATTATAAATAAAAAGGAAATTCAATGAACTTCCATTTTCATTATTTGTTAATAATATCTCACCGTAATTAATACATCCATGGTTTTTCCAATCCATTGAAACCCCCAGGGATGTAACAGTGAAATAGAAAAACATATGTTCAAATTGAAGTCGAAGAAGACTTTGTTGTCAGGGTAACGGGGATATTTATAATATATGATTTTTCTTTCTTAATTTATTTTTCTGGATCTGACACTTATTCAAAAAAAATATCCAGGTATGTATTTTTTGAAATATAATTTTAAATACTAGCAAAAATATGTGCTATCAAGCGGATGTATTTAAGTTTTAATGAATATACAAGGTGTGTCAAAAGGTATTTTTTATACTTTTTGACACACCTTGTATTCTGAAAAAAAAGTTCCATTCATTGATCATTTCTATCTTGGTAAATACAGCTTCAAAATTGGCATTTTTATGACACCTTGTATTCTGAAAAAACTTAAGGTTCCATTCATTGTTCATTTCTATCTTAATAAATACAGCTTCAAACTCGGCATTCTTATGACACACCTTGTATTCTAAAAATATAATGTTCCATTCATTGTTTATTTCTATCTTGGTAATTACAGCCTCAAACTCGGCATTCTTATGACACACCTTGTATTCTGAAAAAAAGTTCCATTCATTGATCATTTCTATCTTGGTAAATACAGCTTCAAACTCGGCATTCTTATGACACACCTTGTATTCTGAAAAAAAGTTCCATTCATTGATCATTTCTATCTTGGTAAATACAGCTTCAAACTTGGCATTTTTATGACACATCTTGTACTCTAAAAAAAAATTAACGTTCATTGTTCATTTCTATCTTGGTAAATACAGTTTCAATCTCGATATTTTTATGACACACCTTGTATATATATTTCAAATTAGAAAAAAATTAAAAAACAAGAACGCATATAAAAAATTAAACTTATTTAATTTGAATTGATTTCTATATGAAATTATATATAGGATTGATTTAACATATCTTAGAATAAAACAATAATAATAGAAATCAATTAAACCAACCAACCAACCAACCTAACACGCGAATGTGCGTATTCCGTAGTTTTTACCATTTAAAAGAACAAACACTAAAAGAGAATTAAAATAAAAAAAATAGCAAAGAAAAGAATGCTTATCCAAATTCCAGTCTGTTAGGAATCATCCAACCTTTGATTTATTCTTTCTATTGGTAATACAACGTCTAGCACGCAATTCTCAGTATGGGTAAAAAAAAACCTTTGGGAGTTTCTAGGACTGTTCAGAGCCCGTAAAATAGTCGACGGTGTACGTTAGAGATAAATGAGCAGACAGTCGGACTCCCGACCGGTGCCATGTGGGGAGAAGCAAAAACACAAGACAGGCAGACAGGCTGGCTGCAACGCTTAAAAGAATTCTTATCCTATGAATCTGCATTGTTAGAGGAGCCTGACCCGGTTTCAAAGAGAGAGTTTTTTTTGGCTTCAGGGTATTACAATATCGCTGTCAGTTATCAAGACACCACCCTTCAAAAAAAGAAAAAGAAAAAAAAAAAGAAAAGATAAATAAATAAAAGAAAAAAGAAGAAAAGACGAGAGGAGAAAGGAACAATAATGACATCAGAGGATACATTCTTGCTGGGTTATTGTTGTGAGGTTTTAAGGGGTCAAATAAGAACAAAACGACGGGTAACAAACGTAGAAATATGTATTAACAGAAAGTAGACAAATACAATAGAGAGATGAGGAAATTACGTCCGACGAACAGAGTTATTGGCATACTCGCATTGGCTTACTGCTAAGCCACAATTATCCCTGTTACTTATAGTAACCTGTCGGCGCATTCCATTAGTCTTATAGGGTGTATCACCTATAACAGTTATTTTATGCCGAAGACATTTTGTTTTATTCATTCGTAAATACAACGTTTTATTCATTCGTATTACAACGTTTGATATTTTTACTTAAGAGCTATGGCATTGTTCAATATGTAAAAAGTATAATAACCTCTGGCGAAATTCATTCTTTCTTTTTCTCTTTTCACTTCTTTTTTTCTAACTTTCTTACTTTTCAGCTGTTTTCCTTTTTCATTGAAACAGACGATAAGTGCCATCGCTTCCTATCTTCCACATCTCTTTCTTTCTTTCTTTCTTTTTCCATCTGACGCGTAGCTCGTTCTTTTCTTCCCTTTCTTTCTTCACAATTACAACGATATGGTCCATTAATTAACTTAGGTGATGACAGAGCATAAGATTTGAACACTTGTTCATATCTTATGAATAAAAACGAAATGGTTTATTCTTTATCTGAGGTGATCACAGGACGTGACACACGTAGGTATGTACTAGCGTGTTAATAATAATAATAATAATAATAATAATAATATGGGAATTGTGCAAGAAATTCAATTTTCCCCATACAACTAAATGGTATATGCACAAGCCTGAAGCTGTCCTGGAGAATGAGACGCATAACATTCTCTGGGACTTCGAGGTACAGACGGGTCACCTAATCCCGACTAGGAGACCGGACCTAGTATTAATCGACAAGAAGATCTTAGATACTTAGACCTTGCCAGGGAGCTGAGGAAACTGGAACATGAAGGTGAAGGTCGTACGAATTGTAATCGTTGCCCTTAGAACGATCCCCAAAGCTCTTGAAAAGAAATTGGGTGAATTGGAAATCAGAGGAAGAATCGAGATTATCCAAACTACAGCACTGTTAGGATCGGCTGGAATACTCAGAATAGTGCTGGAGGCCAGAGGAGACTTGCTGTCAACCAGCCTCCAGTGAACCACCGGCTACGGGAGGTGTGATTTGGTTTGGTTTGTTTTTATTTTACGGCATATCAACCTCGGTGGGTCATTTAATGCCGATAAAGTTTTGAAATAAATTCATTCTTAATGGATAATCAATTTTTTTATAAATACATTTTTCTTTTTAACCCATAGATAGGACCCTAACAGGTGCTACCACTCTGGGTCAGTGTGGACCAGGGAGCAACGGTGATGAAGGGGTGCTCCGCATTCCCCAGACCTCCAGTACTGGAACCTCACCATCTAAAAAGTTTAACGTCATTCCCAGGACATGAGGACCCTCAGCCACCGCCTTCTAGCATCCATATGATAAAGAGGGGTTGGGGCTTGCCATAAGGGCAATAGGGTTGAGTTAATAATATATGACCAGCCCGTCTAGCCTAAGTAGGGCAGGTGTGAAAAATTCCATAATAATAATTGATATTTAGATCTTGTCAGAAAATGCAGTGGAATATGATGGTGACTGTGATATCAATTTTTTTTTAGATTAAGACGGATCACCCTATCCCAGCCAGTAGACCAGACCTAGTGTTAATTAACAAAAAAAAAAATAAAATAAATAAAATAAATAAAGAGAACGTGTCAACTGGTGGACTTTGCGGTACCAGCAGAAAACAGGGTGAAGCTGAATGAAAATGAAAAGATGGATTAATACCTGGACCTTGCCAGAGAATTGAAAACGCTGTGGAATATGAGAGTGAAAGTCATACCAATTGTAGTTGGTGCACTTGGAACGGTCCCAATAAACTTGGAAAAAAGACTGGTGGACCTGGAAATCAGAGGAAGAATTGAGATCATCCAGACTACTGCACTGCTGCAATCGGCTAGAATACTCAGAAAAGTCCTGGAGACCTGAGGAGACTTGTTATCACTCAGTTTCCAGTGAAATACCATCTGCTAACGCTGATGTGAAAAACTCAAAAGGAGTGAAATACTAATACTAATACTAATACTACTACTAATAATAATTACTTTGAGGTACAGACAGATCACCTAATCCCAGCCAGGAGACCAGACCTGGTGTTGATCAATAATAATGAGAAAACTTATCATCTCGTGAATTTTACCGTCCCGGCCGATCACCGAGTGAAAGGGAAAGAAAGCGAAAAGATAGACAAATACTTGGACCTGGAACTAGTTTTCTTAGAACTAAGAAAACTGTGGAACATGAAGGTGAAGGTCGTGCCAATTGTAATTGGAGCCCTTGGAACGGTCCCCAGGAGGCTAGAAAAGAGTCTAGATGAACTAGAAATCAGTGGAAGAATCGAGACCATCCAGACTACAGCACTATTGGGATTTGCTAGAATATTCAGAATAGTCCTAGAGACCTGAAGAGACTTGCTGTCACTCAGGCTCCAGTGAACCACCGGCTACGGCAGGTATGAAAAACTCCATAATAATAATTCACTGGCAATTTTATAAATGCTTCCTACACAATTGTTTGAATGAGCACAGAGATAAACCTTTTGTATTGAGAATTTCAAAGGTTTCACGCGAAGGGCGTTACTAGAAGATCTTATCTTCACGAATTGTAGTAAAATTTTTAACTCTTTTCAAATGAAAGGCCATATAAGGGAAAATGGCAATTGTCCTCCAGCCAATAAACTAGCCGCTCCCTTGCTGTGAATCGTACGAGTTTTCATACGTGCCTCAGCCGTTTCTTCCTAATCAAACCCGGAACTCACGTAATTTTGTGGTTGGGGATTCCTTTAGTGAATTTCATGTGTGAACAAAAAAGTAAAAACAAAAGAAACTTTTGTGATTTTTCCGCATTACTATGAATTATTATTTGTATCCTGTACATTCTCAGTACAGTTATCTTAAATAAAACCACAGGTTTAATACTATTCAAATATTGATCAGTTTGAAGCAGCAGCAGCAGTAGCAGCAACAATAACAACAATTATTATTATTATTATTATTATTATTATTATTATTATTATTAATAATAATAATAATAATAATAATAATAGACGAGAACGTGTCAACTGGTGGACTTCGCAGTTCCAGCAGATCACAGGGTGAAGCTGAATGAAAATGAAAAGATGGATAAATACCTGGACCTTGCCAGAGAATTGAAAACGCTGTGGAATATGAGAGTGAAAGTCATACCAATTGTAGTTGGTGCACTTGGAACGGTCCCAATAAACTTGGAAAAAGACTGGAGGATCTGGAAATCAGAGGCTGAATTGAGACCATCCAGACTACTGCACTTATGCAATCGGTTAGAATACCCAGAAAAGTCCTGGGGACCTGAGGAAACTTGTTATCACTCAGCCTCCAGTGAAATACCATCAGCTGACGCTGATGTGAAAAACTCAAAAGGAGTGAAAATAACAATTACTGTGCGGTGACAGAGATGAGACTGTAAACCATGTATTAAGTGAATGTAGCAAACTGGTACGACGGGAATAGAAAGAAAACAAAGATGGGAAGAAAAACAATTATATGAACACTTCAAACGACAAATCGTAGAGGTTGGACATGGTTAAGAAGAGGAAACCTCAAAAGAGAAACCGAATCACTAATAATTGCAGCACAAAATATTACCATAAGAACATATTATATCAAAGCAAAAATTGATAAGACCCATCAAAACAGTAAATGTAGACTGTGTAGTGAAAAAAATCCTGTCTTTCACGTGGTATCATACGCCCACGTCTGATATCAGAAACTATCTTAGTGGGGTTCTGATCTTCTTTTGTGGGCAGTAATTTAAACCGAATAGACCCAACTCAGTAGATAAATAAAACAACAAGGAGAAGTAGCTAAGTTATACTAATGAATGTATATCTTCTTAAATTGGTACCAGCAATGTTACATATCTCAATTTGATGTATATGTTACAGTACTAAAACTTTCGGTCAGAGTGGACCTGGGAATAATGGCAATGGAGTTGGGTCTGTTGTTTGGCTGGCTGTCACTCTATTCTTCAGGTCTAGAACCACTTATTTCTTGGGATATCTTGTCTTGTGTCGTTGCTAAGTCTTTAATTAATGAACACAAGTCTTGATGTATCAATGTTGTTTTATCTGGCTACGAATAGCTTTTATGTACAGATAATTTATTCCACACTTTTTATTTATTTTATTTATTCCACACTTTTTTCTGATCTCCAAAACTGCTAGGCCATCATGAAACGCAGTTTAGTATCAAGCTCAAGATATCCCATTTTTTGGCGGGAGGGGGGTGTAGGGTCTTACCCCTCTGCAGGTGGGGGGATAAATTCAGCATATTATAAGCCCTGTTGACAGGACTGCTTTGTGTAGAGCTATATGAGGAAATCGAATAAAGTTTCTAATCGAAGATGGCATGCCTGCCTGCAAAATCTGCATTAAAAATCCTGTCTTTTACGTGCTATCATACACCCACGTCTGACATCAGAAACTATCTTAGTGGGGTTCTGATCTTCTTTTGTGGGCAGTAATTTAAACCGAATAACCTTTTGTCATAACGGAGGGAGCTTACCGACAAAAATAAGGTAGGCCGTAGTTTTGCGGTGAGATTGGGGAATTCTTTCGGGGAGCTTTGTATAGTTATTCACACAGGAGTGGTTTTTTTGAATGGATATAAATAGATGTAGAAATCTAGGTTAGGAAATACCAGACATTTTAAAATAAAAGTTCTACACCCTTTAACTTTAATTTTTTATACTCATGTTTATCTTTTTATACGTATACGTGTTTATCATATAGAATTTGATCCCGAGGAAAGGTGTTTCTTTAATAAAAAAAATATAAGTGGTTGGCTCAGCTCTCAGCTGTTTCTAGGGATTGTCGAAGTGTTAACAATATATATATATATATATATATATATATATATATATATATATATATATATATAATAAGATAAATATATAAAGGTTTTACATATATATTTATTAGGTGACAAAGGAAAATTCACGACCGTATTGATTTCATGCGATGCAATCATCAGGTGAAGATGTTTCAAATGCCTTTGGTACGCCATTACAGCAAAAGCTGAAACAGTGACCATCTCACATTATATATATATATATATATATATATATATAGTGTACTTTTTGACAGACCTTGTATTCTGAAATGATTAACGTTCCATTCATTGTTTATTTCTCTCTTGGTAAATACAGCTTCAAACTCGGCATTTTGTGACACACCTTGTATTCTGGAATAAATTAACGTTTCATTCATTCTTAATTTCTATCTTGGTAAATACAGCTTCAATGTCAATAGTATTATGGCACACCTTATATATATATATATATATAATATATATACGAACATATATATATATGTATATATATATATATATATATATATATATATATATATATATATATATATATATATATATGTATCTTGTTATCACTTGTAGCACACGCTGTTCCCTCATATTTAAAAATCTCTCTCTCAGTGTCTGTCTGTCTGTATCTCTCTCTCTCTCTCTCTCTCTCTCTCTCTCTCTATATATATATATATATATATATATATATATATATATTATTTATTTATGTATCTATTCATATATATATATACATATACATGTATATATACGTATATCTATAAAAAGACACACACACACACACACACACACACACACACACACATATATATATATATATATATATATATATATATATATATAGAGAGAGAGAGAGAGAGAGAAAGAGATAGATAGATAGATAGAGAGAGAGAGAGAGAGAGAGAGAGAGAGAGAGAGAGAGAGAGAGAGAGAGAGAGATTTTAAAATATGAGAGACCATATATGCTTCAGGTATTAAATGATAGATATAGAAAAATAAACTGGGCTCATCGAAGCATCAGAGAATAAAATACATATTCTGAAACAGAAATTTTAAAGTTTTAGATTTCCTTATGACGAACGTCTTTACTTACCCAACCACGTCTACATCAGTTTCGGAATTAAATGAATTAAGCAGGCCGTAAAATATAGCTAATGTATCTTTTAATTAGTTTTTTCTAAATCTATCATATATATATATATCTTATTATAATGGAGATTGTGTGCTTTTCCGTCTGTAACCGAAACTATATTCCTACTCAAGTCACAATTCTCTTAGTTATTGACATCACATTCTCCATGATTTTATTTTTATCTAAACCTCAATTATTAATAAAATTGTCTTACATTATTAATACTGTTAACTATGTCTACATACTAACAACATGCAATTATATTTATATATACAACAAAATAGCGCTTTACAATGTGAACAGGAAGGCTAATTTGCATATTAATATTAAAAAATCGAATTTAATAAATATGTGCTTAGTATTATTGATTTCTAACTGTTTGTTTTTATTTTAATGAATATAAGCAAAAATCTCTTTAATGAATCTTAAATGAAATCCATTAACAAGAAAAGATAACTGTCATTTTATTCTTCACTTCCTCTTATAACTAAATACTTAAATTAGAAAAAATAACAATGAAAGACGAGAGTGATGGAAGAGTAAGTTTCAGTTGTTCCATTTTTTATTATATTCCCTCTGTTTCAAATCTTTTTATCTGTATTCTTATTTAGTTTCATTAGCCTTTCTAATTTAATACAATATTTTATTACATTAAAACTTAAATACTTGCACCCGGAGGGTGCATATATTTGCTAGTATATATAATATATACACAACACTGATAAGAAATAAGATTTCGGCGGATAAGCAACACCAGATAACCAGGGTTTAATTTTTGCATTTCATCTTGGACGATATGGACTGTCTTATTTTTAACCGGAGGGTATGGCAGGATGATACAATTAAGCATCAATATGCAGATAATAATTGTGGTGGAGACAATTAGGCGTGGGGAGAATCCACCGGATGTGGCAGGACAATAGTCACGTGGGAGTGGATTTGTACTTTTTCTTGTGAGAACATGCAGAGGAAACACCATATTTCCACCTGCATTCTTTATTTGAACTTGATATGGAAATCACGTGATTTATGACGTCAGTAAAAGGTGTTTCCCACATTTTTTTCTCCGTGAGGAAGATTCTATACGATACCACGCTATATATATATATATATATATATATATATATATATATATGTGTGTGTGTGTGTGTGTGTGTGAATTGCGTGTATGTGTGTATGTATTTACCAAAGGTGTAACTCAAGGTCAATTTAGTAGCGTTGTAAAGCTGATTTGAACTCAGTGTTTCCCACTTTTTTCTAAGTGAGAAAGACTATATACAATAGCACGCTATATATATATATATATATATATATATATATATATATATAACATATAATATGTCTAACTCTCCGACTCATCTGATGAGTCGGGAGAGTTAGACACTTTGTCTAAGCTCCCTGAAATAGACTATAAAGCAAAATCTATAAGTCTTTTGTTATTTCTTTACTTATATATTTGCTCTGTGACTCTAACATTAAGAGCACACATTGAGCTCTCAAACTGCGACAGGTTTAAAAAAACAAACTCTTGTGTCGTAAGGAAGATTTCTTCTCTGGACTTTTGGATTATATATATATAATATATATATATATATATATATATATATATTAAGTAGATTAACACATACACATATACACACACACACACATATATATATATACATGTACTTCTGCGCCACGGACAGGATGTGACACAAGGTCAATTTGTATGCGTAGTAAAGCTGGTTTGAATTCAGTCTTTTTCTTCTCGACTGGTTAGTTAACCAAGGACGCCCTATATATATATATATATATATATATATATATATATATATATATATATATATATATATATTATTGTTTGGAATATCGCAGAGGCGGAAACTATTAATAACAAAGTGCCCTTCATTCCATGTCTACCCTAACCTACATATATATATATATATATATATATATATATATATATATATATATATATATACCGCAAACGTTAGGCCTGGTTTGGTTTACTTGTTTAACGGTATCTTATGAGTTATTCAATGCTAAAATTTGATTAATTACTAAATGTTTAATTACAATCATAATTGCTTATATTTTCAACGTTTTTCTGTATTTTTATGGCAGTTTATTTTTAATAACTAGTAGGAAGGGAAAGTTAAAGATTGGTGTCTTTTTAATAATAATCTGACAATCCTATGCCAAAATGCAGTCAACATAGTCTCTTCTTCTTCTTCTTTCTTTCTTCTTTCTTCTTCTTCTTCTTCTTCTTCTTCTTCTTCTTCTTCTTCTTCTTCTTCTTCTTCTTCTTCTTCTCTTCTTCTTCTTCTTCTTCTTCTTCTTCTTCTTCTTCTTCTTCTTCTTCTTCTTCTTCTCAAAGCAGAAGCCAGAGTATTCCTAGAGAATGAGATATATAAAGTTCTCTGGGATTTTGAGATACAAACGGGTCACCTAATCACGACCAGAAGACCAGACTAGTGTTAATTAACACACACACACACACACAGAGAGAGAGAGAGAGAGAGAGAGAGAGAGAGAGAGAGAGAGAGAGAGAGACAGAGACAGAGACAGAGACAGAGACAGAGACAGAGAGAGAGACAGACAGACAGAGACAGAGACAGACAGACAGACAACTTATCATCTAGTAGATTCTTTCATTCCGGCGGACCACAGAGTAAAAATGAAAGAAAACGAAAAGATAGGCATATACTTGGACCTTGCTAAAGAACTTGAAAAGCTGTGAAAATGATACTATTGTAAATGCTACCATTAGAATAGTTCCCATAGGTTTGAAAAACAGACTGTTAGCATTGAAAACCAAAGACTACAGCATTGTTAAGATCGACTAGAATACTCAGAAGAGTTCTGGAGACCTGAAGAGACTTGCTGTCACTCACGATCCGGTGAAAGACCACAAGCTAACTCCGATTTGAAAAATTCACAAGGAGTGAAATAATTATCATAGAAATAAACACCAAGGCAATTGGGCGTGGAGGGAATCCACCGGATACGTCACGACTTGAGTCACGTGGGAGTGGATGAGTAAAATAAAATATTTTTTGTACTTTTGCTGGTGACAACATGCAGAGGAAACACCACATTTCCACCTGAATTCTTTATTTGTACTTGATATGGAAATCACGTGATTTATGACGTCAGTAAAAGGTGTTTCCCATTTTTTTCTCCGCGAGAAAGACTATACGATACCACACTGTGTGTGTCGCGTATATATATATATATATATATATATATATATATATATATATATATATATATATATATGTGTGTATGTGTGTGTGTGTGTGTGTGTGTGTGTTTGGTTTGGTTTGGTTTGTTTTACGGCATATCAACCTCAGTGGGTCATTTAATGCCGATAAAGTTTTGAAATAAATCAATTTTTAATGGATAATACAATTTTTTTTATAAATACATTTTTCTATTTAACCCATAGATGGGACCCTAACAGGTACTACCACTCCAGGTCAGAGTGGACCAGGGAGCAATGGTGATGAAGGGGTACTCCACATTCCCCAAACCTCCAAAACTGGAACCTCACC
Source organism: Doryteuthis pealeii (assembly GCA_023376005.1). Lineage (NCBI taxonomy): Eukaryota > Metazoa > Mollusca > Cephalopoda > Myopsida > Loliginidae > Doryteuthis > Doryteuthis pealeii. The sequence continues at coordinate 58,801,835 of CM042164.1, forward strand.
ATCAGATAGAGTTTAAGGTCATTCCCAGGACATGTAGGCCCGTAGCCACCGCCTTCTAGCACCCATATGATAAAAAGGGGTTGGGGCTTGCCATAAGGGCAATAAGGTTGGGAAAATGTCTGTGTGTGTGTGTGTGTGTGTGTGTGTTTACTAAGTTCACCACAACGGAAAGGTGTGACTCAAGGTCAATTTTTAAGAGTTGTAAAGCTGGTTTGAATTCAGTGTTTTTCTTCTCAACAAGTAGATTAACCACGGCTATAGGACCCTGTCTGGCATATATATATATATATATATATATATATATATATATATATATATTGATAACGTGGGTGCTATATACATAAGTAAACAGTGGTCAATGTTGTATATAGTGCATTTATATCTAAGTTAGGCTAACGTGGACATGGAGTCAACAGCGCTTGGTTATTAACAGATTCTCGCCTACGTGATTGTTCAAACAATGTCGATTAAACAATCGCATAGACGAGAAACTATCTGTAACCAAACGGCATTAACTCCATGACTTATATATATATATATATATATATATATATATATATATATATATATATATACTAAGGCTTGACTTGGTTTGGTTCATTCGTTTAACGGCATCTCAACTCCTTACACGTTATTCAAAGCCAAAATCTAATTCAGTTCTAAATGTTTGATTACAATCATAATTGCTTATATTTTCAAGTTTATTTTCTAATTTTTTTCATCGCACTTTAAAAAACAAACACTAGAAACGGACTACCCGGCGTTGCCTGGTAGAAGGGTGGGAGCGTAAAAAAAATCCATTATTACTGAATCGTGAGTTGGATCCTCGCAGGATGCCCCATTAGAATCTTTCTGTAAAGAGAATTTGCCTTGATTCAGCCTGTTAGGGCGTCAGAAACAAAAGAGTCACAGAAACTCACATAAGAAAATCAGTGTCTCCTATTTCAATATCAAATGCAAAAGAATATAAATCAAATCTTCATTATTTTGCTCAAAAGCCAAGATCTGGTGATTGTGAATGTGTATATATATTTACTTTGCCGTTAATTGTTTTATTTTCATAGTTTCAGCAGGACATACATGCATACATACACACAACTGCCCTTTATATATGTACTAGCAGCGGCTACTCGGCGTCGCTTGGGTAGAGGGGGATGTTTTAAAGTTAGTACCGCAGATCCATTATAACTGAATCGTGAGTTGAATCCCCGTGGGATGCCTAATTTAAATCCCTATGTAAAAAAAAAAAGACCTTGCATTGATCCAGCTACTCTGAAAAGAAATGTTAATGTCTACTATCTAAATATTAAATGAAAAAAAAAATCCATGCTGTTATCATTCAAATTTTATTTTTTAATTATCTTCACGAATATAGATCAAATCTCTATTATTTTTGCCCAAAAACCGAGCCCTGATGATGTTTAATGTGTATATATATTTACTTTGTCGTTAATTGTTTTATTTTCAAAGTTTCCACCGGACATACATATACACACAACTGCCCTTTTTATATTTATAGATAGATATATAGTTGTAAATGAAAATTTAAAAGAGTTGAAGTAATTTTATGACAACCAGACTGTCCTGTCGCAAAATGTAGAAGGCATAGTTCTTATCTTTTTGTTGACTAAAACTAGGTTCTTCTTCTTCTTCTTCTTCTTCTTCTTCTTCTTCTTCTTCTTCTTCTTCTTCTTCTTCTTCTTCTTCTTCTTCTTCTCATGAATCAATGTCATTCTATTTGGCAACTACGAACCCTGAGTGCATATAAGAAAAAACAAACACTAAATCACAAAAGAATTACCCGGACATCACACCTTCTGACGACACACCTACAACTCTATTATTATTATATTATTATTATTATTATTATTATTATTATTATTATTATTATTATCGGGAAGTACAAGTTCAGAAAATGTCGACTTTCCATTTTTGTTCATCCCAAACTGAAATTAGAATCACCTGACTTATGACGTCAATATTCTCCCGTTATAAAGATTTTTACCTGTGTGAACAAGGCCGAGCAATTCACACACTCACGCCCACAATTCGCAACCTTATATATATATATATATATATATATATATATATATATAATATATATATATATGAATATCTATATATATCTATATCTATCTATCTATATATCTATATCTATATATATATATATATATTATATATATATATATATAAGGTTGTTTGCTATATTTATAAATAAAGACTGGTGAATATCAATATATGATAGAAGTGCATATACAGTTATTTACTAAGCTTTACTTAGATGTGGCACAAGGCCAGAAGTATGTGGCGCCCAATGAGAATCGAACTTACTAACAATGGTCTGCGAAGCCAGCTTGCAAGCCATTACATCCCGTGAGGTGCCCATATATATATTTTTTTTTCTTTCTTTTTTTGCGGGGGTGGGTGGGGTGGTAATATGTGCTTAGTTGAAGTCATACCTAATTTGAAAATTAATTAGTTGATAATTAATGAATTAGGCGAATATATCTGTTCAAATGTAAAGCGTAAACAAATCGAGCAAAAGTCATTCTCTGTATGTACATTTCGGCCTATTATGCCTCATCAGCAGAGTTATAGACTGGAAGCCGCTTTGTGTGTGATTCGAACCCTAACTGCCAGGCTGACAGATGGGGATTCTAGCCGTTAAACTAGCTGGCTTTTCCCAGATTTCTCGTTTTGTTTATAAACTGATATATCCTACATTTTTGGAGACTTGCTGCACGACAGTATGAAACGAGAAATCTGGGAAAACCAGCAAGTGTAATCTACAGTTCCAGACATTTGGGGAGTGGAGAATACTACTTCGTTGTCCCTTATGGCAAAACCCCAACCCTCTATATCATATATGTGCTAGAAAGCGTTGACTGAGGGTCTTTGTGTATCATAGGCATAAAATAATCCCAGACATGTTGAGCTGCCGTTTTAATCAATCCATCAAAACAAATATATTTACTTTATCTTCTCATATATTGCCTCCAGGATTATTCAACTAACACTGTTGCATATTATTCAGAGAAGAGATAGGTGCCACCGATTTGAACTCGGGTTGACGGGTTCATTTCCCAAGAAATAAGAAGGAAAGAAATAAGAAATTTATTAATCAATAGTAGTACAAATTATTTAAAAAATATAAGTAAAAGAAAAACTTTATTGGTTTAAACTACTATTGAAGGGAGGCCATGCCTAATAGCGTGAAGCTAATCCCATGGACATGACCACCCTTGGACGCTCACAGGAAACGATACATGAAACAGACAACGTAAACATATACATATATATCATGAGACAAATTAGCCGTGTGAGAATCTAAATGAAATCTGTTGTTTATAAGAGGCAATAAAATGATTTTTCAAAAGTGTTTTAAGGACAAAATAATTTACTGAAACAAGCTTCATCTTTTCTTTATCAAAAAATAACGACTGAACAGTATTCCAAGAATTAATTGCATTAAAACGAATCGAATTATGCCCAAAACTAACAGTGTTGATGATAGGGAAATTAAACAAACCAGTTGGTCAGCACGAGTGACATGAGCATGGGTGAAGTCAACTGCAAAAGCATTCTGAATAGAAACAGGCATTTTATTGTGGAATAGTTTATGTAAGAACAAAATATTTTCACAACTCTAACCATTCCACCACGAACCTCCATATATACATATATAAAGGACAGTTGGCGTGTATATATGTCCGGATGAAACTACGAAAATAATACAATTAACGACAAAGTAAATATATATACACATTAAATATCACCAGTTCTTGCTTTTTGTACAACATTATGAAGATTCAATTTATATTCGAAGATGTTTAAAGATTAAAATATACATAGAAATAGCATTGAAATTCTACTTAAAAATGTCCATTATTTGTGAATCTCAACAGTAATCAAATCAATAGACCAGGTATTTTTGGCCAAAATTCCCTGTACCCAGGTGACACTGGGTAGCAGCTTCTACTTTCTTCATAAAGTATAGTGTGTTACAAAAATTGTAATACTTCTATGCGAGCAACTCTTTGATATTTTAATTTCAACCAGTCTCCTCCTGTTCACCATCCCTATCAATAAATTCTTGGAACAATCAACAGGTGATCTCCATAATATTAATCCTGCTATTTTTAGAAAGACACTCCTATAGAAGTTTGAACATTTTTTAATCACCTTTAGAAAATTCTAAGAATTCCTTGACAGGGATGGTGAACAGGTGAACATTGGGTGAAGTCTCGTAAAGCTATGTAAAGTGAAGTTTTTCTTTTGAATCACACGATATTTTAACTTCCGGTAATGTCTTTCTAAACTTCCTGGATTTTCAGTCTGTTTTATAATATCAAGTAAGCATTTCTCACACATTCACATTTATCTCTAACTTCTCTCTCTCTCTCTCTCTCTCTCTCTCTCTCTCTCAACCTTCCTCTCTCTCTCTCTCTCTCTCTCTCTTTCTCAAGCTTTATATATATATATATATATATATATATATATAAAGATAAATCTAATGAGTCAGACGAACCTACTATTAGTTTCGCTTAATGCTCTTCAGGGCTAAGATCTGAGTCAGATCTTAGCCCTAAAGAGCATTAAGCGAAACTAATAGTAGGTTCGTCTGACTCATTAGATTTATTTATTATTTGCTCTACTTAGGTATTGAGCACTTTTTACTTATTAGCTTATTCTCCTAGCGGTTATATGAATATATATATATATATATATATATATATATATTCATATAACCGCTAGGAGAATAAGCTAATAAGTATATAATATATATTATATATATATATATATATATATATATGTGTGTGTGTGTGTGTGTGTGTGTATATATATATGACGAAAAAAACAACAACCTTGTAAAAATAAAAATAAATCCTGACAACTGGGAAAAGCTGGCACTGGAGAGAACTGACTGGAGAGTTCATGTGGATGATGGTTGTACCAGTTTTGAGAGTGAAAGAATCGTGCATGAAAACCTAAAGCGTCAACTTCGAAAGGGTTACACCTGTCATATTGGAGAGAACATGTAGGGTTGGAAATGTCAGACATGTGGTCGAATTTTGCTTTCTAAGGCTGGATATGTCAATCATAGTAAATCTCACTAGGCTCAATCCATGAAAATTCCAGGAACAAACAATGTGTCTTGTGCTATCTGTGGCAAGGTCTGTAAGTCGGCTTCTGGTCTTAAGAGACATATGGTGGTGCATAAGCATAACAATTTATCATCTGATCCATATGATAGAATGAGAAGGACGTCCTTCCTATGTCATAGTAATCAGGCAAAAATCATTACAGCTTGGGACCCTCACCCCTCCTCAAGGGGTGTCTGGGGTATGACACTAAACTGTATCCAATGGTGAGGATCAAGATCTGGAGCTCTAAGGAGTGTAGTGTACCAGTTCATTACTCCTAGATCCACTCTGACCTTAAGTGGTAGTAGCTGTTGAGATTCTATCTATGGGACAAAATAAATCTGTTTGAAAATCACTATATCATGCTCAATTCTTCCAGTTTTCAGAGTGAAAGTATTGAGCAAGAAAACTTCAAGCATCAACTTTGAAAGGGATACACCTGTCATATTGGTGAGAACTCGGAGGGTTGGAAATGTCAAACGTGGTCGGATTAAACTTTCTAAGGTCGGATATATCAATCACAGAAAATCTCATCAGGGACAATTCATGCAAACTCCAGGAACAAACTATGTGTCTTGTACAAACTGTAACAAAATTTGTAAGTTGTCTTCTGGTCTTAAGAGACATATGGTGGTGCATAAGCATAAAAATTTATCATCTGATTCATCTGATTCACAGAATCATCTTATTCAACGGGAAGGAATTCCTTTCAATGTCATATTTGCATCAGACTTTGTGGACCTGCAGCGAGTTTGATGAGTCATTTGAGGGCTCATGCAAGGAAGGGTTCTGGTGGTAATCATTTTATTTAAAATAATTTTTATTTCTTAATCTTTTTTATTTAAAAGTTTTTATTTACCAATATTTCAAGGTCCATTCCTCTTCCCAATGGTTTAAAAATGACTGTTCCTTATCTTGTCATTTTTCCATGCTTCTAAAACAACCAAAAATTCGTCCCTAATATATATATATATATATATATGTATATTCTCGTTTGTATAATCCGAAATACACACACATACACACACACACACACACACACACACAACACACATATATATATATATATATATATGCGCGCGCGTGTGTGTATGTGTGTGTGTGTGTATTTCGATTATACAAACGCGAGAATGCGCGCGTGGCGTAACTCTTATTGTCGTAGAAAATGGAGCCCGCAATCCAAGTTCAAACCCTGGACAAGGTTGTTTACTTTTCTCCTCGTGGTAATGACTTTCAAAAAAGGGAAAGGCATCAATGCATCTCTCCCCTCAGCTATGTGTAGATAGTAGGGCAGGACAGGGATAGACAATTAATCTTGGAGAGGGAGAACTCTGAATTCAGACAACTGTACTCTCAAAAATTGATCTCGTGTCGTTTATGACAGATGGATAGGGTGAATATATATAAGAACAATAAAAGGTCGTAGAATGAATCGGCCGAAATATTTCAGTAGCAAAGCAACATAAATATTTGAATATACAGAAATTTTGTTCTTTTAATGTATGTTGAATTATTTTGATATATTTTGTCTGCAAAGAGAATTTCTTTCTTCTGCTTTAGAATCAAAGTTAGGCTTGTGTTAACGGGGCTCACCTTGCCGACAGTTTCAATTAAAATATAGACCTCTTAAACACCTACCTTTACTCAGATCTACTTTTGTTAATCATTGAGTCATTTTTTTTCATATTTTTATCGACGATTTAGTTTCGTTGTTTAATGGCATATCAAAATTTTGGGGTTATTTAATGCCAAAGTCATGCATGTAGAACAACAGTAGTTGTACTATTTAACATATATCTGGAGAGATGAAAGAGTTCATACCTTTCCCAGGGTATTAGTCCAAAAGTGAACGTAATAGCGAGACTGAAGTTCGAACTCGCTTACTATGATGTTACAGTCCAGTACTTTAGTTACTACGCCACGAGGACTCTTCTTTTATCGACGGATGGGAGTATTAAAATTAAGTTAAAATTGTTGCTATGATAAAAAGCAACATAAATATTTGAAAATACAAGAATTGTGTTCTTTTAATGTATGTTGAATCTATTAATAACGGAGATTCGCTTCCGTTTTTGTCTGTAACAAAAATTACGTCACTGCTTACGTCACATTACCCAACACATAATCCAATGTCATAACATAGAATAAATATACTCAAAATGTGAGCATGCAACGTTAGACAATCCTCATTGTTTCAATAAATAGATGTCCGGCGTTATATATTTATATATAGATTGTTTGATTCTAATATAATATTTAAAGTTATCAGAACTGTTTCCATTTCAAATTGTCTTTCTTTCTTTTTTTTTACTCCTTTAATAAATTTGACGATTTTATATACTTATGGTACACACTCTATGACATTGAATTTTCAGCTCCCATCTCCTCAGGCAATATCTTTCAAAAAATTATTTTTACATCGCCCGGAGGGTGTCTTTTTATTTTGCTAGTTATTTTAATTAATTTTGTCTGCAAAGAAAATTTCTTTTTTCTGCTTTAGAATCAAAGTAAGGCTTGTGTTAACGAAGCTCACCTTGCCGACAGTTTCAATTAAAATATAGACCTCTTATACACCTACCTTTACTCAGAGTTACATAAAATAACATTTAAGCATGTTTGTCAAGGTATTTCTTCTTCTTTTTGTAGGTTTTATATTTTTTGCTTTTCTTTCTGTTTTTTTTTTCTTCCTCTCTTTTTGTGTTAGCATTTAATTTTCCCAGGCAAAGACAGACTTATCATGTCTGAATTAGTTCTGTCCAATCAAATTAATTCATTGTTGTTATCAGAAAGTCGTCGGCCATCTTGGATTCATCGGAGCGGCTCGTTGTAATTGTCTAAGGCTTTTTTCACAGCTTGAACGCGAAACGACGGCGCCAAATTACTACTCAACACCGCCTAGAAAATAATTAAGTAAATAATTGCGTCGGCTAAAAAAAAAAAGAAAAAAAAAAGAAATAAAGAAACAAAAAATGTTTAAATAATAAATAAATAAATAAATAAATAGATTTATGAATAGAAAAGAGAAATAGAAATATCTGATACCATTCAAAGGTGAAAAAATAATGAAAAAAAAAAAAAAAGCAATGAAAATAAAATAAAAATAAAAGTTGGGATAGGTTACAGCAGTAGCGAGCCATTTTTGTTCCTTTCTTCTACGAGGGATAGTCAAAAAGTAATGCCATTTTGTTTAGGACAGGTATAATTACCAACACAGAAACATGTATCATACATCAAAATGAAGCTGGTCCTCTGTGGATCACATCCCTACTTCTCCACATAGGTGAGGCAAAACGTAATGCCATTTTGTTTAGGACAGGTATAATTACCAACACAGGAACATATATCATCCATCAAAACGAAGCTGGTCCTCTGTGGATCACACCCCTACTTATCCACATAGGTGAGGCAAAACGTAATGCCATTTTGTTTAGGACACGTATAATTACCAACACAGAAACATGTATCAGACATCAAAATGAAGCTGGTCCTCTGTGGATCACATCCCTACTTCTTCACATAGGTGAGTCAAAGGGTAATGCCATTTTGTTTAGAAAGGTATAATTACCAACACAGAAACATATATCATCCATCAAAACGAAGCTGGTCCTCTGTGGATCACATCCCTACTTCTCCACATAGGTGAGGCAAAAAGTAATGCCATTTTGTTTAGGACGGGTATAATTACCAACACAGGAACATGTATCAAACATCAAAATGAAACCGATCCTCTGTGGATCACATCCCTACTTCTCCACGTAGTCACCGTTTCTCTCAATAGCAATGTTCCACCTTCGAATGAAAGCATCTGTCCCTGCCCCTAAAATTCTGTTGACTGTTTTTTGAGCCACTTCTTCACAACAGTTTTCACTTCCTCGTCACTGGAATAAAGAAAGAAGGGGGGAGAAGGACATGTTACACAGAGAAAATATAATAAGAAAGAAAGAAAGAGAGTAGGTAAAGATAGAGATAGGGGTGAACTCACGGAAGTGATAACGCTAATCTGTTTCAATCGAACATAATGAAAATACGTAAAGAAGGAAATAAAGAAAAAATGATCAAGTTTAGTAATGTCGGAATAGAGATGATGACATGTCAACATTCGTTACGTCTGGCACTCATTTCCGAATGGAGAGATTACGTGTCCACTTTGCTTAAGTTACGGCTCTTACTTCTAATGGAGGAATGATATATTGATAGTAGAAATATTTGTCTACTTATCTCTCTCGTCCGGTATCACATTGGAAGATCACTGTATTTATTTAGGTTCCTTTTATACTATTTTTTAATAGCTCTTAAGTAAGTGATTCAAATCATGCAATAATTAGATTATCATTCTATTATATGTAGGCACTGGCAAAATGAGCTTAAAATGCGTTTTTGCCAAAATGACTTTAGCCACCCCCCTTACAGAAAATAATTTACCAAAAATCAGGGAATTATCGGATTTTAATAAAATTTTCAGTGTTTATTTATCAATTAATGATCTTTATAATACATTATTTATTTTACTTTCTCATTTTTTTCAGGTCACTTAATTTTGACCCGCTCTTACTTTGGGAGTGTAAAATATTGGCGAGTTGGTCCTTGATTGATACTAATTACAGTAGAAATAAAAAGATAAGACAGAAATTGTAAATAAAAAAAAAAACAAACAATTTTTTAAGTGGAATATTTTATAAGAAAATAAGTACCGAAAATCGGAAAATAAAATGTAAAAAAATGATAAATAATTAATTTTTTGGAGATTTCTTTTTTACTCATTTCGATAATTATTTAATTGGCTATTATCTTATAAAGAAAAACATTATACATCGATATTTTTCTGCTTAAAAAAAGGGGGGGGGGGCTACATTTTCAATAGAGTTTTTCTTCAAAACGTATACTTTGATTGACTAAAATAAGGTTTGCATTAGATAGATATTTATTTCTAGAATCTAAAAAAATAACATTTTAAACTTAAAATCCGAATATTTTTATTTTAAATTAATTTCATATATTAATTTTTCATAGAAAATAATACTAAATTAAAGTTTTGAAATAAAATAACTGATGCATTATAAAATTCATTAATTGTTAAATCAATACTGAAAATGTCATTAAAATGTTTACCCAACATATTCGGCACGGGTAGGATGTGACACAAGGTTGCCAGTATGAGGTATCTAGCAAGGATCAAACTTTCTATTCAGAAGTAATGGATCTGTTGGACTAGTTTACTAACCATTACATCATGACTGGATGCCCTATATATATATATATATATATATTGGAGCGATCTTTTATGATTTCTCTCGCTCCACTGAAATCAGCCTCGGGTGAAATCATTAAAGTCTCAAATTTGGGTTAAATAGATAAAAAATTGAGTTTTAAAAGAAAAATTTGAATACCCATCAAGAATGAATAAAACAAAATGTCTTCGGCATAAACCCAACAAGGGTTGAAATGTTGTAAAATCTAACCAACCTAACCTCTAGACATAGAATAACCCTACAAGGGTTGACATGCCGTTAATATGAGGTTAAATGGTAGGTATATCATAGAATTTCACTTGCCATTCTTCAGGGTAATGCATTTTCTATTCTTATTAGGGTCCCCAATATGGGTTAAATAGATTTAAAAAAAATGAGTTTTAAAATGTTTTAAAAAAATGAATTAAAAAAAATTGAATGCCAAACAAGAATGAACAAAACAATAACGTCTTCAGCATAAAATAGCAAAAGTGTTGACATGCCGTAAAAAAAAAAACACACCAACCAACCTGTTATAGAGAAGTTAACACCCCTACAAGATGGACTGGCTCATAGCCTTATAAGAGTCGACGTAGCAGTGATAGAGACAGGAAAAATATATTCGGACAAAATCACTGCGTTTGACTACCGACATTTGACCCGCCTCATTCTTGTACGTTTGGTTTGGTTTGGTTTGTTTTGTTTTACGGCATATCAACCTCAGTGGGTCATTTAATGCCGATAAAGTTTTGAAATAAATTCATTCTTAATGGATAATACAATTTTTTTTATAAATACATTTTTCTATTTAACCCATAGATGGGACCCTAACAGGTACTACCACTCCGGGTCAGAGTGGACCAGGGAGCAATGGTGATGAAGGGGTGCTCCACATTCCCCAAACCTCCAGAACTGGAACCTCACCATCAGATAGAGTTTAACGTCATTCCCAGGACATGTAGACCCGCAGCCACCGCCTTCTAGCACCCATATGATAAAAAGGGGTTGAGGCTTGCCATATTGTACGTTTGTCTTTGTGAATTGTTCTACTTCTTGTTTTGTGTTATAAGTATCTGTTAGCACCAGATACAAGTGCTGAATAAAATATATCTCAAGCACACTATTTCTCTGTGTATCTTTTACCAGCTCAACGATACAACACAACCAAACAACCAACCATTCATTGATTTAGCGATGCGATTCAAATGTTAGTATCCAATTAAGGATTGACTAATGACAGTCTAACACTTCAAGTTATCTGAAAGCAACAACGCCTTATTCTTTTTATTTACAATGAGCAAAGGATGGTCGAAAATGCTTCAACTTGGAAGAAAAGACTATGGGGAGCTCTTACACTCCCTCGATTCTTTTATATGTTATCTTGTAAAGAAACAAGAAAAATTGAATAAATAATTAACTAGACGTTCCTTGTCAGCCATATTTAATAAGATTTGTGCGTTTATCGGCTGATAAGTCAAATATTAAAAATAAACGCCTCCATCAAGTAGAGCGAGATTTTCTTTGTCAATGAAGAACATTTCACAATACAAGAAGGCCGGAGGGCACATCTGCCGAAACGTTGTACAGATAACAATGAAGATGAGGACAATAGTCCGAATAACGCAGATAATACATTT
>CM042164.1:58821343-58823843 GCA_023376005.1 Doryteuthis pealeii
GCAGCTTATTACAGATAAAACAGGATAGATAAAGAACATTGACGAATAAATATATTTGGATGACACAATGTACACAATTCAGAAAGAATTGGCCTTGTTTCCTTTTTTTTGTGCTGCTGCCTACTACTGGCTGTTGATTGAGACGTGTTGGCTACGCTTAACTGCCCAAATCCGTCTTGATATATAGCTATATATATATAATGTAATGCCATCACTTACATTTATTGCATAATAACTAAAAAAGAAGACATAAGTCACACAATATTAGAAATTAACCCTGAATGCATATACGCCTTTATGTACAGTATGTGTACAAAATGTACAGTATGCATATCTAAAAAAACTAGAGATGATGATAAAAAGAATTTCAAATCTGAATTCAGCTGCACCCCCAAATTAGGTTAAAACAGCTATTTTTGTGCTTGCCTCAATTTCTTTGTAAACCAGTGTTATTTGATGAACACAAAGACCGTCGTTCATTTCGACTTTCAGTTTTCACGAATTTTTCCCACTCCGTTTTGTTTTTCTTGCATTTATGTTTACACATGCAATCACGTGACCTCGCTAATTAGACGTCATTATTCGATTCAGACCTGATATTTCACAGACTCGTTGCAAAATTAGCCAATTAACTATAAAATTAAAAGTGGAATAATCTATAGAGACAAGACATAGATAAGTAAAGTAATTAAGTAAAGTCGTCGGGGTGGCCTAAAGTCGGTATCAGCCAATCAGCAAGGGAGTCTATCCCCTTTTCACTAGCGCTAGACCAAGGAGATTGTGTTTTTTTGCGTCTGAGGTGGAGCGCCACACCTACCATCAGCTCCTTACTTTACCACACAGATACATGTGCTACTCATACGCTAAGTTGGCGGGGCCGGTTTCGAACTAGGGACCTTGTGGTTTCTAGCCGAACGCTCTACCGACTGAGCTAACCCGTTAAACAGCATTATTAGATTGGTTGTTTGGTTTTACGGCATGCCAACACTTATTGGGTTATTCAATGCCGAAGTAAATCCTTTTTTCAAAGTAATTTCGTGGTTTCAAATAACTAATAATAATCATCGACAAAAAACAAAAATAAAATACAACCCTTGTAATAATCTTATCAATGAATATTTGATTTATAGTCAAACAGTTGGTAGAGCGTTCGACTAGGAAGCACAAGGTTCCAGGTTCGATACTGGCCCTCGCCAACTAAGCATATGAGTAGCACAGGGATCTGTGCGGTAAAGTAAGGAACTGATTGTAGGCGAGACGCTGCACCTCAGACGCTAAAATAATCTCCTTGGTCTAGCGCTAATGAAAAGGGGATAGACACCCTCGTTGCCTGGCTGATACCGACTTTAGGTCACCCCGACGACTTAAAAAATTAATACATAGAATCAATCATATTTATTAACAATGTCTCTATGAAAATCAGAGTCAGATTTGCCTCAAAACAGCCCATGTTATTAGTGTGTTTAAAATCCTGCACTGTGTCTTATATATCACAAAGAAATAAAGGTTTACATAATAGATGCTTTGGTTATTGCATACTGGTTTTAACAAAACCGATTTTAATAAATAATTACTTGGTGTTATTGATCCCCAATATTATTGTTTTATTCTTGAACGTATTAAAATCAATCCTATGAATGATTTTATATAGAAACCAATAAGAATGTAATTAAAATAAGTGTAATCTTTTTATATACGTTCTTCTTTAATTTTTTTTAGTCTTTCTAATTTAATATATTTCATTAAAATGTAAATACTTACGCCCGGAGGGTGCATATTGCAGATAATTTGCACACAGTAAAATCTTTTCAAGTACTCCTATCAAATACTCATGAGTATGATACAGTTATATGGTGTAGGGATTATCTTCCCTTTGCCTGGAAGAGTTACGTTTGTGGCCACCAGGGGACCTCTGGTATATAAGCGGCTGATTCAAATGCTTCTCTCTCTCTCTTTCCTTACTGCTCTGAACGAGCACATGGGTTAGACTTATGTCTATTTGGTCCCCCTTACATATGTTAGCCTTTTATACAGTATGACTATCCTTTAGTTCCATGTCTGTAACATTTATATTTTATGTACATTTGGGTATCTCGTTATACCTAAATATTGTATCTTGTATTTACCATTCATGAATGTGTCCTTTTCTCTCTACTCTTATATCTTATTTGTATCTTATGTATCTATGTACTTTATGTATCTTATCGTTACCATGTGCTGTACACCTATTAAATGTTTTGTCTCACAACGTGTCGGAGCTGTTGTTCAATTATTAACTTTGAATCTTACAATGGTTTCAAGTATACCTGTTTAATATTAATACTAGGGCATGTGTGTTCTGGCGTATGACGTTAAACTACATCTAATGAGGAAGTTCCAATTTTAGAGCTCTGGAACTGGAACCTCACCATCAGATAGTTTAACGTCATACCCAGGACATAAATAAAGTAGGAGGCATTATTTTCCTAGCGACGCTGTTATGAACCCGGCATACCGACTT
>CM042164.1:58831343-58840528 GCA_023376005.1 Doryteuthis pealeii
CTTACTTAGGCTAGACAAGCGGCCAGAGAGGTCCCTCCGTATCAATCGGCTGTGGCGTCAAAGCAGCTAGCAATGGTATATGCACGTGCAGTATTACGACATATAATGTCAATTTCTTATTGGGAGTTTAAACAGGTTTGAAATCAGAGTTTTCCTTTCTCCATCGTAGACTGGTTACAAGCCCATGGTTATATAGAACTTCAGTCTGCCCTGCTATTTACCCATGCTGGATGTGGAGAGTAAGGATATTGCATTACCTTTCCCAATGGTATAAGCGCTGTGAAATGCAATTACCATGTCCAAGGATTTGAACTCGGGGCGACGAGTCCATTTCCCCATTGACTTTAACTGCATTACATCACACTTCTTCCTTGCCATATAAGCAACCGTCTCATCCCTTTTTTCATATATATTATTTAAGAAGTCGGTGACTGATGGTCTTAGTGTCCTGGGCATGATGTTAATTTTGGAGCTCTGGTGAGAGTGGATTACCTCTTCATTATTTCAGGTCTACTCTGAACCGGAGTGGTAGTACCTGTTAGGGTCTCATATATGGGTTAAACAGATTTAAAAATGAGTTTGAAAAAACGTGTTTAAAATGAGTTTTAAAATGAATACCCAACAAGAATGTGTAAAACAGAGGTGCAGTAAAAATGTCTTCGGCATAAAATAACCGCCAACCGAATCAGGTGGTGAGAAAACCAATAAGATGGAACAATCTTTTCAAAGAGCAAGAATGGGGAGGGGTGTTAATTTAAGCCATCCAACCAATCCTTTCCCTTTAATTCTCTTTGGGCCAATTTTTGGTCATACCTACTTTACACTATTAACAAGTGTTTCTCAACCTTTTCTTTCTGTAGTACCTGTCAGGGTCCCATCTATGGTTTAAATAGAAAAATGTATTTATAAAAAAATTGTATTATCCATTAAGAATTGATTCATTTCAAAACTTATCGGCATTAAATGACCCACTGAGGTTGATATGCCGTAAAAACAAAACAAAACAAAACCAAAAACAAACCAAACAAAACATTTTCTTTCTGGTGGCCCACTTTTGGTGTAAAAGAAGTTTCAAGCCCACATAAGCACAATTAGAAATACATTTATTTACAAAAGTAAAAATGCAGTTGAAAATATAAATCGTGACTAATGACTACACTGCTCTTGGCGTGATCTATCAACTTGTCTAGTAGAAATTCTAAACCTTGGTTCAGCTTCAGACTTTCTTTTCAAATCAACAATAAACAATGGAAAAGTCCATGTCAAATTATCCATGTCACCCCACCCCTTTAATGGTACAAGTAATATCCACAGTGAAACTGCATTCAAGTAAAAAAAAATGGCAACCCAGATCGTAACAGTTACTGCTTGTAAGAATCTTGGTTTTATCTTCTCAATGGGACCAGAAAACACGCACAAATACGCATGCGCACATATACGCATTCACACACGTACGCACACTTGTGGCGTAAAAATAATTTTATAGAAAACTAGCAGCGGCTACCTGGCGTCGCCTGGGTAGATCGGGATTTTTTAAGTTAGTCCCGCAGACTCTAGAACTCATTTTACAGACAAAAATAGATTACTAAAGGTCACCATTTTTGGCACCCCCTCCAAATTTTTCGGAGTAGCCACGTTAAGAATTATTAGTTTAGATGACAGGAATTCACTCACTTTTGTACTATTTTTCCTTTCTCCTCCTCTTTTTTCTCTCTTGAATTTTCACTTTTTTGACGCCTTACTTTTTATCCCTTACTTTATATATATATATATAATAGACCTATACATGTATTTATCAACACCTCCGCACGAGCAGGATGCGACACAAGGTCAATTTCTTAGGCGGAGTTCAACAGGTTTGAATTCAGAGTTTTCCTTCTCCTAGCCGGTTGCCTAACCATGGTTAAAGAGCCCAGTCTACCTTACTATTTACCTATAGCTGGAGAGAGAGTAGGATTCATACCTTTCCCAAGGGTATTAGCGCTAAATGAAATGCAATTACCACGTCCAGGATTTGAACTCGGGGCGACGAGTCCATTTCCTAAGACTTTAACCATTACACACGCGCTTGCCCCACGGCCTATATATGCTTCAATCTGTTTCATACTATGTATCTATGGAGTAGAAAGAGGTTTAGAGTTTTGTGTTATAAAAGGTAGTCGGTGGTTATTCTTGGTGCGTGTTCTTAGGGTTTGCTTTTAACCCCCATCTCATTTGGTGGTCGAGCTGAAAAGGAAGAAATTCAAGGAACGAAAAAGAAAGAGACAAAGACAAAGGCGGTTTTTTAGGATTTAGGCTTTATTCACCTGTTATAGCCAGTCGTTGGAAGCGAATTTCTCCCTGGCTACAAGTGGTGTCTTGTCCCAGACAAGGCCTAAATCTCAATGGCTGAGATATTCTCTTGGGGTCGGAAGTGGTTCCTTTTTCTTGCACATGCGCGGACTTTGTTTTTTATTTTAATTTTTTATCTTAATTTAATTTAATCTTATTTTAATCCCCACATATCTATATATCTGTCAGTGTTAAGTTAATATTAGTAATTAGAAAAAAAATCATAGCGGATCTCTTGAAATGATCAAAGTAACAATTTCAAAATGGCGTCATTTTGGCGCTCAAATTGGTTGTTGACGTCTGTTGTCTGAATTGAATGAGATTTCTTGATGAAATGACAAACAACAAAAATTAAACCAACGAATTAATTGATCATGATGGAAATAAAAACGGGAAGAAAATAAAACGAAAATTAAATAAAAAGGAAAAAAAACATAAAAGAATAATCAAATAAACCATAAGAAGCATTAAAAAAGAAAGAAAGAAAGAAAGAAAGAAAGAAGAAAGAAGAATAGAAGAAAGAAGAGAAGAAGAAGAAGATAGAGATTATAAATAATGAGGAAAAAAGGAAAATATGAAAGAAGAATGAAGAAAGAAAGAAGAATGACTAGGTGAACGAAGAAGAAGAAGAAGAGAGAAGAAGAGAAGAAGAAGAAAGAAGAAGATAGAGATATAAATAATGCAATGAGAAGGAAAATATGAAAGAAAGAAATGAAGAAAGAAAGAAAGAATGAAGGAATGAAGAAGAAGAAAGAAGAAGAAGAAGAAGAAGAAGAAGAAGAAAGAAGAAGAAGAAGATAGAGAATAAATAAGAAAGAAAAAGAAAAAGAATGAAGAAAGAAAAGAAAGAAGAAGGTGAAAATAACAATGATGAAAAGAAAGGAAAATGAAAGAAAGAAATGAAAGAAAGAAGAAAAGAATGAACCAGGGGAACAAAGAAAATAAAGAAAGAAAGAAAGAAACGAGACCACCACAAAAAACCCAAGCGTGGTAAAAAAAAATAAAAGAAAGAAAGAAAAAGAAGGATGAGAACACAGAAAAACTCAAGGATGAAAAGAAAGAAAGGAAGAAAGAAAGGAAGGGAAAAAAAGACTCGGAAAAAGAAAAGAAAAGAAAACCCTAAGGATGAAAAGAAGGAAAGACAAAAAGAAAGAAAGAAGGGCAAGGAGAACAAAGAAAATCTCAAGGTTGAAAATCTATATATAAAGGACAATTGGTGTGTATGTATGTCCGGATGAAACTACGAAAATAAAAGAAAGTAACGACAAAGTAAATATATGTACACATTAAATATCACCTGTTCCTGCTTTTTGAGCAAAAATTATGAAGTTTTGATTTATATTCGAAGATATTCAAAAATTAAAACATACATAAGAATAGCATTGAAATTCTACTTAAAAATGTCCAGCATTTGTAAATCTCAAAAGTAAAAAATCAATACGCAAGGTTTTTTTTATCCTCTACGCTAGCCACTTCTAGTAGATAAAGAAAGAAGAGAAAGACAAGGAGAAAAAATTAGAAAAAGAAAGAAAAGAAGAAAAGAAAAGAAGAAGAAAGAAAAAGAAAGAAAGAAAAAGAAAAGAAAAAGAAAGAAAAGAAAGAAAGAAGAAAGAAAATGAAGAAAGAAAAGAAAGAAAGAAGAAAGAAAGAAAGAATATAGTAGCCACTTCTAGTAGGTACAAAAAGAAAGACAAGGAGAAAATTAAAAAAAAACAAGGAAGAAAGAAAAAAGAAAGAAGAAAGAAAGAAAGAAAGAAAGAAAGAAAAAAGAAAAAAGAAAAAAAGAAAGAAAGAAAGAAAGAAAGAAAAAAAGAAAGAAAAGAAAGAAAGAAAGAAAGAAATAGTTTGAAAAAAAAAATCTACCAGGTTGCGACAAATCAATCTTTTGAAAGCATGGTTGCATTTGTCCGATTCAAAAAGTGTGTGTGCGCTATGCGATCAACCGATTGGTTGTTTACATAGAATTGGCGGGTAATTTTGGCACCAGTCCAAAATGGCGATTAGCCGACGCACAAAAATTGAACGGTAATATAATAGATAGACGTAAATTGTTGGAGAAATGCAGTTAATATATGCAGAGGTGACATCAGTCGCAGCGAGTCAAAATACAATTCACTGGAACTTCAACTTCTACAACAGTTGCGACAAAAACAACAGAAACATTTTTATTTATAAAAATATACAATGTTAATCTCCCAAATAAGGTCTTCAAAAACGCTGGGGACGCTAGGAAACCTCTCGCGTGGCTATTGGTAACGCTGATGTACTTGTTGTGCATGCGCCTGCGCCTACCTCTGTGTGCCCCACGGTGCCACGATCAGTCTTGGCTTGGCAGCCATTTCTGATGGAGCTCCCGATTGACGCTACCGCCAAGAGTGAAGTTCGCACAGTTATTCAGTTTTTGATCGCAAAAAGCATTAAACCGATTGGAATTTCTTGCCAATTAACGGGAGTGTATGGCGAGTTTTGCATGGATGTCAAAAACATCCGTAAGTATTGTAGGGAGTTTGCAATTACGACGAGGTTCAACGCTTCCTCAACGATATGATGGCGGATGCTCTACCGACTGAGCTAAACTACCAGTGTCATGTATACATTTTGAACGTGTATGTTAATGTACTTCAATTTTAGTCACATGACCAGATTTTTATTGATTGGATTTTTCGATCGAATCTTTTTGTTCTCGATATTTTGGCTTGGCTCCCAAAAACGTCAGAGTATTTTTACCAAATTATTTGGACTGTCGCCTATGGTACATAGGCCACCCTGTCTGCAGGGCTTATAATACACTCACTGATATAATACTCCTGCAGAATGGTAAGACCCTTCCCCATCAAAGAGGTATTCTGGGTTATCTTCAAGATACGCACTCCCGAATTTCATCATAATTTAACAGAAGGCCTCAGATTACACAACAACAACAACAACAATAATAATAATAATAATAATAATAATAATATGGTGCACTTGGAACGGTCCCAAAAGGATTGGAAAAGGGTTTGGAAAGTTTGGGAATCAGAGGAAGGATTGAAACCATTCAAAACACTGCACTGCTGCAATCTGCCAGAATACTCAGAAGAGTCCTGGAGACCTGAGGAGACTTGCTGTCACTCAGACTCCAGTGAAAGACCATCAGCTAATGCTGATGTGAAAACTCAAAGGGAGTAAATAATAATAATAAGACTTTATTTAAATAGAACAAGCTGTGGTTGTATCAGTGCTGGTGTATGGCTGCACCACTTGTACCCTAATGAACCGACTGGTGAATAAGCTAGATGGAAGCTGCACAAGAATGTTGCGTTCGATCTAGAACAAGTCGTGAAAACAGCACCCTACAAGGGAGCAGCTGTATGGCCACCTGCCCCCTATCTCACAAACCACCCGAGTGAGACGGTCAAGACATGCTGGACACTGCCGGAGAAGCAAGAACAAACACATAAGCGACGTTCTCCTGTGGAAGCCAACATATAGACATGCTAATGTGGGCCGCCCAGCAAGGTCCTACATAGAGCAACTATACACGAATAGTGGATGCTGGGCAGACGACCTCCTGGGGACAATGAATGATAGAGAAGGTTGGCGAGAGATTGTCATGGATATCCGTGCTAATTGCACGGCATGATGATGATGATGATGATGATGAGAGTAGGATGTGACAAAATCGAACTCGCTATTCATTATCATCTGAAGATATTGTACAACTTCCGTCTTATCATAGTTGTTACGTTTACATATATATTTTATATGATAAATGTATCAATACTTATGGGACAATGGTAGGAGAGTCAGCATCATTTAAGTCAAGCAATTGTTCTGTTGCCATTCTCCAGTAACTCTAGTTTGGAAAGAAGTTGGGGCGCCAGAAACCCTCGTTAACCACCACTGAGGACATGATAAGTCCCGGGCCTAATTCCAGGAGACCGTTCTTCTAGATCTTCATTTTCCTTGAAACCAAAGCTAGACGGGCGGTCGGAGAGGCACTGTCTGATCCATCGGCTGGTCACAGCAAATCCTAGCACCGATATGATTGTCCCAACCCAAATGCCTTTATGGCAAACCCCAACCCTTTTTTATCATATATGTGCTAGAAGGCGGTGACTGAAGGTATTATTGTCATGGGTATGACGTTAAAGACTATCTGATGGTGAAGTTCCAGTTCTGAAGCTCTGAGAAGTACACTTTCATCACCATAATTCCCAGGCCCACTCTGACCTGGAGCGGTAATAACTGATAGGGTCTCATCTATGGGGTGAATAGAAAAAAATGAGTTTAAAGAAAAATGTGTTTAAAAACATTGAGTTTGAAATAAATGTTGAATACCCATATTCGGCACAAAATAACCCAATAAGGGTTGACGTGCCGTAAAATACAACGAACTAACATCCAGGAAACTCAAAGGAGTAGGGTCTGAATGAGAATGACGATACGGCTGAGTATTTTTTTCGTTCAAACCCAAATAATTTTTCACAATAAACTCTCTCTCTTTAATTGCAATCTGATATATATATATATATATATATATATATATATATATATATATATATATGTGTGTGTGTGTGTGTGTGTGTGTGTGTGTGTGTGAGTTTCTCTGTGTGTGTGTGAGTTTCTCTGTGTGAGTTTCTGTGTGTGTGTGTGTGTGTGTGTGTGTGTGTGCTTGTGTGTTTATGTAAAAAAAATATTTAATTGAATGCCGACCATTTCGACCAAGAGTTTGTCCGTGTATACATTGTATTCTATTCATTATTATTTTTATCCATTCAACATTTTCTTTCCTTTTATCTTTTAACACACACACACACACACACACACACACACACACACACATATATATATATATATATATATATATATATTATGCATTTTTTTTCGTGTAAGAACTGTATTTATCTCTTATAGGTTAAAATACATTTAAGGTGGGATTATTATCTTTTACGGGCGCGTTGTTTTGACGATAAGTGGCTAACACACTACTTTGAAACCAATGGTGAAATAGCACCGTATATATATATATATATATATATATATATATATATATATATATATATATATATATATATATATATATATATATGTGTGTGTGTCATTCACAGACACCGTGTTTTGACGTTTCACGTCTCTTCAGTGTGGTTAGACACGGCAACTACCTCTGACCAGGAGCGAAACCCGACTGATTTTTCGTCCGCCCGTTAACCTCGCGGCCATTTGACAGCTGCTGTAAAAGGGGGGGGGTGTTTAAATTATTAAATACATACATTTGTTTATATATTTTACGATCACCAGAGAGAACCAGTCTGTAAACAGACGATCATTGTTTTATGCTGGCAGTGAAAGTAATTTAAGTCACCCCTAGAGAGCTCTATCGGGTTTTGGGAGCTTATAATATATATAGTGATGAAGGCGGATAACCTGAAGAGATAAAAAAAAAAGAAGTAGAGAAAAAAAGTAAGAAAAATCTATGAGATACGGATTTAATCAGTCTCATCAGTCAATCATGTGTTGGTGTGCCAACTGAACGCATTGAAATAGAAGCCGCCAGGTTTCCAGAAATACATTCAATTTTCCTATTCGTCTTGATCAGTTGTGGAGCTGCCAACACGTGACCGGCCGTCAGCTGGGCACCGGTATCCGCTAAACTACAACGAATCTGAAACGTTTTTTTGGGGGGGGAGGCGAAGGGCGAGGAAATGTTATGCAGATCCTATACTACTCAAGAAATACAAGTGCCACACACACACACACACACACACACACATATATATATATACAAGGTGTGTCAAAAAAAGTATCGATATTTTTGGTACTTTTTGACACACCTTGTATTCTGAAAAAAAATTCCATTCATTCTTTATTTCTATCTTGATAAATACAGCTTTAAACTTGGTACTTTTTGGCACACCTTTTATTCTGAAAAGATTATGGAAAAAAAAAGAATGGAACGTTATTTTAATTCCCATATAGAAAATTCGGGGGAATTTTGTAATTTGAAATATATCAATTGGTAATTCCATGCCAATCATCCAGGCATGTCACCCACTTCTTTAATTTTTGTGAATTTTGTTCAAGTGTAGATTATGGTAAAGTTAGATAATCCCCAAAATTTGAGTTTCCAATTCCAAAAATTGGCGGAGTTATGTAGATTTTTAACTCTCCAAATTTGAGAGGGGGGGGTCGCGAACAATGGCGACTTTTTGTAACCTATGTTTGTCTGTAAAACAAGTTCTAGAGCTTCCCTACTCCTAAAAGTTTATCGCCAACTCTCCAAATTTGGAGAGCAAAAAATCGACATAAATCCGCCAATTTTTAGAATTGGAAGCTCAAATTTTGTGGATTGTCTAATATCAATATAGTCCACACCGAGAAAAAATCAGAAAATTGAAGTGGGTGGAGGACAATTTTACTTTTTTACGTATGAGTAGCACAGGGATCTGTGCGGTAAAGTAAGGAGCTGATGGTAGGTGTGGCACTCCACCTCAAACGCTAAAATACTCCTTGGTCTAGCGTTAGTGAAATGTATGGCTAATACCGACATTAGGCCGCCCCGACGACTATATATATATATATATATATATATATATATATATATATATATATATATTATATATTAACGGTCACAGACAGGTAAACAGATTGATATTTAAATTAAATCTTAAAAATAAAAATAATAAAAAAAAAAAAAAATTTTTTATAAATTATTAAAAAAAAATATAGAAAGAACTAAAGAAAAATGGATGTAGGAAAAAAAAAAAAATATAAAAAAAAAAAAGTGTGATATACTTATGCCCAGATTATTAAAACACACCACTAACTAACACACATTACACACACTCAACACACCACAATATAGAAGAAAATAA